>JAHLJT010009459.1:0-20079 GCA_031308135.1 Acheta domesticus | reverse complement strand
TTCCCACAGATACAGCCGTGAAACTTTTGAAGAAGGATAAAGGTAGGATTAAAATAGGTTGGATTTACTGTAATATACGGGAGAAGCAGCAACTAACTAGATGTTTCAAATGCCTGGACTTCGGGCACATATCTAACAACTGCAAAGGCACGGACAGAAGAAATGTGTGCTACAAATGTGGCAAAGAGGGGCACCTCATCAAAGACTGTAAGGGGTCAACCCAATGCATCATTTGCAAAGAAAAAAATCTAAGCTGTGACCACATGCTGGGAAGCAAAAAGTGCTCAGCATATACCGCAGAAAAACAACCAAGACAAGACAACAAACAAGAAAAACAACCAGCCACAATGAAATTCCTGCAGGTTAACTTAGGAAAGAGCAAAGCAGCCCAAGACTTACTTTTGCAAGCTGCAACTGAAAGAAATGTAGACCTGCTGCTCGTTAGCGAGCAGCCGAAGAACACAGAAGAAGCTATGTGGTATCAGGATGGCTCGAGAAGAGCGACTGTGATAACACACAACAAGAACATAAGCGTATCTTAATCCAAACCCACCAATCATGGGTTTGTATGGATAGAAATAGGAGACGTAAGGGTCTATAGCAGCTACTTCTCGCCGAACGACCCAATCGACACCTTTAAAAGGAAATTGACGAACTAGAGATGAGCTTAAAATCTGCAAAAGGAGAAGTTGTAGTGGCCGGTGACTTTAATAGCAAGTCTCCAGAATGGGGGGAAACTCGAACCGACAAAAGAGGGGATATAGTTTGTGAATTCATCGCCAAAAACGACCTAGTCATCCTTAATACAGGAAGGGCGAGTACATTCCAAAGAGGACATGCGGCATCCATACTGGATCTAACAATAGGCTCCAACAACATTGCTAGGAGAACCACGGACTGGAGAGTACTGGACGACGAGACGCTCAGTGATCACAGCTACACAGTATCTTATCACCTCAACAGTCATGCCGCTACGCTCTTCGCAGTAAGAGCTCTCGTTGTCATAAGTTTTAAACTCAACCAGTCGAAATATGTGTTTTCTCAAATTGTGAGTATGGATCTCCTTTGCTGTGTACATATAAATATTTTTAAAATTTGATTCATTTCATTTGTATTTTAATATTACTATTTGCCATAAACTTTTATATTTTTTGCACATTTTAATTTGAGTTTTATATTTTTCTCTTTTAGACTAACCATCTGTGATGTTCTTTCTAATTAATCACGCTCACAACTATAAATTGTATCAACAAGCATCATCATAGTCACCTAGGCCTATGTTGTTATTCATATGTTTTATCATCTAATTTTATTTCCTGCAAGGCCTGATGATGGAGGAAAAACTGTCCTCCGAAACGTTGCTAATTTTATATTTATTCAACTGTGCAATTATGTGATTTTATGAATAAAAATTTTATTGTTAGTCTGTCTATAAACGTCTTGGAACTATTATTTTATATTCAAATTATTACAACAGACAGTCCTAAATATTGATAAGATGTGATCTGTTAACTCGAATTTGCTACCTGCGAATCTTCACTTGAAACCAATGAGCAAAATGGATAGAACAAGCAATGTAATTAACCTTAACGTGCCTTGTTCTACCAATGTCCCATACCTGCTCAGAAACCGAGCTAATGCCACCTTGTCGACATCTGGCCATCCCACGGATGTTAGTCCCAGGGACCCAGAGCCGGCAGTAGCTCGAAGCCATCGTCAGAGATGGACACGGGATGAATTAAAAGAGGTGATGTGGTGCTTTTACTATGCAAAAGCGAAAAATGGGGGCTCAGAAATAGAAGTTTTCAAGATATGGAGAGAGCGGAACCCAGACGTGAGACCTAACCTAGACTCAACGAAGCTTGCCAGTCAACGACGATACATACTCAGCAGTGGAAAATTCACAGCAGAACAACTTGCAGACATCCAGAGAAACGCGGAGTATGTTCATCGATCAAACTATCCACATGACGAACATTTAGAACCATCTAATATCCCTGAAAACGACGATCCCCTTCAAGGTTCATCTCTTCCAAATGAAACATCCGTCAGTGGTGAAAATTCATCTGGCCGTGAGTCACATGATAAGGACGTGATGCGGGACCTCCTCCGACACGAGATAGAACGAGTTCGTCTACTTCCATTCAAATCTCGTGCACCGTTGAGGAGAATTTACGAAAATGCTAAAGCTAAGAGAGTGATAGAAACAGCGAATTCTGTCTTAAATGAGGTTGTACAGACCTCAAGTAGAGATCTAGATATTACTGAAATCAATCACATCGTGTATGCAACTGGATATCTAGTATCTCAGATAATCTTGGGGCCAGCCAAGAACACCGATGGCCGACAGCCAGACAGAGTAAAGAGCTCCGTACCTCCATGGATGAAAAGAATTATGAAACGGATAGCCGACACACGGCGTGAAATATCACTCCTAGCCGAGGCATCTTCTAAGTCAAACCACACGTATAAAGTTCAACAAAAAATACTCCATGTTGAACAAAAATACCTAATTGACAATGACACAACAAGACTAATGGTAGCTGAAAAGCTAAAAGAGAAATCCAAGCATGGGCTCAACGAATAAGACGGTACAAACGTAGAGAAGATTTCCGGGTACAGAACCGGTTGTTTGAAGCAGACGCGAAGAGATTCTATCGCAGTCTGACTCAAAAACCGAATGGCAATGCTGCCCCTCCTTCAAAAGATGACGTCGAAACATTTTGGTCAGGAATATGGGAGGAAACCAGATCCTACAACAAAGACGCATCGTGGCTCCAATCTGAAGTTGATGCTGCCAATGGACTCGTGGAAACAGTGGAACATGTTCAAGGATTCTCGAATGAGGACCTATGCCAAACAATTAAGAATATGGGAAACTGGAAAACCCCTGGGGTTGATAAGATCCAGATTTATTGGATTAAGAAATTAACAGCAGTACATTTTCATCTAGCAAAGGCTGTTAATAAAATTTTAGAAAACCCTAAGGAACTCCCCGAATGGCTCACTCGCGGCATCACGTATTTGCTACCCAAAGGAGGAGACAGCTCTTTGGGGAAGAACTACAGGTCAATTACTTGCCTGCCAGTAATGTACAAACTTATAACTGCAGCCATAGCTGACAACATGTATAGGTACCTAGAGAAGAACCATCTGTTGCCAGTTGAACAGAAGGGATGTCGTAAAGGTTCCTATGGCTGTAAGGAAATCTTGCTTCTGAATAAAATAATTTTGAATGATGTAAAGAAACGAAAACGTAATTTAAGCATGGCTTGGATCGACTACCAGAAGGCCTTTGACAGTGTACCACACGATTGGATTTTGAAGACCCTGGAGATCTATCGATTTCATCCTAGACTTGTTGAGTTTTGCAAGGCTAGTATGAAGTCGTGGAGCACCAGGTTACTAATCCACAGCGGAAAGGGAGTAGTAGAAACAAGAAGTATTCAGATTAACAAGGGAATTTTTCAAGGAGATTTACTATCCCCTCTGCTGTTTTGCATTAGTTTGATTCCTCTATCGAGACAGCTGTCTCACACTGACTTTGGTTACAAGCTCCATGGTGATGAAAGGCCTGTATCACATTTACTTTACATGGATGACCTTAAAGTGTTTGCTAAGAATGAAGCGATTCTCTCCCAAATGCTGTCTGTCATCAATGATTTTAGCAATGACATCTGCATGAAGTTTGGTCTTGACAAGTGTGCAAAAGCCAACTTAAAAGAGGCAAAATGACCACTTCAGAGAACATTGGAGTTGATAGACACACTGTGATTCAAGATCTTGAGCCAGGTAAAATTTACAAATATCTGGGCATCGAAGAATGTGAGACAATCTCGAACGACACAATAAAAGAGAGAATTCGCAAGGAGTATTACAGAAGAGTGAGACTTGTCCTGCAGTCCGCTCTAAACTCAAGGAATAAAATATCAGCAATAGGTAGTTTGGCGGTGCCTGTAGCCGAATACAGTTTCGGACTAGTAGATTGGACTGAACAGGAAATTCGCATCATGGATCGAAAAACCAGAAAACTGCTTACAATGCATCATGTCGCCCACCCCCGGGCTGATGTACATAGACTTTATGTTTCACGTAAGGAAGGAGGAAGAGGCCTGAGACAAATTAAAGCCTCCTGGCACAATGCAATAACCGGGATGGGAAAGTATGTAGTCAGCCATCAAGACGACCCACTAATGAGGCAGGTCATGAAATCTGACCGAAGAACGGGAAACAGAGGGATTGTAAGTGTAGCAAGAAGCATTGCGAACAAGACTATGCAAGACACCCAGAATGACAGAGACACTGAACTTCTGATGCTACTTAACATGAAATTTGAGACACAAAAAAAGTTAAAGAAATCGTGGAGAGACAAACCAGTCCACGGACAATATTTGAAACGAATGGACAAGGTGCAGACCAATAAAGCTCAATCATTTATGTGGATTAAAAGGGGAAGAATGAAGTCAGAATCCGAAGCTATTACAAAATAGCTGCCCAAGATCAGGCCTTGAGAACACGACATTATGATAAAGCGGTTCTCAAAATTTCCCAAGATGATAAATGCCGCATTTGTCAAGAACACATAGAAACCATTGATCATATTTTCTCAGCTTGTCCAATCCTAGCAAAGACCGAATACTTGAAAAGACACGACAGGGTGTGTAGTTACCTCCACTGGCAGATCTGTACCGCCCTCGAAGTTCCGAACACATGCCCCAAGTGGTACGAACACTCGCCGAAACCGGTGACGTCTGTTGGATTGTGTACTATATTTTACGACCAACAAATTCAAACTGATCGCACGATAGCGGCAAACAAACCGGATATAGTCATCCGGGATTTGGAGAACAAATCGTGTTTACTTGTCGAAGTTGCTGTACCTTGCGATCAAAACGTCGTTACCAAGGAGGCAGAGAAACGTCTTAAATACAAAAGTTTGGAAATCGAGATCAGCCGAATGTGGGGCGTAAAAGCACAGGTCGTCCCGATAGTTATCGGAGCTCTGGGATTTGTTCCGCAAAATTTGTGTAAGAACTTGTCTAAACTCCCAGGTAATTCAAAGGACTGAGAAGTGCAAGAAATAGCTTTATTTGGAACAGCCCACATTTTGCGCAAAGTATTGTAGAAGCACCGACAGTCACCGGATCTGCTCCTTAGGTTGCTGGTTGCAACCTGGAGTGGATTTTATATTCAGCCGACTCATAACATATTTAGTCGTGATCTAATGGAAAAATAATAATAATAATAATAATAATAATTAATAATAATAATTAATAATAATTAATAATAATTAATAATAATTAATAATAATTAATAATAATTAATAATAATTAATAATAATAATTAATAATAATAATAATTAATAATAATAATAATAATAATAATAAAATTGGTAATGGAAAAGAATTAAAGATTGTAAGTGTCCACAGTGTAAAGGTTGTTTTATAATTTGTAAAAAAATAATGGTGAAGGTGAAAAATATCTTTAGAGAATCTTGAACAAATATAGTGTTTCGTTGTGCTGACCAAAATGAAAGTTTTTTGAAGGACGGGAAGAAAGTGATATGTTAAAAAAATTGTATCGGTGCCAGAATATGTTTTAATAACCGGTTCACTTTAGCTATTTGGTTGTCCGGGAGGCGCCGCGTCCTATGCACATTTTTTTTTATTATTATTTATTGCTTCCTGCGTTGTACATAGATCGGTAAAACACTCTTTCATTTGTATTGATGACTTACTACTAACTTAAACTATGCTTAACCTAGTTCTACTATTGCTACTGCATTGGGGTAGATTCCTCATGAGAGTATCTACAGTTCACAATTGTCTGAGAATATTTTTAGGAAGGAATAGAACGGGTATCTATTATTTATTCTGGTCTGTGTGTTGTTTGTTGAGGCTAAATTGTATTGTTTGAGTTGATCTATTGAGTTTATGTTAGAGTAGAAGTTATTGGATAGGCGTGCTATTTGATGGGTGATTGAGTTTATGATTAATTCACTATGGAGTTGATGGTTTGAAATGAACCATTTGGCGTTGGTGATTATGCTGAGGAATCGGTTCCGTAATATTTGTGTTTAATTTACATTGGATAGTGTAGCATTTGTCCAGATGGGACAAGCGTATAGCAATATGGGTCTTATGATAGTTTTATATAGTGTTATTGCATTTGTTGGTGAAAGTTTGGAGTTTTGTTTAGTATTGGCTTGAGTTGGATTAATTTGATTTTAGCCTGTTGTGTTTTAATGTTGATGTGGTTTTTTCAGTTCAGACTTGTGTCAAGATTTAGACCTAAGTATTTTATAGGTTGGTTTGATGGTGTCCAGTTTATTTGGCTATTGTTTAATAGTTGTGGGTGGGGGGCAGAGAATGGTCTTAATGAAAAAAAAAATATTTTGATTTATTTGGATTTAGTTTTATTTTCCATTTTATTGCCCATTCGTCTATTTTATTCAAGTGTTGTTGAATTTTTGTGCTGCTATATGTCAGGGTGCAACTTGATGTGAATATTGCTGTATCGTCAGCAAACTGTGCAAGTTGTGTGTAGCGTGTGGTGGGGATATCTGCTGTATAAATATTGAATAGAGTTGGTGACAGGGGTGAGCCTTGTGGAAGTCCTGCTTCTATAGTGCGTGGGTTGGAGCTATGATTATCTATGGTTACTATGAAGGATCTGATATAAATTGTGTGATAATATTTAGTACGTATTTAGGTGTTCCTATTGTTTTGAGTTTGTATATTAATCCGGGGTGCCAGACTCTATCAAATGCTTGAGATACATCTAAGAGTGTTGCTATTGTGTGTTTCTTTTCTTGGAAGGCAGTGTGAATGTATTCAGTAATCCTTAGCAATTGATGTGCGGTTGAGATACGGTTTCTAAAACCAAATTGGTGGTTTGGAATAGCTTCTGATTTTGTTAGATGATTATTGAGTCTTTTTAAAATTATTTTTTCAAATAATTTAGATATAGTTGGGAGGAAACTTATTGGTCTGTAATTCGGTGCAAGGCTATGATTTGTGCTTGGTTTAGGGATTGGGATTATATTTGATATTTTCCAAGTTCTTGGGAAATAGCCTAGTCTGATGTTGTTTATGTATGCGATTGTGATTATGGGCAGGATTTTAATATTTGGTTGCTAATTAGGTCATTTCCGGGAGCTTTTCTTTTAGGCAAAATTTTTATGAGTTTTTTCACTTCAGTAGGTGAAATGAATTTTAATTTCGGTGGGACGTTATAGTTGGGTGCTCCATTTGTGTCAATTATTGCTTGGTGGTCTGGGTGTACGGGTGTATTATTAGGCTTGAATGTTTGAGCGAAGTGTTCTGCTAGTGCTTCTGCCTTATCTTGGGGAGCATATTTTATACCTTGTGTCGTGTTGAGTGGCGGCATAGTTATTTCCCCTATGCACATGTGCCAACGTTTCGGGCGAAATGCCCAAAGGAAGGTTGCAGAATGGCGACCGAAACGTTTGCACCTGTGCCAAGGACGTGGCATCTCCCAGACAGCCAAATAGCTATACTGCGATTTTCGTAACTTTGCCGCTGACAGAAATCAGCTGTTGACGGTTTATCCAATCGGAAGCTTGAACGTCACTATACTGACGTCTCTCTCGCGAAATATAAGCTCCCGATTATGTGGCAGCGAAACAGCTAATTCCTGCCAGGGGCAAAGTTATGAAAATTTATTTATTTTATTTTATTTGTCAAAAAACAGTAAAACCTATATGATGTGTGGGGAAAGATAATTATCTGCGCACATTTTCTTGAGACCCAGAATTTAAAAAAAAACAACTATGAAAATAGAAAACGAAAAAATGAATTTAGAAAATAATTTTAAGAAAAATAAAAATATTTGAAAAATGTTTGTTCCTGATTTATAGGAAATCAATTTCAACGGTAAATGAACTACAAGCAAAGGGAGTGCTCAACAAAACGTGCGCACAGTGAAGCTACATTTACGTCCAGAAGCAAAACAAGGGGCCATCTCAGCATTTGCTCAATGGATCAGGGAAACTGGACAAAAACCTGATCGAGATGGGGGTCATTGCCCCGGAAGCTGAAGTACATTACTTGTTACAGGCGTATTAAATATTTTTTTAAATGTATACAATGCAAACGTAAACTAATTCATTATATGTCATTGTTTTGTTACAATAAACATTATTTTTCTTCTTGACGATCAGTATAGACGATCAGTATTTGTGGTTAGGCGGAAGAGCAGGCCTCATGGCCCGAGTCTCGCCACATAAATAAAGTCACTATTATTATAGTCTCTAATTGTATAGAAACAGTTTTGCAGCAGAAAAGATTTTACTTTTAACTTAAATTTGTGTACTGACTTTAATTGTTTAATGCCATCTGGCAATGCGTTGTAAAGTAACGTACATGTATTGTATGTTGATTTCTTGTACTGAGCTGTTGATACTGACACTTGATGCAGTGATTTCTACGGCGTGTGTTATAATTATAAATATCAATATTGAATGAAAATATGTTCCCTCCGTTAAGTAGGTCATTTTTGACAAATATTACAGGTTCGTAAATAAATAGACAAGGCAATGGTAAGATTCCCAGCTCAATGAAAAGAGGCTTGCAGGCATTTTTTCATTATTCGAATAATTTTCTTTTGCAATCTGAAGGTCTGAATACTACAGGATGAGCTTCCCCAGAACATTACGCCATACTCAGGCGGGAATGTACATTTGCAAAATAAACGCAACGAGCTGCATGAAGGCTGACAGAATTTGAAAGAATTTTGAATGCGTAACGTAATTAACTTAATTTAGTGTTTAATTCTGTTATATGTACATTCCATTTGAGGTTTAATTGAATTAAGAGACCTAAAAATTTTGTTGCCTTTAACATCAGCTAATTGCATATTGTTCATTTTCAATGGAACATGCGATTTTCGATTTGAAATGCAAAAATGCGTTGAAACAGTTTTTCTTTCGTTAACAATTAATTTGTTATTATTAAACCAATTTTTTTAATTAATTTTATTTTAGGTCGCTTTATAACTACAATGGTCATCAGCGACCTCTTTAATATTGACATACAATGTAAGATACTATTCTTAAACCACACCTGCAGTTCACATTAATTACTTACATCATTTCATAATTATTCACCTTATCATTATTTACCCAAATCATGAATCATGATTTACATCATATACCATATTTTACATATACATCATATATCAGTATTTAAATACACCATATATCATTATTTACATTCATCACAGATTGTTATTTACGTACATTACATAATATAAACAACTATAATTTATTTTGAATACACTTTAAATAAGGTTATATTTTTTAGTTCTCTTTAGATAATCTAATGTTATTTTGCATCCTTCTTCGGTATTTAAACATTCTTTAATGTTTTTGGGAAATTTGGATTGGGTTCTTTCTAATTCAAATTCTTGGCATTCTACTAAAAGGTGTTTGACTGTCCAAGCGGAGCCACACTTTTCACACTTGTTTCTTTGTTGTTTTGTAATTAAGTGTATTAAACCAATTTGAAACTTTTGAAATCGTACTATTTACTGCTTCTTTTTTGCAAAGCAAACAGAACCGTTCTTCCATTTTTAACAGACGCGGGCGTATCGTTTACATATACATATTTTTAATAGACGCGGGGATATCGTTTACATATACATTTACATATACAAAGAGGGTAAATTTCAAGGACAGGGTTCGGCTCCTATTGACGCGCACGATTCGGTTCCGAACGAGTCACTCGCGGCGCCGCCACAGTGTGCCCGGCCACACGGCCACGTGGCCAACGCACTTTCGTGTGGAATCGTGACGCTTCGCTACCCGTGTCAAAGTTGAGGACGAGGCTCGGGCCTTCGGCCCTCGCGTTAACATAAAACATCCTTGAGTCTGTCCCACGCATAATTACCAACGCATTTTATGCAAATACTCACCTTAAATGTTTACGCAAATCCGCGAAAAATAAACCATTGTAATTCTCCATTACACATTCGCAATATAGTTTACGCAAATCCGCGAAAAATAAACCATTGTAATTCTCCATTACACATTCGCACCACACCGCACAATGCACAATGCAAGCACAAAGGCATCTTCCCGCTCCCTGAGTGATCCATTCTCGTGGTCCGCGCGAGTGAACCGTGAGCAAGTGAACTGTGCGCCGTTGTTTTAGTGAGCGGAACCCTGCTCTTAAAATCAGCCACAAAGAGAATAGGACCTAAGATCGGACCTTGCGGGACCCAATGCTCAATTGGCAAAGAATTTGAAACATAAGTATGTAATGTCCTTTCGTGCCAGTATGGTATTTCTACTCTTTGAGTCCGATGTTTAAGGTACGAAGTTATCCAATCTAGGGCAATACCACGAATTCCATACGAAGGTAATTTTGAGAGCAAGATGTTATGGTCAATAACGTCAAAAGCTTTCGAAAGATCTAAGAATATTCCAATGGGTACTTCATTTTGGTCTACTGATGAAGCAACATCTTTGTGAAAAGAAAAAATTGGCAGTTTCCGTAGATTTTGATTTTCTAAAACCGTGTTGTGTGTCTGAAAACGCTTTGTTTTTCCTGAGAAAAGTTTCCATTTGTTAGTAGAAAACTGACAAAAGAGAAATTGGCCGGTAATTTTGAATATAATTTTTGTTCCCTTTTTTAAAAAGTGGCTAATTTTTGCTGTTTTGAAAATATCTGGAAATATTCCTGTACATATGTACATGACGCAAATCGCACATGACAAATCGCAGTATAATGACTCCGGCCGCGTAAACCTACGGTCTCAACATGATTACGTGACAATGGCAGAAGCTAATTTTTCCCACAGTTCCAAATTGCCACTAAGTCTTCTTCTAAGTTATTTGAAAATAAGTAATTCAGAATTTGTTTATGACGAGGAAAAAAATGTTTTTCGTAAAAAGAATGTAACCACATGTACCCTTCTGCTTCAAAATAGCTTTTGCAAACGGATTTGTGAAAGTCCACATGCGTGATTGTCCTAAGGTGTCGATATTAAAGGTCTTCGGTTAGAACAATTGATTATTTTTATTGAAATTTTTGAATAAAATTCTTACGTCTCTTTTTACAAGCGATTATGTTTGTGCCATAAAAACAGTTTTGAATTGAGAATACCTACTGAAATTGAGTACCGTACTGTCAAGATGAATCCTGGTCTTAGGTGTGTGTCACTTGATGTGACCGCCATATACTATTCAATTCCTCACTGTTTAATTCTTGAAGTGATTGAGGATATTTTATCTATTGAGTCTCACAAAATTCGTATTTGACGATACAAAATCATGATAGCGGTTCAGGCCATAATAACAATATAAAGTTTACTTTTAAACTGTCAATGGAAGGGCACGGCCAGAGCCGTTTCAGCAGCATTGGGGGCCCTTGGGCCTAGGCTAATTTGGAGTCCCCCTATCCTTACTTTCACCGACCTCCCCTTCTCCAATTTCGATGCTGAAGTATAAAAAAATCTAGTGTACCCGTGCGAGAACTCTTGCATGCTATACCCCCACCGTCTTCTTTATTTTCCAATTTCCATATGAAGCCTGTAATACATTTATTTTTCTTCAATACTCTTATCCTCCGTCACTAGATCTACATGTCACCTTGTAATTGATAACAACATAATATACCATTGTCAATACAAACTATTCTTATTTAACTTTATTATCGAGCAAAGAGGTACACCCGTATAATTCAATCCTACATTAATTAGTAATTTCAGGTACTGTTGCAGATTCAACAAGCGGGATAAAATCGAGAAGCGTGGAACCAGCAAAAGAAAATTATAAAATATTCAAAAAGATCTCATCCGTGTAAATTACTGTGTAAGGAACGTTTCTTTGAAGCCTGTTGCCTCAAAATTTTAGTTTTTTAAAGCCCTAGAACGCTTCGTTTAGGAGTTATTTAACGATATAGATTCAAAAACCCTGACGTGCGTTGCAAGTTGCATTTTAAATGATTTTAGATGCATTTTAGATGCATTTATTAAACAAATCAATCATATTTTTAAAATCAAAGTGCGATTCGTCAAGTCTCCGTGAAATTCTCTTTCTTTAGAGACCTGATTTATAAAGTTTAGTTGCGTGTGAGAATCGCAAAAGGAAGGTATACTACTGAAATAATATAGGAGATGGTCCCATCAATTTACATGGTATTTTGTAATTTTGTTTAATATTTTGAAAGTATTTCTTAGTGTTTCAATTTAACATTATTCAAAAAAGTGTAAACTTATATGCATAACTAAGTAAAACTAACAGTTTTATAATTACACTGAATAAGACTACAAATTAAATAAAAGAAAAATTGTTCAAAAAACTAAACTTCTCATCACTAAGTGACAATCATGCATCAATCAATATTTCATATTAAAAATATTATACAATGCTGGGCCCGGGTCCTTCGGGCCTGTACGTTAATATGGCACTGTGTATGCCCATTGGTGGTACATTGAACACTGCTTTTGCAGAATTCGTGATGTGTAAACTTCAACATATCCTTGAACAGATAAAATTTGATCTATATATGCGAGATGTGAATGATGCACTCATCATTTTGCCATATGATGTTATTGATTCTTTGTTGGGTACTTTTACTCAGTATGACTCAAATATTCAGTTAACAATATCAAAATGGGAAAATATTCACAAATAAATTTTATAGACGTTATCATCTTTCATAATAATGATAACATTACCACATACTGACACACTAAGCCAATATACACAGGAATTATCCTAAACTCTTGATCTTGACATCTTGTATCTATGGAAATATCTGTAGTAATGAATTTGGTCGTGTCTTAAAATATTTAATGTACCAATGTAAGGGACTGATCATGCTCATATTATCTAATACTAAGGCAAACATTAAAGTAAATAATGAATTAAGTAGCGTCTTTGAAATGACAACTGGAGTGAAACAGGGAGATCCATAGTCTGCTTCTTTATTTAGTATGATAATAGATGTAATTATGAAAAAACTGAACATGAGGAGCAATGTCACTACAGAAGTAAAACAATGTTTAGCATAAGCAGATGACATTCTTTTTACAACCAGATCTAAGTCCTTCCTTGAGGAAATGTTCCAACACTTGAAAGTGCAGTCTTTATAGTATGGCCTAATTATAAATGACCAAAAGACCAAATTCATGAGATGTAAATCTGGCCTAACGAAACTGTATGATGTTACTATTGATAATTTCAGTTGTCAAGAAGTTAGTTCAAATAAATACCTCGGGTCTAGTGTGGATAATCATAATCATATAGAAGAAGAAATTAAAGAAAGAATAGTAATGGGTAATAAAGCTTACTTTGCCAATCAAGCATTCTTTCAAATCAAAGTTAAGACTCTATATGGCAGTGATAAGGTTGATAATCATGTATGCAGCAGAGACATGGGTCCTCAGAGAAGCTGACATTCAAAGGGTAATGATTTTTGAAAGGTTTTGCACCAGTTAAACAACCAAATGGTATTTGGAGAATGAAGTATAATACTGAATTGGATAACATAATATAACACAAAAATATTGTTAATCATATCAAACCGTTGAGATTAAGTTGGATGAGACATGTTTACAGAAAGAATGAGGTGTGACGTGCCACCCTCGGAGCTGACTGACTTCAGCGTATTCCTTAGGCAGCGCGTCACTTTGGAGCACTGTGGTTGACTTGGAAGATTTTAAAGGGAGGGCAGTTTTCTCAAGAAGAAGTCATGTTTCAAATAATGCACCATTTATTACTGTTGCATGAAGAGAGAGAGAGAGAGGGGGGGGAGGAACGATAAATCAGATAAGGGAATGAATAGGAAGTCGAGCTCAGATGTGGCGGCCTCTTACCCCATCACTCCGTGGTCCAGGCGCGGCGAAGACGACAGCAGCGGCGGCGGCGGCGGAACTTTGCGAACGAGTCATCATGGGACCTAGTGCACGTCGTTCACGATTCTCACACACGCTTCTGACTCCAGTGTCACATGGTCCCGACTGCTTCCGTCTGCTCCGCATGGTACCGTCTGCCCCGTATGGTCCCGTCGCTTCCGTCTGCTCCGCATGGTACCGTCTGCCCCGAATGGTCCCGTCGCTTCCGTCTGGTACCGTCTGTTTCCGTCTCCGCGGGGCCCGTATATATTGGCCCCCGCTTGCATGCGGCAGCACTTTTTAGAGGTTGAGCCCCCCGAGATGTTGTGCTTGCCGATGCAAGCCGCTAACCTTCGGTGTGGAGTAATGGTGGCACGCCACAGAGGATAGGCTAGTAAAGAAAGTCCTTGGATGGAACTCTTTTACAACAAGAGTTAAAGGAAGACCAAAGACAAGATGAAAAGATGATGTTATAAATGATTTCAAGACAATGAAAATAAGAAACTGGACCTTAAAAGTGAACAACAGAAAGGAATGGAAAGCCGTAATTGAACTGGCCAAAACAATTAGCAAATAATATTGTTGAGCTTCACTAAGAAAAAGATGAATGAATTTAGTCGATACGGCCATTAAGTTGTCATCTTCCTCATTCTATCAGTCTAATTTATACAAGATTTCTGAAATATTGAGAACAAATAATTGCCCAGTTACATTTATTAATAAGTGGATAAGAAAGTGATTGAAAAGTAACTAATAACCAGTATCAAGGTAATAACTAAATCTAGTGAGTTTATGTCTCATGAACTAAATAAATATATTTGTTTGCCCTATATGCCTCAAATTCAAAGAAGTTTAAAAGAAGAGTTAAAAGTTAAATTTGATATGAAATTGATAAACCATGTGTGGAATTAGAGGCATATTATTGTTAACTTAAAAGACTGGAGAGAACTTCAGATTATTGTTTATTATATCGATAAGGTGAAAGGAAGGTATGATGTATCTTCTGATGTGAATGAATGGTAACTATTTTCAGTTTTTTATTTATAATAATTTTCTTAAACATATATTTTGTAGGGTTTTGTAATTTATTCATATGTAAGGGAGATACAGTGCAATATATAGGAAAAGCATAAGAGAGAGATTGCCTAATAATCATTTTGTATATATTAATACATACATGATTTTTTGTATAAATTTATATATACATATATACACACACATGAATTAAGGAGTTTAGCTTTGAAATTTTCTCGTAAGTTTTTCAACAATCTTTGTGCTATGAGATTTCCAAGATTTATTGAAGAATAACCTAAATATTTAACAGGGATACTATCTAACCAAGAAATATTAACATTATTAATAATCAGAGGAGGAGAATTAACAGGTCTACATTGTGTGAACATTTCTGCTTATGTTTTCAGTGAGTTAATTTTAATTATCCTATTTTGACTCCATTTTATATACTTTTGAATAGCATTTTGATGGATGTTACGAGCACTTTTTGTATTGGAATGAGATGAAAATAATGCAATATCATCTGCGAAAAGAACAAAAGAGATGAAGGACAAAGTGGAAATATCAGGCATGTAGATATTAAAGAGGAGTGGGAAAAACTTAAACCTCATGATATTTCTGAATGAATTCGTCACAAAGTGGAAAGAGAATAATTTATTTTAACTGCAAAATTACAGTTTAATAGGAAACTTAAAATTATTTTCAATGATTATAGAGGATGACCAATACCACGAAGTATGAATAGGAGCCCATTACACACATTATACAGAAAATTTCATCAATGTCAAGAAATAATGCAATAGCATGTTCTTTGAAGTGAAAGGATTTTGCAATTTATTCAATTACACATCATAATTGATGTGAAATGTGTTGAGTAACTTGTTCAAAATCTAAAATGATAGTTATGAAGATCTTGGGAAAATCTTGGGGTTGTCTGTGATAAGCATGGTATGAGCCAACTCTAAATGATATACATTGGTGCTCATCATGACTTATATTCTGACCTCATTCTATACCTCGAAAGTGGTAATAATGATTTTCAGGCATATTCTTTATCTGGAACATCTCTCTTCTTGGTCAAACAGTAGTCAGCGAACATATTAGAACTACACTTGCCTTAGTACCTGTTTTCCATTGAAGAAATATAAGAATGCAGAATATCAACTACTATGTGTGATAGTTTTCTGCTTTCTTCTGGGTTTCCAAGGAAATTACAATATATATTTTTGACAGATTGTCAGAATGCTTTTTTCCAAATGTTCCAGAACAGTTCTTCAGAAATATTCATCAACTATTAATGACCACATTTGTGGTCCAAAAAAATCCTTTCTTTCAATTTAACATCATATACTTTGGTAAATTTCAATTCAAGCATAAGAATTCATCAGAAAGTTTATGCATACCTTTTACAAAATTTTTCATTCCTCCTAATTTAATATGCAATGGAGGGAAGTATATTTTTCAGGATTCAATAAATGGCACAAGTGACAAATTTCTCTGATCAGGAATACGTGAGTCCTTTAATTTTTGTCAAACAGAAATAACAATCACTTAGACGATCCTTCGATTATTCCAAATCATACGAATTGCAAATGACTTATAATGTGTACAATTTCTTCTATCAAGACAACAGTCTTAACACATATAATATATATTTGGGGCTAAACTCATTCCAAAATCACCAACTTGACAGCCTAACTAATGTTGATAACACTTTTTAGCAAATGGCATTAAATTTCGCCTCTCAGTCTTTCAAGTGAGCTCACTACAAATACAGAAGAAATTATCAGCATAACTTATATTTTTCTTGGCATGATGAAATACAAAATACTAACTCATAGCTTACACTGTACACTTCTAAACACAAGAGAAGGAAACATATCACCAATGATATTTATGCTAACAAACTCAGAAACACCTCAATACTGACACATCATAATGCCAGATTAACTGGTTTGAGGATGTCAAAACATGAATGAACCAGCGCCGTATTGCCTGCTGGTGTTTTGGTATAATATTACAAATAATTTCCTTAAATAAAGCATGTATAAAATCACTACAGATAAGGTAAAGATTCCTAAGACAGGTCAAAGAGAATGTTAAAATTAGATTTTAAAAAGTAGCTGCCACTGCTGTAAAAAACGTACATGATGGAAAAATTTCAAAAACTTATCTGAATTTAGTATGAAAATATGCACTAAAATCACTAATCAGATTTCTTGTGAAGAAAATCTTGTCAACCAGTGTAATATATTATATGGTGAGGATTTCAACCTACTTTAGAAATGAATATATTTGTTCAGAAAGAAAAATTAACACAGAAATAAAATGAAAATACAGTCTAATTGTGTAAATTGGGTGCTTATTTATTCCTGTGTTAATTTTTCTTGTTGAACAATTTTGTTTAATAATATTAACAATACTAAACAATAATTTTATTATTAAACAATTATTTTTATTACAATTATTTATTATTAAACTATAATTTTGTTTGTAAATAATAAACAACCTGCATGTTTCTGGAGTGTTTATATATTTCAGGAACACAAATTTTTGCATAGAAAGTATTTTTTCAAACCAAACTTTGAGTGCTTATTGTAGCTCAGCCATTTGGAATATCCAAGGAGTTTATTAGAGAAAATATGCTTAAAATTGTCTTAAGAGCTTCTGCTTGAAATTTCGATATTTTCGCCCTGGACATTCTGTACGCACGATATATTACAGTAATTTTTGATATTTTTATTTCCTTTCATCAAATGTAAAAGTCATGGGAATTGCAAAAACAAAATATTCCAGAGGTCTCAACAGAATCAGGACCATTTTAAATTAAATTTTTTTAATTAACTCTTAATCAGAAACAACTTAATGTCACTTAGCATTTTTCAATATTCAATCCAAGCATTGTCAATTTAAATGTATTTGCAATAGCTTATGGCATACTTAACAATGTAGTTTTAAGTAGTAATAAAAAAGAGTAACAAGAAAATTAGTAATATAGAATAACAATTAATATAATAGAAAAAACTATACACCACTTCCATTACAGTACCTAAGTCTTGCAATTAGAACAACTTAAACAGCCATGTACAAACAAATCTCATGAATCATTTTAAATTTAAAAATGCAATGAATTTTTGATATAAAAATTTAATAACACTATTCTGATTTTTAAATAACATTTCACAAAAATATAAAAACTGGAAACAAAATTTACATTACCGTGAGATGTTTTAAATACATCACGAAACTGTAAATACATTCATATAAACATATAAAAATATTACTAGAGATATTTAATAAAACTTAGTTACATATTTACACATTGCCATCATCTATGACAATATACAAGTTTAAAAATACCGGAACAGAAAATCATGCTAGCACTTGATATTTTAATATTTATATATAACATAAAATAAGAAAGGAATGGATATTAAGAATACTGAAATGAATAAAAACCAGGTTGTCATGGTAGTTTCTTATTGATAACAGAGTATAAACATTTAAATTGCATTTTAATAAGTTCATAGCACTGCCTTAAACTTTTGTGGTGAATTTTCAATGGGAAGCAACTCATGGATCCTTCAACTTCCATATAACAGAAATACATTCCCAATATATATATATATATATATATATATATATATATATATATATATATATATATATATATATATATCAATTATTGTTAAATAACTCCTGAACGAAACGTTTTAGGACATTAAAAACTAAACTTTTGAGGCCATATGCCTCAAAGAAACGTTTCTCTCATTGTAATCTACAGGATAATAACCATTATTCATTAAACTGTATTAATGTATTATATTATAGATGCATCTGAATAACACGATAATGCATAACAAAATTCCCATCAGATTTGAGAGAGGAAATGTTTCATGTTGCTCGTCAATGCTGTTGGGAAACGTTCACTAAACATGTAGTACAATAGCAGTCCGCCTGCCCTATAGCTGCCCTATAGCACGAATTCATCAGCTGCGAATTCAGTGTGAGACTGACGTCCAATTAATTAAGTTTCATTCATCCAGTTTCATTCATAAAATGAAGCAAAATAGGTTTACAAAATTTTGATAAGCATACTCCTTTCGATATCCGTAATATAACAAAATATTGACGACTGCCACATTTCAAAACGATAAATATTGCGTAGCTATTTCATGTTAATTCCGAAAGCCGCCTGACAATTCCGCCCGCCCATTTATTCGAAGATTTTCTTTAATGCAACACTTATTATGTAAATGTAATGTTTTAGTTTATCTAATCGGTTACAAAACTTGAATTTTGTTACTATCTTCATAAAAAAAAAAAAATTCTCTCATTCGAAACATGAAATGGTACGTAACACAAATGCAGCGTATCATTGCAAAGTCTAAGTTTACAAAAAGCACATATGAAGAGAATTACTTACCAAGTACTTAAAATACTAGCAAATTAACACTTTCTGGTTTAGCCCAATAACACACACTACAATAGGCGGCATAAATAGGCAGGTTACGCAAAGCAAATGACACTTGGATAACACTGAGGAATTCGAGGATCCTCGGCCCTATGTAACACATGGGAAATTTTATACGGGAGGAGCCATTTTGAAGACCATAACCACATAATGTTTGTAATTTAAAATTTAATAAATAGAAGTAAAATAACATAATAAAAAATAATGTAGGGTAAAGAAGGGATGTGTGGGACCCATTTTCAAAAAATAGAAATTTCGAAGAAATTTTCGGAACACAACTGTTCCTTCTGGAATCATATAGTACCTTGAACCATCCCCTTCTACCTAAAATAATTCAGGAACTCTAACTATTATTTGTAATTGGAACTTCGTCATTTCTGACAGTGTGTAAATTGTCCCACTCCCATCATCTGGGTGGAGTGGGAGAGTAAATAGGAAGAACGGGAAAATAATTTGATACAAGAGTTTCAATAATAAGAATGTAAAGTTGCAAGCTCATACATATATCACATAATTTTTCCATTAATAATGGCATAGTTCCAACTTTAGTACTCACTCATGCTGAGTTGATAGTTAGGAGTATCAACTCAAGGGGTCGGTTTCTTGCATTTTTATTTAATATTATGGTCATATACTATTAGTTTTTGATATCCTATCGATATTTTATTTTTCAAAATTTAGTTACTTTCTTGGTATGAAATTTCATACCATGGTCGAATGGAGGGATAATG
>JAHLJT010009458.1:42500-48451 GCA_031308135.1 Acheta domesticus | reverse complement strand
CCCTCACATCTCCTGCTGCCGAAAATCCCTTCCAATCTCAATTTTGGCTCCACCCCTTTTTCTCCACCGCCAATCGCCGACACTGCTACTTTTCTCAATGTACGTCCAATTTACATTGGCCGCTAACATCTTTTCCAGAAATTTCGTGCACGTTCGCCCTCGGCCGCTTCTGGAGAACACGCGCGCGTGTCTAAATAGCTCTTTTATTTGTTAAACGCTAACCATTTTTATCACATTATATGATCTCGCACGCCGAGCGCTTGCCTGGTCACGGCTGATTTTCGCGAGAAGGGGTCTTTCTAAAGGCATAGAAAAAATCGGGGATAACCCTTCCCGTGCCCTCACGTCGTAAATCTGTCTAGCTGACGCTGTCCCCCTCTCGCAACTGTCAGAAAAAGTTTCTTCTTTTCAGAACACAATACACATGCCCCTCTGCCGGCCTCTCGTGACCTACATATCTCGCCCTTTTTATCTCATTCTCATGCTTGCGTCTGCGCTTTTATAATGTGATACATTACATATATCTGTAGATGGGGAGTTTTTTAGGTTAAATTGAAGATTAGTTACGCCGTAGGTGTTTTCATCCGAAGCTCAGACGGGCAAGTCGCAATCGAGGGTAAACTTACTTATTTTATTGAATTCTATGAAAGTACGAATAATTTAGAATACTCCTGGGACCTTCAACTTCTCCTGCTGTTAGACAATATCACGATAGGAGGGACACCAACTAGGACATCCTACGGACGACATCAAGCCCTCATACGTGAAAGTCGCCAAGAAGCCATCATACCGCGCGAAGTTCACAGTAAGCCTATGAACTTTACTCGAAACCGTACAGAACTCTAATTATTGTACATAGGAAATTTTGATCAGTGATGAGATCAATATACATTGTAAACTTATCATAATAATGTTAAAATCTTATTATTGAAAAAAAGCTGATAATTTGTAGAAAGTTGCCATCAATTCAATAGCAGGTTTCAAACGAAGAAACTTCCAGGAATCTCAATTATGTACAAAGTTGCACGTCCACATATAAAAGGTAATAAGGTAACAGGTTATACGTCGATTCCCACGAACAAAAATCAAAGTAAAATCACGATAGCTGTGGTTGAATATTGAGAAGTGAACGAGCGTAGCAGAGCAAAATAAAGTTATTAATTATTACATTAATAACGGGCAATGAAATTAAGTAAGCAAATGAGTGGAAGCAAATAGATATTCACAAATTCAGAACGAATTAAATAAAGTTTGAAATAAGAAACTTCACATTAGTAACGTAAAATGTGTTCCTGTGATATCGTTGCCACTGAATATAAATATAATTATTTCCAGTGGCACGTTCACAGAATAAAATCGGCATTTACCTGAAATTTTTGATGTTTAGTGATAATTTACAGTGTCGTTAAACCATATTGGTAAACAAATTTCTTCATAGTGAGAAGGTATTAAGTACAATGAAAAGCTTGAGAAGGAACAGAAAGTTATTGAAAGGAAAACGGGCCAAGGAATAAACAGGGGCCATCTCAACAAATATATTTTTGTCGTTTTGTCTCTCTCCTGCCAAAATTTGATTATGTTTAAGTTACAAAGAAAATCTTGAAATGAGAGAAACGCATTCGGAACCCAAATAAGCAGATGCGAACAACGATGTTTTACTGTTAAGTCTCCTACCTGCCAAAATTAGATGAAGTAGCAAAGTAGAAGAAACAAGCAATTGAAAATGACGAGATACCAACCCAACATGTGTGCAATTTTTACGGTGCCAATCTTACCGAAGTAATAACTTTCTCCATGCCAACATGTTTTTCAGTTCTGTCATCGATTTTGCATGTATTTATTCCAAGAGTAGGGTTGTAGGTCTCTTGGAAATAATAAAAAGACCTGCATAAAAGTGGATATTTTAAGTTTCTTTATTGACGATTAATTATTGAAGGTACACGTTTAGTATTCAAAAATAAATTGTTCGCAAAACAAACAGATATGATCTTCAGAACATCGGGTTGGCAAACGTGACCTGGTTACTTCCTTGCTGATGTTTTCTTCCAACATCTAGCCACAATACATGACTCCCAAACTAGAAAAACGATTACAAAATTAATTAATATAAGCTGCAATTATTTTCTTAAAAGAATTATTTATTTATGTAATGAGAAAAAAATTAAAACTACGTGCGAAGCACTATAGGTGAGAAGTGCAATCTGTTTACGATTTTCCTCATCCTTACCCTAGCCCTTATACTATGTTAAGTTGAAGTTGATGTATAAGCTGATACGGTTAAAAACTACTTTTTAGCATAATCTGACAAGAGGAAATATTGTTCCCCTGTATTAAAATGTGTTTGCAACGGCAAATCTACTACAGAGAAAGAATCGAGCCTCTCCCGTTGGAACATGCAGAACGATTAATTGATGTTACTGTCCACGGAATAACTATACTTCTCACTAACATCTCACTGAACTCATGAAACGTGCGCAGATTATGTTACATTTAGACTGTATACAGAAGTGAAAGGAGGGACCATCTCAATATTTACTCAGATCAAGGGCAACATGGAGAAAAATCTGATTGAGGTGGGGTTCATTAAACCAGAAGGGAAGTACAATACTTGTTAGAAACATATTGAGACTTTTAGAATTACACAATACCAGTGGTAATCCGTGCATTAGTATTATTTCAAAATAATTATTTTAGTTTTTTGTGATCAGGAAACAAATAGTCATGCAGAAGAAAAGATTGAACTTAGCATTTAAACATTTGAATCGATTGTAATTGTTTAATGTCATCTGGAAAAGTGTTAAAAAGTAATGAACAAGTATTGTTTGTTGTTTCCTTGTATGCTGCTCATGAACAGGTATTGTTTGTTGTTTTCTTGTATGCTGCTCATCAACATATATTGTTTGTTGCTTTTCTGTACGCTTCTGATACCGACACCTGATGAGTATAATTCCTACCTCGTGAGGTATTGTAGACGTTTGTTTTTGATTAAAATATGTTCCCAAGCTTGATAAAGTTCGCTTTTAATGTGTAATGAAAAGACAAGGTAAAATATTTTATTCTTAAACTTGTGTGATTGTTAGCGCACTACATATTTATTACGACTCCCCCGAAAACAGCCAACTCACTTGGTGACGAGAGCAAAGATGGCGATGACCGAAAAGGGAGCAGCAACTGCAGAAGCGCCTGAAGCCGTCAAGTTGCGGTCCACGAACACTTCCTCCACAGTCTGCCGAAAATCGGAAGAATTGAAGACTCCTTGGTAGCGCCACTCCTCCTGCTGCTGTTCTTCTGACTGGTGGACTGCACCATTGCAGGTCGGCACGATGGTGCGCGTACCGCCCTCCTCGTCCCCCGCTGTGCAGTTGCTGGCCTCCTCGCAGACGGTCCCGTTGAGAGTTGCGTTCAATGGTATGGCATCAGTACCGTTGAGAGTTACGTTGGTGTCGTTGAATGGGATGGCGTCGGTCCCGTTGAGAGTGCCGTTGGTGTCGTTGAATGGGATGGCGTCGGTCCCGTTGAGAGTGCCGTTGGTGTCGTTGAATGGGATGGCGTCGGTCCCGTTGAGAGTGCCGTTGGTGTCGTTGAATGGGATGGCGTCGGTCCCGTTGAGAGTGCCGTTGGTGTCGTTGAATGGGATGGCGTCGGTCCCGTTGAGAGTTGCGTTGGAGCTGTCGAATGGCATGGCGCCCTGGTCGTGTGTCTCCCTGGGCAAGTAGAGGCTCAGCAGCAGAGAGCAGAGCACCACGGCGCACGCCGCAGAAAGGATCCAGCGCACGCGTTCCCTGCGCGGGATGCAGTACATGGACGGCTGCATGGCTTCGGCTGCGAGTGGCGATGGGCGTGTGGCTCGACGAGGGAGGATCCTCGGCGACGTGCGAGCTCCTCTGGCGCTGACGCAGACTGACTCGGCCGGAAGCTCCCACGCAAAGCAGCGGAAGGTAGGTCACGTGGCCCACGCGAAGCAGGGGGAGGGTTCGCGCGGATTGGTGAGAATGTGTGTGACGTAGGGACGTTCTAGAGTACCTTCTTTGGTCACATGCACTCGGTCCCCTTTGGCGCTTCAAGGAAATACTAGGTCATATTTCGTCGGCGCGCCTCTGGCCATCCGCAGTATTCCGCTGTGTTGTGCGTAATGGTAGTCGTTACATTTCCTTTAAAAAGTTTGATTCCTGTATGGGCACTTGGAGAGAGGAAGCTTCAGGAAATATGACACTGCTCGACAATTAGAACGGAGCATTGTCTTATTCTATAACATCTCCGAGCTCTGGCTCGGAGACACCAGGAAATGATATATGAATAGAAATGGTACGACCTCTTTGTTTTCAAAATGCTACAGGAATTGAAGAGCTTGATGAAGAGAGTGACGTATTGCCATTTCCGCTCTCTCTATCGTTACGTATGAAAATACATTAAAGGCACTTCTTCCTCATGCTGCCAAATATTGTGTTTAAGAAAAACGTTCCTTGAGTAATAAAGTTTTCCGAAATCCGTTGAAGGCAATTTCGATTTGTAAGATTGAATTTGAATATTTTTATGACACATGTATTATTGGAGATACATCATGTTCGATTGGAGCTGTTCTGTTTCCAATAATAAGTTAGCGATCATGTTCGATTGAAGTTGTTCTGTTTCTAATAATAAGTTAGCGATGAAAAGACAAAGACACTAGATTCAAAGGTTATGCTATTAGTCCGTGTTATATTTTTGCATCGAGTTTAAAATGACTAATTTTAGAATCTATCTACTTCTAAACATATGAAATACAAATTACCCGCGATATCCGATTGAATCAATGAAGATAGTTACAACTTAGGACTGAAAAAAACTTACTTTGTGAGTTAATTTTTACTTTCGCGCTACCAAGAAGAGAGCGTTATGTAATGCTGCGCGAAGAAACGGAAAAATTTCGGCAAGCAAACTCTTATTAAACCGTTAATCGGAGCCCTGGTAGCAAAAAGTGGATAAATCCAGTTGCTAAATTTAAAAAAATCCTAAAACAGGTGGTGTAACCAGAATCCTTGTTTTGTGGGTTCTTGAAACCGAAGAATCTAATGACGAGAAACGTGTCTGTCCACCTCTCCATGCATCCGCGCGTCCCAGCGTCCGTGCGTCCATCTGTCTGTCTCTGGGAATTTTGTTTGCAAAATTTGAAGCTGTTTTTAAGACAATGGCTATTAAACGCTACTGTAAATTCGAAATTTGACGCTCTTTTTCTCAGAAAATTTTTGAGTTTTCGAAAAAGTTCATTAGAAGCCATTTGAAGCACTTCCCCCACAAATACAATAGTGTTTACAAATTGCTGGAAATACACATATTTACGGTGTGAGAGATCTTTTAAAACAATTACATTTGTGTTATTTAAAAAAAATTACAATAATTAACTTTACGTCAAATAAAAGAGTGAAATACCTACATCCGTTCGAGAAATTTCTAGAAAAACATTGGGAGGCATTTATGAGAAAATGGCGTTTGAGTGTTTCTGAAAATGCGGAATTTTGAGCTAGTTTTCACAGAAATGACTGAGTTTTCACAAACCTTGTATGACATTATTTAAAGTACGTACACTCATAAATATAATAATGTAAACAAATGTCCTCCAAAATGTATATTAACGACATGAGACACAAGTAAAACAATTTATTTTTGTAATTTTTGAAAAAAAAAGAATGGGGCAATATGGCGTTAATGTCATCTCAAAGAGTGCATTTAACACTATCCCTACTAAAATATTTGAAGCCGTTTTTGAGAAAATATTGCTTTGTTAGTTTTTTTTAAAATTGCACATATTGTACTCGTTATTGCGCGAAAAGAACTAAAAGTTTTAAAAAATGTGTAGAAACATGATGGAAGAACTCACTACGGAGAACAAATTTATTTGAAGTAAAAATATCTATCTACAATTTTGTAGTGATAGGAAGACGCCGAAATATCAAACGTTTGCAATTTTCGAA
>JAHLJT010009458.1:0-35000 GCA_031308135.1 Acheta domesticus | reverse complement strand
TTATCGACGATTATTTTACATTATTATATTTACGAGTATATATGCTTTAAATAATGTCAAGTAAAGTTTCTCGAAAACACTACCGTTTTCTGTGAAAAGTAGCTCAAATTTCGGCATTTTCAAAAATGCTCAAACGTCATTTTCTCGTATATGGCTGCAATTTTTTTCTTGAAACTTTTGTAACGGATAGTGCTAATTACACTCATTAGTATAGAAGTTTTCATTAGTAATGAAGTTTATTTTGAGTTTTTTTTGTTTTTTTCAAAAATTATATAAATGTAAATTTTTTGAAAGATCTCTCACTTCTTTAATATGCACATTATCCGCAATTTGTAAAGATGATTATATTTGTGAGTGTAAGTGCTTCAAATAACTTCAAATAAAGTATTTTGAAAACTCAAAAATTTTCTGTGAAAATGAGCTTCAAATTTCGCATTTTTAGTAGTGCTAAAACGCCATTTTCTCTTAAACGGCACATAATTTTTAAAAGAAAATTGCCATTTACGGCTAGGTTTTTGTGTTCTTTAATATTCTAAAATTAATGTTTCTGTTCTACCAGTAGGAAACCAAAAAATTAAGAAACTGACAAAAAATGTACTTTTGGCGATGATAGATGGTAGCAGGCAAGAAAGAGTATGTGGCAATTCCGAATATTGACAAATAAATAAATAAAATAAATACGGTCATGCTTAATTTTTTCAAAATACGAGTAGTTTTTCTTTAATTTTGTGACAAAGGTAATAGGCCGCTGTAAATTTACTGCGCTTCGGACAGCTGGATGCGTCGTAAATTAGAATGTGCAATTTTGTATATTATTTCTTTCTTCGTTTCTTACATTCGAACTTTGTTATAGACTTACACATTAATATTTTAGAAATTGTTTATTTTGAAATATTTGAAATAAGTAAAAAGAATTAATAGCTCTCAGAATAGCGACAATGCAGGGTCTGCAACAATGGAATTCACTTTGCGCTCGCGAATATCTGTGAATTAGTGTCATTGTTGTGAGCTAATGGAGCTGTATGAAAAGGAGTTATAATTGTCTAATTTATGCTGATATTTGCAGGCAAATATTTAGTTTTGCACCAAATTCTGTACCATTTGTAGTGAGTAGAGAATTTGTTGCATGGTTTTAAAATACTCTTCCCTAATCATGGCCCAATGGAAGGCATTTCTATATTTCCAGGGTAACAGGCTTCTTTTTCCAATACAGGGTTACAAAACTTTTGCATTCTATTTTTGTGAAGTTGTGGAATTCACATAGTTCTGACAACACTGCAATGGAAATATTGAGTTCCAAGCGAAGATGTTAGTAGCGCATTAAGTGCAATATTTCAGTACTACTTAGCTGTTTCCTCTAATACGGGAAAGTAAGTGCTGTTGTAGTTAGTTAAGTCCTTGATACCGAAAAACCCATTGAAAACGAAACGTCTGTAGGTCCGTCCGTCCGTGAACAATACTGGCGCCTAAACCATGCAGACGATTTTTTTTCAGATTGAAGAAACCCCTGTCGATCTGGCTCGAGTCTAAGCATTGAGATTTTGAAAACGATTCTGTAAAATTTGGGGGTACTTTACATGAAGCCTCCCGGACATTTTCAAAATTTTCTCAAAAAAGTCTCCAAATTTTTTCTTCAAATTTCTTGAAAGAATAGAGTAAAATTATTAAGGTGGCATAGGTCCGAATTTCGCGGTTAACTCTGGATTTTCGAAAATTGCAAAACTTTGAATTTTTTCGACTTCTTCAGACTGCAAAGTGCAAAAATTAAAGATAGAGATGTTTTCTTCAAATACAATTTGTTCTCCATAGTGAGTTCTTTCTTTAAGGTCTAGAAAGGTCATGTACATCTTTTTGAAAATTTTAGTAATTTTCGCGCAACATTGCGTGCAATGTGTGCAATTTTTAAAAATTACAAAACAAATTTCTCAAAAACGGCTCCAATTTTTTTCTTTAAACTTTTGGTAAGGATAGTACCTAATGTACTCTATGAGATGGCATAAACGCCATATTCTGAAAGTGCGGAAAGTTGAGCTAGTTTTCACAAAAATTGGTTGAGTCTAGAAACTTCACTTGATATTATTGAAAGCACATGTACTTGTAAATATAATAATGTGAACAAATCGCGGCTAAAGTAAACGTTAACGACGTGAGAGACCACGTTTTTCGAAGGTATGCCACGTTTTTCACAATGTACACATTAGTCTCGTTGACATTTTCAATTAGTCAGTCAAAGATGTTTCAAAATTTGCTCTCTCTGCTTCTTAATGGTTGAATATGTTATTAAGAAGTAGGTCTTAGATGTGTCTCGTCTTATAAAACTAAAGAGGGGGTACCATCTGCTGTCGTGTTATATAGCTTGTTTGCCTGATAGCATGTATACGCGTAGGGAGAAAATGACAGGATGATCTGATGTTTGTAGTGGCCACCCGGGAGGCACGGCGGTTCCTAATAGAATGATTCATTATCTGTCGTAAATAGGAGTGAGGATACTTGCTGTAGTAAGTGCGATGTAAAGGAGTCATTAGAAAGAATCGTTTGTATGGTATGACGTGTGTAATCTAGAGGATGTCCGAGGAGGAAACGTTGAATCTTCGAAAATAAGCTCTTAAGACAATTCTAAGCATATTTTGTCTAAAAACTACGTGGATATTCCGAATGGTTGAACCGCAATATGCACTCAAAAATTGGTTTGAAAAAATGATTTCTAGACAAAAATTTGCATTGCGGAAGCATAGAAGCACTCTAGAAACATATAGATTGTTTATTATTTACAAAAGAAATGAATATATTTGTTCAGAAAGAAAATTAAGCGAGAAATAAAAAAGCACCCAATTTACACAATTCGACTGGTCCTTTATTTCTCGCTTAATTTTTCTTTCTGAACAAATATATTCATTTCTTTTGTAAATAATAAACAATCTATATGTTTCCAGAGTGTTAAAATGTAAAATTTGAAGCTCTTTTTCACAGAAAATTTATGAATTTTCGAAAAACTTAATTTAGTCATTTGAAGCATTTTAACTTACACAAACAATAGTGTTTACAAATCGGTGGAAATGTGCATATTAATGGTATGAGAGATATTTTAAAAAAATTACATTTGTGTAATTTTTGCAAAAACCAAAAAAAATACCCCAAATTGAACATTACGACATATTAGTGTAATTAGCACTATCCGTTTGAAGAAAAAACTTGAGCCATTTTTGAGAAGATGGCGTTTGAGCGTTTCTGAAAATGCGGAATTTTGAGCTATTCACAGAAAACTATTCAATTTTCGAGAAACTTTATTTGACATTATTTAAAACACATGTAGTCATAAATATAATGTGAACAAATCGCCGCTAATGTAAATATTAGCGACGTGAGACACGTCAAAAAATTACATTTTTGTATTTAAAAAAAACAAAGAATAGAGCAATAAGGCTTTAATGTCATCTCATAAAACACATTAGGCACTATCTGTCCAAAAAAATTAAAGAAAAAATTTGGAGCCATGTTTGAGAAAATCTGATTTTGTCATTTTTTACAATTGCATATATTGCGTGCAATATTGCGCAAAAACTACTAAAATGTTCACACAAATGTACCTGACCTTATCGAAAGGACTCATTTTGAACAAATTTTATCTTCTAAGGAAAAATCTCTATCTTCAATTTTGTAGTTGTAGAAAGACGCCGAAAAAAGTTTAAACTTTTGCAATTTTTTGAAAATTTAGAGTTGTCCATGCAAATGAGACCTATGCCAAATTTATAAGTGTATTTTATTCTACCCTTACAAGATATTGAAAGAAAAAATTTGGACCTGTTTTTGAGAAAATTTTAAAAATGTCCAGAGGGCTTAATGTTAAGTACCCCCAAATTTTGAAGAATATTTTTCAAAATTTTGACGCTTTGAGTGGAACTAGATCCACTGCGGTTTCGGCGCTACGGTGGTTCACTGCCTGACACTGACAGGTGGACGGACGGACGTTTTGAAAAGAAGCACTTTTTCGGTAACAGGGGATCCCAAAACTTGCAATTCCGTTGAAATCTCGAAGTTGATTTTCCGCAGCATTACACAATTCTCCCTATACTATGCAAATACTCCGTATATACGTACGTATACGGGAAAGTAAAAACTAAATATGCATGCAAATGCAACCCGCTACACTCAATAATGTATGTCCTTAAATAATTCCTAACCGAAGCGTTCTAGATCAGTAAAAACTAAAATTTTCAGACCAAAGGCCTCAAAGAAACGGTTTTTACATCGTAATCTACAGGATGAGAATGAATCTACTTTCTGGAACATTCGATTGCATTTTTGGTGGTCCGACGCTTCTCGATATTATTCCATCTGCTCAGAGACGTGCAGAATCAGCAAGTAAATGTGAATTAGAGGGACAGAGAAGGGGCAGACAGAGACACACACACAGAGACAGATTGAGACAAGGACAGAGAGACGAGGAGAGGGAAAGTGGGAGAGACGGGGAAATAAAGGGAGAGGGAAGGAGAGAGAGGAACTTCTTGAACACTCTATTGCATTTTTGCTGGTCGTGGCGCTGGTAGCCCACCTGCACAGAGACTTGCAGAATCTGCAACTAAATGTGAATGAGAGAGGAGAGACGGACAGAGGGAGAGATGGAGGGGGAAAGACGGAGAGAGAAAGAGAGAGGGAGAAGAAGCAGAGAGAGGGTGGGAAAGGGAGAGGAGAGGGAGGAACGGAGATGGAGACGGAGAAGGAGAGACGGAGAGAGAGGGTACAATGGGGAGAAAGGGAGAGACGGAGATGGGGAGAGAGGGGGAGACGGAGAGATAAAGGGCAGAACAATGTCTGCTGGGTTCCGCTCGTAAAATATAATCATGGTCCATTGTATAGTTTCTCACGATATATCATTTCCATAATAGTATCTACAATTATTGTGCTTTCATAAATAAAATATTTTTAGGAGCTAACTTAGTTAGTCATAGTATTATAATCGAAATTTAAGAAATCATTTGAGAGGAAACCATGTTTTCAATGTATTGCTAGCGGAACCCAGCAGAGTTGAAAAATGTTTAAAAGATGCAATTTGGGAAAACACAGACAAGTCCTGTATATGTATCTGCATTGATTCTATGAATGAGTAGAAGTACTTCAAATTATTTTCAATAAAGGTTCTACACTCAATAGTTTTTTCTGCAACAACACATTCATCAAATTGAAATTCCTCTCTGGGATTCGAACCCGGCATCTTCCGAAGTGAAGCACTGAGTCCCAACTCGGCTTAACAACCTTGGTCATTGGAGTGAGTTGTAGATTGAGTACTTATATATTACATATATAAGTACATAGACAATATAAGTATATAGATACATAAGTACACTGTCAGAAATTACATTAAATTTAATGTAGTTTAATGCACTTTTCACATTAAATTTAATGTACCGTGTACGTTAAAATGATATTAATGTACATTAAATATGTGTAAATTAAAATCAATGTACATTTAATGTAGGACTAAAATAAACGTTATACACCTTGTAAATTAAACCGATATTAATGTGTTGTGCATTAAATTTAATGTTTAAATTAAAATAAGTGTAGGTTTTAGAAATATTTTCTTCCGCTATTTGAACTTACGTATAATGTTCCGTAAACGTAAAGAATATATTATACATATCATAACGGGCACTACATTAGGCCTAAGAACCTGCTGAAGCAATTGGATGTCGCAATAGCTCAGTGGTTAGAGCACCTGCGCGTAAACCAGAAGTCCGGGTTCGAATCCCGGTCGGTGTGACTATTCGTTGAACAAATAAACTATAAACAAATATATTAAAATACATTTGTTACTCAGTACTAAGATCAGAACTTAGTATTCTTTACATCTGCGGGACGTATTTCCGAGCGTAAACGCATCCAAAAGTGTGACAATTGCAATTCATCAGGCCTAAGAACATGTTCAAAGAATTGATTTCTCGATAGGGTAGTGGTTAGAGTAACTGGGTGTAAACCAGCAGACACGGGTTTGAATCCCGGTCGGGGTGACAATTATTTGAACAAATTTTAAATATTGAAGTTCATGTACAGTAAATTTCATGCACACATACAGTAATTTCAATGAAATTTAATATACACGTAGAGTAAATTTAAAGTACGTGTGCATTAAATTTAAAGTACGTGTGCATTAAATTTAAAGTACGTGTGCATTAAATTTAAAGTACGTGTGCATTAAATGTAAAGTACGTGTACAATTAAATTTACTGTATGTGTGTACATTAAATTTACTGTACGTGTAAATTAAATTTAATTTACGTACATGACACTTACTTTAATGTACTTTTACATTGAAATTACTGAATCTGTGCATGAAAATTACTGTACATGTACTAACTTCAATATTTAAAATTTGTTCAAATAATTGTCACCCTGACCGGGATTCAAACCCGGTTGAAACTTTTTAAAGTGACACAGGTCAGATTTTTACACTTAACTCTGAATTTTCGAATATTGTAAAATTTTGAATTTTATTCGGCGTCTTCCTACAACTACAATATTGAAGAGAGACATTCTTGTTTCAAATAAAATTTGTCCTCCAGTGAGTTCTTTCATTAAGGTCATGTACGTGTGTTTTGTTTTTTTTTTGAAAATTTTAGTAGTTTTCGCGCAATTTTGGGCAAAATATTTGCAATTTTAAAAATTTACAAAAATACGATTTTCTCAAAACGGCTCCAAATTTTTTTCTTGAAACATTTCGTAGGGATAGTGCTAAATGTACTCTGAGACAACATAAATGCAATATTGCTCTATTCTTTTGTTTTCGAAAAAATTACAAAAATTTTTTTGACTTCTCTCACTTTGGTAATATTTACATTAGCGGCGATTAGTACATATGATTATATTAATGGGTACATGTGATTTAAATAATGTCATATAAAGTTTCTCGCACAAGCAACCGTTTTCTGTGAAAACTAGCTCAACCTTCCGAATTTTCAGAAAAGGCTCACACGCCATTTTCTCATAAATCGCTCCAAATTTTTTCTTTCAGCTTCTCGAACACATAGTGAAATTTGCACTCTTTAATGTGACGTAAAAATTCATTTGGCGGTATTTTTTCATTTTTTCAAAAATTACACAAATGAAATTTTTGAAAGATCTCTCATCTTTAATATGCACATTTCCAGCTATTTGTAAACACTATTGTATTTGTGAGTTGTATTTTAAATGACTGGCAATGAAGTTTATCGAAAACTCAAAAATTGTCTGTGAAAAAGAGCTTCAACTTTCGCTTTTATGGTAGTGCTTAAACGCCATTTTCTTAAAACGGCTACAAATGTTTCAAAGAAAATTGCTATTTATGGCGAGATTTTACTGTTCTTTAATATTCTTAAAATATTTCTGTTCTACTAATAGGAAACCGAAAAATTTAGAAAAGTCGAAAAAAAGTTCTTTGTGCGGCGATTGATTGCAGCTGGGAAGAGAATGTTGTAAGTCCGAATAGGTAGCCGAGGCCAAAGGAAATGGAAAACTAATACTAAACTAAATAGCCATTCTGTAGCACCACTAGTTTCTTAATGTAGCAACTGGATTTATCCACTTTTTACTTACTCGTGTACATACGTTTGGAGTAATATAAGTAGTATAGGGAATGCTGCGCGAAAAACTGCTAATTGGATAAAACGAAAGTGCGAAAGTGGATAAAACCAGATGCTAAATTAAGGACAAAAATCCCCGTTTTTGTGGGTTCTTGATACCGAAAAACCAATTGATAGCAAAACGTCTCTTCGTGTGTCCAGTGTATGTGAACAACACTAGCGCCTAAACCATATGTACGAATGTACGATTCTTTCGAAATTGAAGAACCCCCTGCCCATCTGACTTGAGTCGAAGCTCTGAGATTTTGAAAAACATTCTTCAAGATTTAGTGCTTTACATGAAGCCTTCCGGACATTTTCTAATACTTATGACATGCAATAAGAATCCAATAATATTGTGTGATTAGTAGCTTACCCCCTCACAATTTTCGCTACTTTCGCTATGACGCTGCTGTGAGGAAGTTTTATTTCTTTTCCAGAATTTTTTCCTTTCAGAAGAATTTGACTCACTCGTTAAAACCCACATTTTCTGCGTAACTGGAGAGTTGTTTCTTGTATGACACCGATGATAATGCCACGCACAATATACAATGTAAGTTCCCCTCGGAAACAAATCACGCATTGGAAACGCAATGTAATAGCTTATTAATAAGAAATGCGGGATCGAGCTCGCTCGCTCGCTCGCTCTAGATGCATTTTTTTGCCGCTAGACGGGGAGTTGGAACGAACTTGTACGCACGTATGCCAGTCGCCAGCCATGGAAAAGTCCCTGACTGCAATACTTCCAGCACGTGGGGTATTTCAGTTGGGGTTGGTACGTACTTCCTCCAACTTACATTGCAATCAAAAGTCCCTAAGCCAATGTAGTAAGTTTGGCGGGTGATTTCCGGGAGGTTGGTATTTTTTTGTCTTTCGGCTCATATCTTACGTGAAATAAGTAGATTGTAGAAATAGTAGATTGGGTGATTATCACGCAAGACAATCAAACAGATATCTGATAACATTTTAACTATTGAATAAGATGTCAATACATGTTTCATGAAGAAGCATCCTGGGATATACGGTAGACACAGCAGTGTATCATGGAACTTTAGAACATCAGTGTTCTAAAAATATAAAATATAACTGCTAGGACAAGGATTATTACACGTTTAAAATTACTTATTTTGAAACATTTCAATTTCAGTTTAACTCTAGATGTTCACAGTAGATAAAATACATTTATATAGTGTAATGAATATATTTTCTTGAATCAGATGGAAATAAATTACTTAAATGTTTTAAAAGTAGTAATTTTACATTTATAAAGTTTAGAGTAAAATTGGTACTTTCGTGATTACCATTTTAAATTCATCAGCAAACATTTTCAATGATTATTTTCATTTTCAATGATCTTTTTTATACTTTTGTTGCGTCTACATTTGACGCAACGCGTCTCTAAGCCCCTTTCTTTTGGCCGCTTTGCGCTTGGCAGTAATCCTCCATTAACCACTGCGCCACTGCTAAGAGTAATCCTCCATTACATGTCATTATGTCAGGTCTCGTTGTCAAGAGGGCCGCCAGGTAGCATCTCCGCTCACGCGCCTCTCTCTTCCGCGCCCCTGCGTCACTATTGGCCAGAATTGGGAAGGACACTTCACAGGGGTTCCACTAGCCCTTGTGAAGCAGTCAAACTGATTTTCTTGGAACAAATTTCACATGAGATCGACGGGAATCTTGCCCGGACCTCCTTGGTGAAAGGCAAGCGACTTCGCTTTGAGCCACCAGATAATTGATACTTGATAATTATAATTTTTATATTTTTTCTGTAAACCTCAATATATAGTAAAATTAAGATAAGAATAGACTTGATACTGTTACAATTATCTCTCCAAAGATTATGCAGATCCAGCGAAAAGTATATAATACACCCACATTGGTTTCTAAAGGACGTTAAAATAATTGAAAATAATTTATTATTATTATTGTTATTATTCCATTACATCACGACTAGAGATGTTATGAGTCGGCTGAATATAAGATCTACTCCAGGTTGCAACCAGCTACCTAAGGAGCAGATCCGGTGACTATCAGTGCCTCTACAATACTTTACGCAAAATGTGGGCTGTTCCAAATAAAGCAATTTCTTGCACTTCCCAGTCTTTTGAATTACCAGGGAGTACCTTCCCAGTCTTGTGGATTACCTGTGCTTTTACGCCCCCACATTCGCCTGATCTCGATTTCCAAACTCTTGTATTTAAGACGTTTCTCTGCCTCCTTGGTAACGACGTTTTGATCGCAAGGTACAGCAACATCGACAAGTAAACACGATTTGTTCTCCAAATCCCGGATGACTATATCCGGTTTGTTTGGTGCTATCGTGCGATCAGTTTGAATTTGTTGGTCGTACAATATCGTACACAATCCAACAGACGTCACCGGTTTCGGTGAGTGCTCTTACCACTTGGGGCATGTGTTCGGAACTTCGAGTGCGGCACAGATCTGCCAGTGGAGGTAGCTACACACCCTGTCGTGTCTTTTCAGGTATTCGGTCTTTGCTAGGATTGGACAAGCTGAGACAATATGATCAATGTTTTCTACGTGTTCGTGACAAATGCGGCATTTATCATCTTGGGAAATTTTGAGAACCGCTTTATCATAATGTCGTATTATTATTATTATTATTATTATTATTATTTTCCCATTACATCGCGACTAAAGATGTTATGAGTCGGCTGAATATAAGATCTACTCCAGGTTGCAACCAGCTACCTAAGGAGCAGATCCGGTGACTATCAGTGCCTCTACAATACTTTACGCAAAATGTGGGCAGTTCCAAATAAAGCAATTTCTTGCACTTCCCAGTCTTTTGAATTACCAGGTATTATTATTATTATTATTATTATTATTGCTTTTACCAACATTTCCGGTTCTGTAGTTTCAACTTACCTTAAAACAGAAAACATTCTATCTTACATCTCGACAACACTGCATAAAAATCAAACAAATATGTTAATGTATTACGGCTATTTAGCAGAAAACAATTATTCATAACAGTAGTTTATTTCTATGATCATAACTCTTTATTTTAATTCAATAATTGATGTTCATACCTGCCTAGCGAACAGAATGTGACAATTTGAAGTGCTTAGTCCTAAGGAGATATTGAAGTTATTGAGGAATTATCTAAATGATCTACAATTTCTTTTTATTGATCCTTATCATTACATATTTATATTTTTATTCTTCCATAGTCTACTTATATAGATGTAACTTGTGCACTCTTACTTTGGCTCTATTAACATTTTCTTTCTCTTAACAATCAATAGCAAGCGATGCTCGTAATGTGCTTTGAAAAACGGTAACAACTATGGAGTGACGACATTGCCATCAAACTCATACTGTAACTGCTAAAGACTTTTCACACTTCATCAAAGTAATTGCGCAAAATACTATTTGTAGAATTGCACAACACTGGTATTCATGGAGTTTTTTTTAATTTCATAATTTTTCAGCACTAAAAATTAAGAATTAACATTTTTGCCATTTCCACATATTTGCCGCCTCAGGCTTCTTTCTATTACACGTTTATTCTTTCGAGCTGGAGGTCTGAGTCGCCGTGGTAGGCGCCGGTGGGGTTAATACCATGCTCCTCGGAAACGATTTCCCAGAACTGTAATCAAGAAAGCTTATTTAACGCGTTGGAAAAAGTTGAAAAAACAAAATGAGCACAGCCTTTTTCAGAATTTTGACAAGCTGATTTAACGCTTTGGAAAAAGTTGAAAAATTAAATTGAGCACCGCTTTTCTTTAGAAATTCGCCGTCACCAAACAAGTTTTCCAACATTATTCGATATACATCTAAAATAAATTTGACTCATGGCATGTTGACAGTTTGGAACGCTCGAGTCATAATTCACGTGCCAGATACGCCCGAAGACGAATAACGAGCTTCCAGTTACGACTGCACCCAACAGAAACAACGTTCATTTTCCGCGCTACGCAAATTACATTCTTGCTTTATAATACTTTTTTCGTTTGAAGTAAAGACGACGGTTTAACGGGTGTATTGTTATCCTATGTTGATCTTACCACGCCTTTTTATCAAGTGCCAATCGCAACTTTTAAATTAAAATTGTTATAATTTATAACTCATGGAGCAAATTCATATGATCCACTTTCGTAAAGCTATCGCTCGTCCCAAATGCCCATCGTATGATAGGCTGCACGCCCTCGGCACAAGCCCAGCGCCCCCTCTCCCATTCATAAAGGTCGCGAAAGTCTTCCGAACCGACGCACGGTGTGTAATTTTGGTCAACTAGCTGGAAAAAAATCAATTTTCGACTGAATTGAAATAGTAAAATTGTTATATTTCTGTGTAGTAGTATGTCTGAACTATGTGGAAACGTTGTTAGTTTTCTGTTGAAGGTCACAAGGACCCCATGGTGCATGTCCAAAGACGTCCATCGCCGCTCCGCCAGCGCTCAGCTCCGAATGGCCCTTTTCAGTCCGTAGAGTTCTCTTGGTAGGAATACACTACTCGTCCCATTCTGTGATTTGTGAGTTGACTATTAGTAATGTACATGCTTTTACGATTATTTTTATGTGGATAAAATTGAAGAGTTTATTTTTGATGTGCCTAAAATCGTTAATGGAAAAGGTGAGCGATTTATATTGAATGTATTACACGTTCTCTAAATTCAATTAGAGTTTTAGTGTGTTATACACCATTATACACCTTATACACCTTTCGGGCCATACATTTTAAAACTAGTTCTTTTGGGTTCTTAATCGTGAAAAGACTAGCTGCTTATACCTGCTAATCTGAATTATATATACATTTTTACAGAAAGGGTCTTCAAGTTATCCGCAGATTGTTATTTGATATATGAGTAAAAAATTTAATTGATAAGAGATGTGAAGCTGTATTAAATACTTCTTACGTGAGTTAGGAATTATAGAACTTCAAAAAGCATTTTTGGACAAAATTAAGTCTTACATTAGATGTATTTGTCAAAAAGTTGAAACCGGATTGCAAAACTCCGTAAGAAGTAAAGAGTCGTTCTTGAAATATAATTCGTCCTGGCTAGAAGAAACTCTTACCGTTCCTGATTAAATGTTAGAGGCAGTCCCAGGTCCATCACAAATAAATGTAATAATTAATAGAGCTAGAAGACGTAATGAGTCCTTCAGGTACTGCGGGATTAAAGCTAAAACCATAGAATTGAAACCTTTGTAGACACTACTAGCTCAGAAAAGTTATCCATAGCTATTGATATTAAACTAAGGAAGTATGACAAAAAGATATGTGGCAGCTATTGAAATTAAACTAAGGAAGTATGACAAAAAGATATGTGGCAGCTATAGATAAGGAGATCTATGAAGCCTCTTCCAAAAGGATAACTACAATTAACAAAGCTCGAAGATCCTTTCTTCAAAAGCCTGCATCATTGTCGCTTTGATGATGGATATCAATATTTAAACTCGCCAATATGTACACATACGCCAACAAAAAAAATGATTTTGAGTGCATTTTGCACATTTCTTATCATTCAGAAATACGAACATGGCAAGTGAGAGGAGAAGAAAATAAAGCGAAAGGGGCGAAAAAGAACTAGAAAAACGTCAAGAGCAAACGCAAATATGAATTTGCTGCACCGGCTGCTTATTGGCTCAGATCCATTCAAGTCGAGTATATGCGCCAAAACTACAACTGCCCCCAAAAAAGTGAAACATGAACTTTTCGTGTCATTAGATTGAAGGAATAAGGGGGGGAAAAGTTTGTCCAGGCTATCCGGGATGAGCCGCGTCGTCGATTTGGTGGCTGACGTTTCGGCCAACATTGTGGCCTTCCTCAGAGCGTGCTGCTCAGCACGCTCATCCCGGATAGACTGGACAACATGAATTCCGGCCGCAGAAGCCTACGCAATCAAGGGAAAAAAACTGCATATTTAGAATAATCACCATCAGAAGAATACGCGAGTAGTGTTTCAAAATAATTTGTAAATATTTGTTGTACATTACTCTGACTTTATTTTTGTTTTTACTTTTTCATTTTCGGCTTTTTGTTATACTTTCATTTTATTTTTCTTGCGTAATATGTTCTGTAAAATTCAAATATTATGTCCAATAGAGTTAAACAAATGCAACGTTTGAAAAACGTATACTGTCATGATGGCTAATACAAGTATTCAAATTTCTTAAATATTTTACAAAATATTTTGTAAAAATTTAAGTTTTATGAGCAGATTTGTTTATTTGGACATTATTTACACAATAGACCTCCAAACACTACGAGAAATTCATTTCAAAGAGAGTTATTATTTTTTTCCTCCTAGATCGTCAAAATTGCACACTGTGCGACGCCGCGCTGACGCGCGTGTGTAGCGCTACTATAGGAGGCGCTAGTGTCGCCGGGTACAGGCTCGCCAACATTCGCACATAAAAATTGTCTTAATTGTGAGAAATACGAAAAGTGTCTTCTAAATGTTCAATTATTCATAATATATTCGTATAAGGAACCGCTGAAGAAAGCGCGAACATCGACGCTATCTTTTGCAGCAAATACGCGCCTGTTTGGGCGTAACGCGAACCTACGTAGCAGCCCCACACGTTTGAAGTATTGTTGGCAGCAGTTGATATTTTAGTTCCTGTAAGAAGGTGCTACAGGAGAGTGCACCACTATAATGGTCTCCATCACGTTATTTGCAAGTTGAAGGGCCCTGAAGCGCATTTCGTGGCTGCAACGGTCGTTTCGACGGGGCCGCGGAGGGCGCCGTGTTGCCGGGCCAGCGCAGGAACGCACAGGCCAACGGCGCAACGAAGGGTTGCAGCACACTCGGCCGCCTCCTCGGGATGCCGCTGCGACCGTGCGGCGACCGTTCCAGAACGTTCTACGCACGGTATGTACAGCGCCCGCAACACAATGGCTTTTTCTCACGCCGATTTATGCTAGTGTTGAAAATCGTTTACTGCGGAACCGTCGTGTTGCTACATTTATGTTCAAAAAATGTTTTTCCATTTAATTGCGCCGCAGATGGCTTTCACTAGAAGTAGATAGTTTTCACAATTGTCGGCTGGCTGGGTTACATTTCATATCAAGGTCGTATTGAACAAATATAGAAGCAGAGAGTCAACTCCCCCTCATACAAACACCGCGAACCAGCCGAAAAAAACGCTTTCCTGGCAAAGTAGATAGTCCGATTACACTTAAACGCCCTCCCTGGACGTATGAATCGAGCAAATATCTGCATACCACGCAGTTAGTTATCGACTTATTTAACACCTTAACTGCTTATCCGTTAGGCAAGGGCGTGCGGTGACCTATTCCTATGGGTAAGCTCTGTAAATAGCAAGGGTGCGACTTGATGTGTTTGAGGAGACAAAACGAAACTCCATTTAGTTACTGTATATAAATATTTCATTATATCAAAAAATGACATTATTATTATTATTATTATTATTATTATTATTATTATTATTATTATTATTGCTAATTCTGGAAGAATGCGAGTCCCCATCATATGCACACACAATTTTCTACGAACTACCAGTCACCAACAGTCGCTGGCATTTGAACGATCCACACGTCCACAACGTCAAAAGATGTTCCTCGTATCTGTCGGGACGTGATGAACGCTGAATTGAAATACTATCCTTTATGCTGATACGGCAACGCTCACGCGTCGGAACCGATTCGAGGAAGCGGCCTCCGCAACGGTGGTGCCCTCCGTCCCATGACATTGTGTTTCATGTGTGAAAGAACTTTTAGGACAGGGCCGTCAGACGAATGAGCACGCGAATGGCCTTCGCAAAGGTTTGGGGCACGCGGCGATATCAGCTTAGCGAAGTCACTCGAGTCACAGGCGGGAAGCACATTCCGCGCTCGGCTACCGAACGGTGCACACCTCGCCCGCTGCTTATCGCTCCGCAGTACCTCCACTGCGACCAGTGATAAGGAAGGCCCTAGCGGGGCCGTGACACGGCCGTTCAGAAAGCGAGTGTCTTGTGCAAATATCTTAGTGCAGTGAAGTGCATATTAATCAGTGTTTTATTAGGAAACACATTAGCACAAGGTGTTGTCGCCTCGGCGACGGGCCCGATCGGGCCACTAGTGCGATTCTCGTAGACAAGTTTTCGGAAGTGAACATAGTTTCGAAAAGTTTTTAGTTTAATACACAATGGCAGAAAACGCAAATGCATCATTTCCGCCGCTCTCAGATGTCGTGTCGTCAGCTCTACACGCATTAAACGACTTTCATTATACGGAGCCGCATCTAATTAATCACCTACAGCAGCAGCAGCAGCAGCAACATCACCTATACGCAGCAAGCCAACCTGCAAATTCAACCTTCACGCAGCTGTCCTCACCACCCGTGGGATATTCTCAACCTCCTCTGCAGATAAGTACAGTGCAACCTCCTTCGCTTAAGCGCCCCAGATTGCAAGACGCAATGTATAACCAAACTTCATATGTGCAGGGCCCCAGCAGCATGTCTTATATTGCAAATATGCCCTCATACAACATCCCAACTGGCAATAGATACTCCCCTCTCGCTTCTGACCCCGACCCCGACCCTGATCCAGAGCAAGGTGTCGCAAACAATAATTCTCCTCCCCCACAACCAATCAAGATACCTCCCATCATTATTCATGATCCACCGGTTCATGTGGAACTTCTACAAGAAATTAAGGATCTGCTCAAACATGAAAATTTTGTTACTAAAGTCAGAGGACCATATACTGAAATCAGAGCAAGTACAGTCGAAGACTTTACTTTACTTCGTAAGCACTTGTCAACGAAAGGATTGTACTATCACACCTATCGGGACCCGACAAAAACTACTATTTCTGTGGTGCTACGAAATGTTCCAATATCCTATAGTGAACAAGAAATACTTGAAGAACTAGTAAAAAAAAGTTTACCAGTAATAACGGTTATCAGACTGACTGATTCTAATCGCAAACCTTGGCCTTTATGTGCAGTTACTCTTACGAAATCAGCAGAAAGCAGGGCAATATATGAACTAAAGGAATTATTTAATGCTATAATCACAGTTGAAGAGCGTCGTCATAGACCCGGGCCAGTGCAGTGTCGTGGTTGTCAATTATTTGGACACACAAAAAAGAACTGTGGGAACCCTCCTCGTTGTGGTAAATGTGCAGGGCCGCATGCCACGGCCGAATGTTCTAGTACGGATACCAAATGTTCACTATGCGGAAAGGCTCATCGGTCCTCTAGTCGTGACTGTGAAATTTATCAAAATATCCTCCTAAGGAAATCACTCCCAACTCGCAACCCCACCCGTCAGCAAGTCTCACAACAAGCAATGCGCTATCATCCTCGCTCATTAACCCCTCCAAGACCTTCTCCTGTAGCCTATCCTCATCCTCCCCTTTCTAACCCTATCACAATGCCACAAGAATCCTATTTCACCCATCGTAGAATTCCACAACCATCATTGTCAAACAAAATGCCCCAATATGCAGATGTCCTCAAACAGCCCATGTACCCACCCACTGGACAGCCATTCCAGCTGGAACAATTCATCTCCCATCAGATAGAACATTTCTTCTCCAGACTCATGAGTCAAATTATTCCTTCTCTCACAAACTCCATCCTTCAATCAATAAAAGTTTATTTTCCATAAAAATCATGCATATAAGAAGTGTAACTCATTCTTCACTTCGTCTCATTTCTTGGAATGCAAACGGTATTAAACCCAATATTCACATGCTAGCCCACTTTTTGCATAATAATAAAATACAAATAGCTTGCATTCAGGAAACTCATCTTTGCCCTTCCATGAAAATTTATATTCCCGGTTATATTCTATATCGCTATGACCGACCGCGTAATCGGTGCAGCGGTGGGGTAGCTATCTTTGTAAAAAATTCTGTAACACATCACCAGCTACCGCTAAATATAAATAATACTTTTGAAAATGTTAGTATAGCTATTCAACAGAAATATCAATCTACTTTAATAATTACGTCAATTTACAAACCCCCTAATATTCCATACAGATCAGGTGACATTGACACCTTATTTTCCTCCCGCCAACCCACATTAGTAATCGGCGACTGGAACGCGAAACACATTGCGTGGGGAAGCAGACTAAACTCACCTGCTGGTAATCTGCTGCTAGCCGATATACAAAGATTAAATCTGGCGGTGCATGCTCCTGATGCGCCCAGTTACTACCCCTACTGCGCGTCAGTGCAAGCTGATATCCTAGATTTCGGCATTTCTAACAACATTAGTTGTAACATTCAAGTCGAGATTCATATCGCCCTGCAATCTGATCATCGCCCTGTAGTTTTCTCACTCGGCACAACCCCAGAAGAAATTCGACCCGCTCAACCTTATCAGTTACGTAAGGTAAACTGGCCATATTATCAGATGCTAGTTACACATCTTTTACCTCCATTGCCATTACCTCGAACTACGCAGGAAATCGTCAGCGCCATTGATTCACTTACTCATACCATTGTGGCGTGCCACCATTACTCCACACCAAAGGTTAGCGGCTTGCATCGGCAAGCACAACATCTCGGGGGCACAACCTCTAAAAAGTGCTGCCGCATGCAAGCGGGGACCAATATATACGGGACCCGCGGAGCCAGCAAGGGCAGACGGTACCATGCAGGGCAGACGGTACCATGCAGGGCAGACGGTACCATGCGGAGCAGACGGAAGCAGTCCGGGATCATGTGAGACACTGGAGTCAGAAGCGTGTGTGAGAATTCGCAGAGTTCCGCCGCCGCCGCCGCTGCTGTCGTCTTCGCCGCGCCTGGACCACGGAGTGATGGGGTAAGAGGCCGCCACATCTGAGCTCGACTTCCCGTACATCCCTTATCTGATTTATCGTTCCTCCCCCCCCTCTCTCTCTCTCTTCATGCAACAGTAATAAATGATGCATTATTTGGAACATGACTTCTTCTTGAGAAAACTGCCCTCCCTTCCCCTATCTCCATAAATACTCCAAGTCAACCACAGTACTCCAAAGTGACGCGCTGCCTAAGGAATACGCTGAAGTCAGTCAGCTCCGATGGTGGCACGTCACATCTGGTGGCAGCGGATGGCCGCATGTCACATCTGGTGGCAGCGGTTAGCGTCAGATTCACTTCTGGCGTAACGAACCTACGCTTACATCGCCTCACAAACGATTGCGTAAAATACGTTTCACGAGTACTGTGGCTGACATTCAAAATTTTTTCTGTAGTTTGGTTTTTCACTCCCTACGATTTCTAATTTTTTTTTCTGTGACATTTTAATTCGCACCCTGACTTTCCAAAATTTTAATTACACTTCGTATGACTCTTGAAAATTTTCTCACCTAGTTTTCATTTTTTCCCTTAGCTGTGGCTTCGCCAAAGATTCTGTAAATTTTTTTTATCCAATTTTATCCCACACGTATCAGAATTTTTAATACAGTATGCTATGTTTTCCTAATGTAAAATACTACTCAACACCTAATTTTCCTTACGCGGTTAGGGTACCCACTAGCAGAAATTTCAATAAAATTACTATGACCTACCGAATATTTAATACTACGCCACTTTGCGATACTTGCGACAAGACACTTACTTGAGACTACCTCTACCCTCCTTCGCTATTATTAATTAGTTATGTTCCGGAGACCTAGCGTTGCAAAAAACAAGTAGATAATTAACCCTTAACTGGTATCATGGATTTTGGTTACGTAAACGGTATTGTCGGGTCACCGCAGACCCAGAAATTAATTTTGTAATTTGGCATATTAATTCTTACTTAATGAAACTAGAAATCGATATAAATCTTAAAACAACTTCCCTCAAGGATTGTAACTGAAAGACTTCTTCAATTAAATTCATTTTGTGTGTCTATAGTACCATATTTCTGAATTCGTATATATTTACATGGGTTAGATGAGATCAATTTGAAAAAGGGATTCAATTTTCAAAATACTAGAAATGTTTCATTGGCACGGGTCAAAATGAAGAGCTAGCACTTGTATAAACATAATAGGGACAGAAAAAACACAAGAATGCTACTTAATTCATAAACTTTGCAAGCATGCAAAAGTGGTATACAGCAAATGTTTAATTTTTTGTCTGTTTATAATTAGCCAAATAATTATGCAGTTATGGACGGGATGTAATTTATTCAGACTCTACGCACTTATTACAATACACTTTTACTAACTGTGGGTTTTGCAAACAGTTTTGTTGCACTGACAGCAGACTGTGTTATATTTATTGACCTTGATGACGGTCAAAGAGAACAGCGATTCCGTTTCTTCGGCTCGTTACCCTCATCATTTTCACTGCATGAATCATGATCTCTGTCTATTGTTGAAGCGTCACTGAGATCACTATCTACCTCTGCAAGCTACTGTTCAATTTGTACAGAAAGTTCTTCATATTCCATTGTTGAGAAAACAGACTTCGATTTTCACACTATAATTAAAAGACTAACGTCAACGGTATCGTCGGGTCTCCACTGACCCGGAACACACACTGCAAGGACAAATCAACTTCCTTCCATGAGTTCTAAAACACCACTGCCCATAAGTATAGAGTGTAGGGATCAGGTGGCAGCACAGGCAAATTGCGGCAAAATTGCAAGGTTTAAACAAAAAAGAAATTCTTCTGGGTCAAATGTGACCCGACGATACCAGTTAAGGGTTAATGATAATAGTAACTCATCCTTTGTGAAATTCATTAGTAATAGAATGTATGATATTTATGTATGATGCTAATAGTGAAAAAAATTGTGATAGAATAATGATGATGATAATAGTCACAAAGATGAATAATGATGATAATATTGATTGAAACAATTGTATAAATGATAATACTTGTATGAATGATAATGTGCAAACCAAATTGCGTATATTTTAATCCTCAATGAAACGACTAATGCAAATAATACGGAAACATGAATACGGATTATAATTAATTTTACAACGATCCCCAAACTCGATCGCAAAGAATATGGAAACATGAATATAGATTTTGAATACAATACTACTCCAAACACAACTACACAATATTACAATTACACAATCACAACTTACGTCCTCCGCTCGACGTACATTCAACTCTTCAAGGCCAGAACAGCCCCCCCCTCCCCCCGCACCTCAGCCGCTTCAGCATTTCCGCGCAAGCCACCTTCTGTGCTGGCATCTACTGGCGTCAGCAAATTCCATGCTCACACTCGCTTCTTCCTCGGGATTACGCTCATTGAAATAGCTTCCGGGATGTCGCGTTGTTGACTCAGAGAAACCTTACCGTCTCGTGCGCCTTAAAAAATTAACCATTAAACCAGCCCGCAGTAAACTTACTTGTAGAACAAATGTAGATCACCCCCCCCTACTTTAGCGGTACTCGAGCCGAAAGTACTACTTCCACGGCATCTTTTTGCGCGCGATTACTAGTGAATATCACTGATAAAACGATCATTCCTACGCGTTTAATCAATGTCACTTCTGCGCCCATAATTGTGCCCCGCAACACAACTGTAGCACTCTGTTTACCTGCGCAACTTAGTTTACTTAAGGAATCACTAGATTATCCTTGCAAAGACAGGACGATAATCAGCGATAACAATAATAGTAATAATAATGATAATAATAATGATGATAATGATAATATTGATAACAATGAAATAAATGTATATGATGATGATAATGATGATATAGACAACAAGGAAAGAAAGATATATGATGATAATAATGATAATTATGAGAGCAATTGCATTAGTAATAATAAGAATAAGAATAGGAATAATAACATAGTTTGCCTAAGGAATCACTAGATTATCCTTGCAAAGACAGGACGATAATCAGCGATAATAATAATAATAATGATAATGATGATAACAATGAAATAAATGTATATGATGATGATAATGATATAGATAACAAGGAAAGAAAAGGAAATATGATGATAACGATAATTATGATAGCAATTGCATAAGAATAAGAATAGGAATAATAACTTAGTTTGCCTAAGGAATCACTAGATTATCCTTGCAAAGACAGGACGATAATAATAATAATAATAATAATAATAATAATAATAATAATAATAATAATAATAGAAATAAGAATAAGAATAATGTGTGAGCGAGAACACACAATCAAATTGCGCATTCTTTAATCAAAATAACAATCAATTCAAAGTACACGGTAATTCCACAATCACAGGTGCCACCCCGCGCTCAAAGCACATTCAAATCTCTTCTAATCCCAGAACATTCCTCCCCCCGTACCCCAATCCAGAGCGCCGCCTCAGCACTTCCGTGCAAGCGCACAAGCAACCTTCTACGCGTATCAGCATTAGTAAATTCCATGCCACACTCGCTTCTTCTTTGGGATTACGCTAATTTAAACAGCTTCCGGGATGACGCATTGGCATATCTCTTAATCCAGAAAAACCTTATCCTCCGCCTTTTGAAAACAACCTGCGCCTTTGAAAACAACCACCACCACCATCACAACAACAAGAAACAACACAACCACCATCACTATTTTCCGCCTTCCTTCTCCTCTGCATCTGTCAAGGAAAACATGACCGAAGCATATAAGAACAAACTTTCACCACTCGTCGCTCAAGTTGTTCATCAACACAAAATAACGGCGTAATTTGCGTGAAACCGCGTAAACCGCAAATATTCCTTGAATTTCAACAAAAGTAATTGAATATTCCGACAGAAAACATAGAACTAAATCCACAATTAAAAATATACATTAGAGAAACCAAGCTATATTGCTTCCTACAAATCCTCAATTTTACACCTCTTTATTATTTATTATTGATGCTTTCATTTATTACTAACAGAATGAATCCACATGCTCCCAAAAATTAGCAAACCTCTAAAATATCCACCACTTCCAAATATACCATTTCCGACGCCTTCTCAAAACTATGAACTTATCTCCCTGCCTGTCGAAGCCGGAAACAACCGTCTCCTAGCAATTGGAGCCCATCACTCCACCAGCCAGACGCCCACGGACAGGACAGCAGCAGCGCTCCAGTACAACTCATCCATCCCTGCTTCGACCGGACGATAACCACCGCAGAGTATCATCAGTGAATCATCAGAAACACGCAACAAGCACCAACGCAACCATCATGTAAATAAAAAAAAAAAACATCGCCGAATTTCATACTCTATACCATGCATCATTCAGATTTCCAGTTTTTTGTGAATGTATCCAGATATTTTTGTACGTATTATCCTTTACCCCCCCCCCAAAAAAAACGTACCCACCTTGTCGAGACATCACCAACTAGCTCAGCTTCCTTCAATCGAAAAACACAGCCACATGGCTATGTTTTTCTGGAAGGCATGGGAGCCATGTGGCGTGCCACCATTACTCCACACCAAAGGTTAGCGGCTTGCATCGGCAAGCACAACATCTCGGGGGCACAACCTCTAAAAAGTGCTGCCGCATGCAAGCGGGGACCAATATATACGGGACCCGCGGAGCCAGCAAGGGCAGACGGTACCATGCAGGGCAGACGGTACCATGCAGGGCAGACGGTACCATGCGGAGCAGACGGAAGCAGTCCGGGATCATGTGAGACACTGGAGTCAGAAGCGTGTGTGAGAATTCGCAGAGTTCCGCCGCCGCCGCCGCTGCTGTCGTCTTCGCCGCGCCTGGACCACGGAGTGATGGGGTAAGAGGCCGCCACATCTGAGCTCGACTTCCCGTACATCCCTTATCTGATTTATCGTTCCTCCCCCCCCTCTCTCTCTCTCTTCATGCAACAGTAATAAATGATGCATTATTTGGAACATGACTTCTTCTTGAGAAAACTGCCCTCCCTTCCCCTATCTCCATAAATACTCCAAGTCAACCACAGTACTCCAAAGTGACGCGCTGCCTAAGGAATACGCTGAAGTCAGTCAGCTCCGATGGTGGCACGTCACACCATTTTAGATGCCCTAGATTTAACGGCCCCCACAGCCCGTCAACACACGCCACTTCCAACAATACCACCTGTAGTGAAAATGCTGATAGGTTACAAACGTTATATTCGAAATCACTGGTTGAGACATCGATCCCCTTTTTTAAAATCTTATTTAAATCTTCTAACTAAAATTGTGAGACAACTTTTGGCCTTCGTTCACGCGCAAAAGATTCATTTCCAAACTCAAACGGCAAACCCATCTGATCAAACATTATGGAACATTACGCGACGTCTGCTGCGCAAACCTACCAAACTACCCACCCTTGTTACTCCAACTGGAGAAGCATCTTCTCCTTCCGATAAATGCGATATGCTGGGAAATTACTTTGCATCAACCTTTACTTCTCATCCTTCTCATAATTGGCAACACGATAATCATATTCAAGAAGTAATTTCACAACCAGAATTAACAGTTCCTGAATGCCCTAAATTTATTTCACCAGCCGAAATTATTAAGTATCTTTCACTAGCAACCCCGAAATTATCAAATGGCCATGACCAAATATCAACATTTTTATTAAAACGCCTTCCTTTAAAAGTAATAGTGCATATTACAGCAATATTTAACGCCGCCTTGAGACAAACGTACTTCCCTGATAAATGGAAACATGCTCACATTATTCCCATTCTAAAGCCAGGGAAAGTACAAAATGATCCATCTAGCTATCGCCCAATAAGCCTGCTACCCACAATGGGAAAGCTATTTGAAAAAATGTATACTCTCTCGCCTAAATTCTTACCTCAGTTCGATCAATGCCATACCACCTCATCAGTTCGGATTCCAACCCCTTTTGTCTACGTATCATCAAATCTTACGCCTAACAGAAGATATCATCGAAGGATTCCATGACCACAAGCATACAGCAGCAGTTTTTCTAGATGTAGCAAAAGCATTCGATACCGTTTGGCACCCAGGGTTAATTTTCAAATTACGCAGTTTAGGTACTCCATCATATCTCTCACGCATCATTGAAAGTTTTCTTAATAAGCGTACTTTTTCTGTACGTCTCCCAGGAGCTCTCTCAGCACCATTCACCATCAAAGCAGGAGTACCCCAAGGCTCCACCCTCTCCCCCACTTTATTTAACGTTTACACATCGGATATACCAATCACTCAAAATACAGCAATAGCACTATTTGCTGATGATACAGTACTTATTCTTCTAATAGAAATCTCGATTCTGCCGTGGAAGATTTGCAACATCACCTCACTTTATTCTCCAGCTGGGCCAAAAAATGGCACATCCAAATAAATCCAAATAAAAGCCAGGCAAAAATATTCACCCTCTGTAGACCAGACGTCCCCCCAAATCTCACATACCAAAACCAAAGCATCACATGGCTTCCTCACAATAAAACTGGTCAAATATCTTGGAGTTCTGTCGACAAAAGACTTACGTGGCAGCAAAATATTAAACACCGAATAGCTCTAGCAACTAGTAGAGTCTACCAATTGTATCCGATTCTCAAAAAATCATCCCTCCTACAGTTGCGTGTGGCTACTCACCTCTATAAAGCAATGATACGACCCATACTTTCTTATGCTTCCCCAATCTGGGCTGCCGCAGCCAAAACAAACATAAACAAAATTCAAATTTTTCAAAATAGATTCCTTCGAACCATTACTAAAGCTCCCTGGTACATTCCAAATGCGCAATTACATATCGAACTTGGCATTACACCCATCCCCGTCCACTTCTCCCTCTTAGCCGCAAAATTCTATCCTAAGATATTAAAGATCCCATCAGCCATTCACTTTCGTATTGGTAAGCAGAATCCTCATCGAAAAAGACTAAAAAGAAAGCTTCCAAGAGAATTTTTCGATCCCCCATAATGTAGAACCGATGAGTCTTTTCTCATGACATATCACATAAGCACGCAAATGCATTATATTTAAAACTAGAATAGTGTCTCTAATGTATCCGAATATTCATGTATATATTTCTTTCTAATGTATATATCTTATGCGGCTGCAGAGGGCCAATGGCCAAGCTAGAATAAATGAAAAAAAAAAAAGGCGGGAAGCAGGGGTGAGAAAACATCGTGCGAATGTGGCGAGTTGGGTGAAACACACCGGTTGGTATATCATAAAGAGACATTTATTAATTTTTACGAACTTTAAGTGTAAATTGACATGTAAACAAAAACTGCAGTTATACAAGCATTGATCATTACACCACGGAAGTATTAGCGTACGTTTCTACTTAGTGTTAGAGAATGCAATGCAGAGAATTATTAATTCTAATGAATATTTGTAAGAAAATAAATATAAACCAAAATGTATATTAAATCAAGATAAATATTGTATATCATAATTTCAGAAAAGCACTGATACTATTATTGAAAATAAATATTTAATGAAATACGATGTGCATATCTTCGTGTGAAAATGAACGCAATAAAAGCACTTAAAAATTATACATAATGATGAATAGAGTATGGAAAAATATGTAGAATGAAATGTCAGAAAACGTTCATAAATACGTATTGAAAACAGTAAAAATATATAATAAGTATGTAAAATCGGATACATTATGTAATAATAAAAATACACTTTTACCTAATACAAAATTGCGTTTATGAAGACTTTCCTAAAAATATTATAAAATAATTCAAACGGTTTAAAAAATCATTTGGAGAGCACAAGTTGATGTACATTTTGCACTATATAAGAGCCCACTCGGACAAACTTTTTACACGTGTTCTTGCGCCCCGCCACGACCGCCTTCTGTGCATCCCTGAGAAATCGGAGCTCGAGCTTCCCTCGGCCGCGGGCCCTGCGTGCCCTAGCGGAGCGCAAGCGCGCTCCGAGCACGTACGTGCTCCGTTTGACAGCTCTGTTTTAGGAGATTATATGGCGCGGAATGGCCAGGGGGAGTCTGAAATTATTCATTACACTGTTTTCACATATTTCCATTTTGAAATTATCCGATAGCAATATGTTTTAAAACTTGTTTAATATTTTATATTATTTTTTAACATTTTACTTTGTAAAAATTCAAAAAAGTTTGAAACATTTGGAAAACAAGTGCCCCCTCTTCCCCCTTAAGCCTATGCTGTCAGGGGACAAAACGAAAAGTATCACACATGAAGCAACCGAGAACAAAGGTGGTACTGTATTACGATTTCCTGCGTACCACTCGCAATTGAGCCGCAATAAAATGGCAACTGAAGACGTACATACGCTGTTATAACATTTGAAGTAAAGCATAAGGAACAAAAAATATTTATTATTACATCATATCTACTGGATAAATAATGTAAGTAAACAAGTAATCTTACCTAATTTACTTGAAAATAAAGTCCATTCTCTTCTCTTGTTTTTCAAATTCTGCTGCTCCATCATATGTTTGAGCAACCAATTTGTCGCCGAATTTTACTATTTCTTCCACATCATTAAATAATCTATTTGCAGATCTCTCCGCGCTTACGTCCACAAACGATCTAAATGTCTCCTGAATTTCTACAGTTTTTCCTGAACATATCTAAGAGAAGTAGATAATTGTGATTTGGTACTTACGTCGGATGTTTCATCTAAAATAATCGCAACGTGCTGGGCCGTGGCAATATAATCTTTGATGGATTTGCTCAAGAAATGGCAGAAATAAAATCATTTTGAATACTGTTGGAAGTGCCATTAAATGTTTTGGAAAATTCTAGGTGTTGTTGCAATGTAGTATCATACGTACCCAACAAATGCAATTCAATGTAATTCAATGTAGTTCAATGTAATTGCCTTTGTTAACCGACTCTTCATTTTCACGATGCCCTCTGAAAGGCAATTCCTGCATTGCTAAAAAACAAGTTGCGTCAATTAGACGTTTTAATATGTCTCTATTTTTTCTGTCTCATTATGTCGCATTACGTCTGATCTCAACTGAAGATCAAGTTCAGTTTCGATGCGGACACTTCCAAAACTGGCCAGCTGAACAAGTGAACGCCAATGACTTTGTGAACGTTCGTGTTTTGCTATTGCATTGGGAAGGTTGTTCAAATTGTTATAGCCTCCTTTGTTCCATAGATTATAATCATGGGAAAACAGTAAACATGGCCAGCAAAATAATTTATTAAGTTTTCTACTACCAGTTAACCAATTGGTGAGATCATACTTTTTAGTATTAAAATAGCGAAAATATTCCCTTCCCTTTTCTTTGTGCAAACATCTGAAGTCAGGAAGTTCCGGAACAGGCCTTCCTACTCGAATAACATCACTTTTCTCCACATAAGTACAGTGTCTTACCGCTACGAAGCACAAAAGGCAGCACATGGGAATAACGCTCACAGAAATAATACGCACAGATGAAAAAAAATCACGAGTTTGTATTATCACTTACAACACCAGACTCACTAGGCGGCGCTTATGAAAAAACATAGCACTGTGTCATATGCGAACACGTCTGCAAGCTCATTTCAGGACCACCCTGGATGGTGATGTAGGCGGCGGGCCTGGGTGGCTGCGCTTACCAGAGGGCTACATACAACCAAATGGAGCTTCCTAAAAGTCAAGAGCGCATGCGCGAACTCCCTAATGCATTTAGATGGAGAACATCGCAATGCTCACTTCGGGCCAGGTGGCGGCGCATATTACCTCCGTCTCTTTCACCCGCATTCCGTCTCCGTCTGCATCAGCATTGTATGCTCGATGTAGGGCCACGCTCTGGCCGGGCGCCTTCGCAAGGCAGTGTACCGTTCCTTGACAGAAATTTAAACTCCTAGTTGAGTTCTCATCATAGTGAAAGCCGCGATTTCACACTATAATAATTACATTTAACGGTTTTTGTTGTTGTTTTTTTTTCAGGGTAAGCGCAACTTACCTAGCTTACCTGGAATGCACGCCAATGCCGTTAGGTCAGTTTTTTACGAACACTTGCTTCAAGGTTGTTAAGGCTCTTACTTAGATTTGAATGGGCTTTTTCTCTTTCTTACAGTCGAGTATCTTTGAACTAGAAATTTTATTACTTCGTCGTCAATGATTTTTCGGGAATAAAATATGGGTATAACTTTACTGTCTGCGAATAGAAGTTTACTTGGCGGGTCTCTGAAATTATGTATAAAAGCAAGTATTATCCAGTTTTTCGGTATCAGCCCCCCCCCCCCCTCAAAACTAGTTTTGCTGGCAAGTGTCGCCACTTTCCGTGCCACATTTGTGTCGATATTTTCAGCGTTTGACGAATGCCTTTCCTACTGAGAAAGCAGTGCTATATATGATATATATATCAAAATGGTGGTCGAAGTTGCCTGATCGCGCGTTTCCGTGGCGCGGGGGCCGCCGCCCTGTCTTCCGCCCCCCGTCGCCACAGGCTGCGCGCCGCCTCGCGGGGCTGTTTTGTTTCGAGTCTTGGCGCTTTCAGGGCAATACCGCCAGATAAGCCTTCTGGACTTCCCGGAGCGCCCCTGGTGCCTCCACCCGGAGCGCTCTCGGCCAACATCTCGTACACTATCTGCGCGTCAGGCTCCGGACCACCTACTCCTAAGGCTACTACGCACAGTATATGTGGTGAAACAGGACGCGTTCCTAGTATTATGCGACTAATATTTTTACTTTTCGCCTGTCATTCGTTCTCAGCACGAGGCACCCAAAATCTGGCCTCAAATTGTTATTCACATTTTTATACGACGAACAATTGCATTTGACACTGGTATTATAAGGACTATCGCTTTTCCGTGACTCATATAGGCAGGGGCGTAATTACGGTACGGCGGAAATGCCACATGCCATGGGCACCATTGACTACAGGCGCCATCATGACTATACCCGCTAAAACAAATAATAACAACCCTAATTTGAAGTATCCGGTTAGGGACTCAAGAACTACAGTACCGGCAGCGTAAAAGCACCTCTGAAAAGTAAAGAAATCCTGTAAAAAAAATGTTGTATTTGTATTTAATGTTTTAACAGTGCCTAATTTGTTAATATTTATTAATTGGTTTTTGATTCCTGTGTATTTGAAACAATCAAACAAGTCAAAATTTCTAATTAATCTTTCATTTGTGCAATGTTTCAATTAACTAATAGCCTCATCTTCAGGCAACTTTCGTGTATATGAAACTTTTCAACACATTCAAAACAGGTATATACATTTATCAATTAAAATACTATATTATTAAACCCTCACATCAGCACATATTAAAGCAAATGACTGTTATACAATGTTATGTATATCTTCTAAAAAGAACCTAAATAGTAGAAATGTTATATTGTCAAATATGTTTATAAATATTGTCCAACTAAAAAATAAAAGATATATTAGAAATCTTATTTGATTGCCACAAACACACAGGAAGCAAAAATCAATAAATAAACCTTTTTTATCTAAAATAACTCTAAATTTATTTTCCTGTATCCAGCTTGATTGCTTTAACCATCCTTAAAATAACAGTACTGAAATAATAAAGTTATTACTTTGAGAAGAACTATTTAAAAACTGAAGTACTAATATATTTACTGTATTTTAACAGATTCCATTTTCCATCTGTACATCCTATTGCAATGTACAAAATGATAGCAATAAGTAAAATTATTTGATTACACCAAGAATGATTGACGAATAATGAAAATATTTTTACAAATAATAGAAGAGAAATGCATCAGGTTATAATTTTATTAAAAATGTAAATCCACCCACCCACCTAAATTTTCAGGGTTAAATCTTCTCAGTTTTAGGATTAAAATATGTTTAATGTCAATAAAGTTATTGCTTTAATGATACAATATTGTGTTAACGCTGCTTCTATTTTTTAATAAATAGAAAGCTAATAAAATTTCTTCACAGTGAACTACATTTTTGATATCAATGATAATAAGTAATTGATTTGTTTGATTAAAAAAATACAACAAATTAATATGGCTAAAAGTACGATAGTTAATTGAAACAATTGGGAAGAAATAAAAAGAACATTGCTGATTACTTTATTTTGTTTAATCCTCCTTTAACATTTCCATTAATTTTCCAAAAATGGTTAACTGCCCTTTCTCCATCTCCATTCGATGCTCTCTCTCCTCTCCCGCCTGCAATCAGTCTGTCTTGCTTTTCTAATTCAAATTTATTTTCCTCTAATTCAATATTCCTCACGTTGTCATTTCTCTTCTCTAATGCTAGTTGTAGCTCGTGCCGTTCGTTTTCATGATTTTACTTTTCTTGAAGAAACAGCTAACATGCTTTTGAAAGTTGCCTTTCTTTCATCTTTCGGTAGGTTCTACCTGATGTAGAAGGCAACACGTTGGTTGCTATGCTCTAGCTAGGTGATTCCAGACTATCAGATTCTTCAAGAGTTTCTAAAGCTGTATCTCGTGCAACTATTCCAAGAGTCCTGTTCTTTTCCACCACCTTTCAATTTTATACTCCTTCGTCAAGTCACTTAGCTTCTGTACGAGATACTTTCTTCTCCGAGTCCTCTTCCTCAGTACCCGATCTGAAGTGAACAGATATAATAAATGAAAATGTTGAGCAAAAACACTATTGATGTGAATATAAATAACATATTGCCATTCACATTTCTTTCAGTAGCTTGCGTTTTGTTCAATAGTTGTGGACTATATTTTCCAACTAGTGATGCTTCCAAAGCACATACTTCCTCGCATTGTACATAAATACTCCGCAAAATTAGATTACTACATAAACCAGCAAATTATTTTCCGCTCCAAAATGCGATCCCAAATCCACAGACTTAACTTGCTGGCATTCACGCAACTACGCCATATGACCACCCATTGGCCAGACTCGGACAAAGGCATAAAACATGTAAATGTCCGATTGCCCGTGTAAAACAAACAACAAATAATTCAGGACAAAATAAAAAGAATTCCACCGTAGATTTTTTTTTCTTTATCATTCATATTCAAAACGTCAAATTCAACACGGAGTGCTACTAAAGCACAAACATTTTTGAACTATTTAAAATGCTCCGCAATAACATACACCTACATAAAACGACAATAAAATTTCAACCAGCAAGTTATTTTTCCATTCCGACACCCGAACACAATTCCTCAGAGTTAACGCGCTGGCGCTCATACCACTACGCCACATAAGCGCATAGCACTGGAAAAATCGTTTTCCGGAGCACGATTACATAACTTTCTCTCCTAACGAAGTATTCGTGAGGGGAGAAAATAATAATTTAGGAACCGTTAGGCATATGCAAGTTAATCACATGGGTTCTGGTTAAATTTTATTTCAATATAAAGTTAAATACGCATAATTTTACTTAAATCGGTTGCACAATATCGGTTACACAAATACAGATGCACACAAGACAATGATTGATTTGACACGGCATACGTTTAAGAAATCGAATAACATAGTTGAAAACATGTTTAAAAGATGCAATTTGGAAAAACAAAGACACGTCCTGTATATTTATCTGCATTTATTCTGTGAATGAGTAGAAGTACTTCAAATGATTTTCAATAAAGTTTCTACATTCTTCAATAGTTTTTTCTTCAACAACACATTCATGAAATTAAAATTCCTGTCTGGGATTCGATCCCGGCATCTTCCGAAGTGAAGCGCTGTCCCAGTACAGCCTTAACCTCCTTGGCCATTGGAGCGAGTTGTGGACTGAAAACGTATATATTAGTCCAAACGTAATTGCATCAGCTTTATCATTAGGAAGCCAGTAATTGGCAAAATGCGAAAAACAAAAGTCTTTTGGGCGACGAAAAAAGGCAGCGGTGAAGTGCTTACTCCAAATCCTATATCCAACTAACGACTTTAGAATAATAACTACTGCGAGAAAGTCTGTGCCATTCTATAGCACCACTAGTTGCGTAACTTGTGCTTCAAATTTACAAAACTATTCTCAAAAACCGCTTCAAACTTTTACTTTCCCGTCTACGAGTAATACGCATAGTATAAGGAGAGTTAGGTAATGCTGCCCGAAAAAAAGGTGAATTTTCGGCAGAAAAAAATTCGTTGCCGGGCCGTGATAACGAAAAGTTGATAAATCCTGTTAAGCAAAAAAATCCCCTAACGTAATGTAGCCAGAATCCCCCTTTTGTAAGTCTTTGATACCGAAGAAACAATTGAAAGCAAAACGTCCGTCCGTCCAGTGTATATGAACAACACTAGCGCCTAAACTACGGGTACACTTTTTTCCAAATTGAAGAAACCCCTATCAATCTGGTGTGAGTCAAATATCCGAGATTTTGAAAAACATTCATTAATTTTTGGGAATACAATACATGAAGCCCCCCGGACATTTTCAAAACTTTCTCAAAATCTACCCCTGATTTTTTCTTTATTTTTTTGTAAGAATAGACTAAAATACACGTATTAAGGTGGCAGAAGTCCAATTTTCACAGTTAACTATGAATTTTGAGAAATTGCAAAAGTTTGAATTTTTTCGGCGTTTTCCTACAACTTCAAAATTGCAGATAAAGATTTTCCTTCAAATAATTTTTTTCATAGTTAGCTCTGTCTTTAAGGTCCTGTAAATTTTTTGAAAATTTTAGTAGTTTTCGCGCAATATTGCGTGCAATATGTACAATTTTAAAAAATTACAAAAGCAAGATTTGCTCAAAAACAGCTCCAAATTTTTCCTTTAAGATTTTGAAAAAGATAGTGGATTATGTACTCTGAGATGACGTAAACGCCATATTTCTCTTTTCTTTTGTTCTTTCAAAAATTGTAAAAATGTACTTTTTGACTTGTCTCTCACATCGTTGATATTTACATTAGCGGCGATTTGTCCACATTATTACATATCTGAGTATAAGTGCTGTATATAATGTCATATAAAGTTTCTCGAAAACTCAACCGTTTTCTGTGAAAACTAGCTCGAAATACCGCAGTTTCAGAAACGCTCAAAGGCCATTTTCTCATAAATGGCTCCCATGGTTTTTTCAATCTTTTAGAACGGATAGTGCTAATTGTACTATTTAATATGACGTGAAGTTTATTTTGAGGTATTTATTTGTGTTTTTTCGAAAATTACACAAATGGAAGATCTCTCACACCTTTAATATGCACATTACCAGTAAGTTGTAAACATTATATTTGTGAGTGTATGTGCTTTAAATGACTTCAAATGATGTTTTTTGAAAACTCAAAAATATTCTGTGATAAGGAGCTTCAAATTTCGCCTTTTTCGTTGCGATTAAATGCCATTTTTTTAAAAACACGTACAAATGTTTACAAAAAATTGCCATTGTGTTATTTAATATTCTAAAATTAATATTTCTTTCTACCATTAAGAACCGAAAAATTAAGAAAATGTGAAAAATGTACTTTGAGCGACGATAGATGGCAGCTGGCAAGCGTATGTGGTAATTCCAAATAGCTAGCCCAGGTCCAAAGAAATAGAAAACTAACACGTGAAAGTCTGTGCCATTCTGTAGCACCTCTAGTTCCTTTAAATTTTCTTCACTTTTGTAATGTGGGACGATAAAAATATGGTCTTAATCCAACTTCTGGGAATTGTTTTTTTGTTTGTTGTTTTTTTGAAAATTGCAAAAAAAATATTTGTAAAACTACAAAAATTTTTGATAAAGATGTTTTCCTCAAAGTCTGTTGTACAAAATTAGCTCTTTAAAAAGATTCTGTAGAATTTTCTCAGAAACTAGTCATTTTCGCGTATTTTTCGCCTAAAATTAACAAAAATATCCTCAAATCCGCTCTAAATTGTTTCTGTAAATTTTCTCTGCGTGTGTAATAAGGGACGATAAATAAATACATAAACTAGTGGTGAAATAGAATGGCACAGACTTTCTCGCAGTAATTATTTTTCTAATATCGTTCTTCGGATATAGGATTTGGAGTAAGCCCTTCACCGCTGCCATTCTTTGTCGCCAAAAGACTTGTTTTTCGCGTGTTGACAATTACCGGCTTCCTAATGATAGAGCTGATACAGTTACGTTTTTACTAATTTGACTCAACCCACAACTCGCTTCAGATGGCCAAGGTGGTTCAGCCGTGTTGGGACCGTGTTGAGACTGAGCGCTTCACTTCGGAAGATGCCGAGTTCGAACCCAGACAGGAATTTTAATTTCATGAATGTGTTGTTACAGAAAAAACTATTGTAGAGTGTAGAAACATTACCGAACATCTTTTGAAGTACTTCTACTCACGAATAAAATCAATGCAGATAAATATACAGGACTTGTCTGTGTTTTCCCAAATTGCATCTTTTAAACATTTTTTCAGCTCTGTTATTCGATTTCTGAAACGAATGTCATAATAAATCAATCGTTGTCTTGTGTGCATCTGTATGAAGTGATTTAAGCAAAATTATGAGTATTGCAACATTAAATTGAAATTCAATTTAACCAGAAGCCATGCGATCAACTCACAAATCCCTAACGGTTCCTAAATTATTACTTTCTCGCCATACGAATACTTCGTAAGAAGAGAATGTTATATAATCGTACGCCGAAAAAACGATCTTTCCAGCGCCCTGCGCCTGTGTGGGATAGTGGTATCAGCGCCAGCACATTAACTCTGAGGAACTGTGTTCGGGTGTCGGAATAGAAAAATAACTTGCTGGTTGAAAACACTTTTTCTGT
>JAHLJT010009457.1:0-28247 GCA_031308135.1 Acheta domesticus | reverse complement strand
GACAAGGAAGAGCTGAGCAACTGGCGTCCGATAGCACTCACGCCTACGCTTTATAAGCTTTATGTATATACTGCGGTTTTTCTAAGAGCGACCCTCAAGGCCACTCAAATCCCATCTTCGCGATGGAATATGTCACGGCATTTCGCGTCTTTTCTCGGTCTTGCCGGTAGAAGTCGCATGATCGCAAGCACTGCTTCATACGGTCGCGATCGTGCGAAATCTAGCGGAACGACTGAGAAAGACGCGAAATGCCGTGACATATTCCATCGCGAAGATGTGATTTGAGTGGCCGTGAGGGTCGCTCTTAGAAAAATCGCAGTATAAGCTGTCAGTTGTCGGGACGCCTGAGCGCTTGGACAGTGCAATACGGTGCCCTATCATCAGCCCAGAAGGGCTTCCGGTCTTTTGATGGTGTACATATACGAATTATTTTAGAATTTTTTCAGTTTTTTTTTTTAAGATAAGCATTTTGAAAAAACTCAAAATCAAAATTTTAAATTCAAATTTGAAAAACCTTTTTAAACCAACCCTATTGAGGTGCACATCATATAAAAGGCCATAAAGAAAGCTGTAAAATGACACCTGTTCCAGCTCTCTATCTTAATTTGGAAAGGTTCTACATCAATTTAACAATTTTCGGGAACCTAATTTTGTAAAATTTTACATGACTGTATTTCACAAACTGGTGGAAATATCTTACTCAAAATTTGTAGTTTTCTTATTCTTCATTCATACTACCTATGTATCAAATTTCATCTGAATCTAAAATGGTGAGGTAAAATTTTAATTAAAACTGTGTTGAGTTAATATAGAATGACCCCACTGCGCTTCGTTTTCGGTGTCTTCTTACAGCTACAGTTGTGAAAATACAATTTTTTTCTCAAAGAAATGTATTTATCAAAACCACATCTTCTAATACAGTAATGCTTAATTTTCTGAAAATACGAGTAGTTTTTTCTAAAACTTCGTGGCAAACAATAGCCCCCTGGAAGTTTACTGTGCTTCAGACAGCTGAATGCATCGTAAATTAGAATTTGCAATTGTTTATATTATTTCTTTGTTCGTTTTTTACATTCGACCTTTTGCTAAACATTTACAAATTAATCTTTTAGAAATTATTAATTTTCAAATATTTGAAATAAACATTACTAGCTCTCAGACAATATCGACAATGCAGGTAATGCAACAATGGAATTCCGTTTCGCGCTCGCGAATTTCTGTAAATTGCGTGTCATTGTTGTGACTTGATGTAGCTGTATGAAAATGAGTTGTAATTGTCAAATTTATGTTAATATTTGCATGAAAATATTTAATTTCCGTACCAAATGCTGTACCATGTGTAGTGAATAGAGCATTTGTTGCATGGTTTTAGAATACTCTTCTCTAATCATGGTCCTATGAAATGCATTTCTATTTTGTCCGGGGTATCAGGCTTACTTTCCCAATACAAGTTCACAAAACTTTTGTATTTTTTTATGCAGTTGTAGAATGTACATAGTTCTGATAACACTGCGATGGGAACACTGAGTTGTTGGCCTCTTGGTTGAATTGGATGTTTTCAAATAACTAAGATATTAGTAGCGCAGAAATTGCAATATTTTAATACTACGTAGCTGTTTCCAATAACGCGGGAAAGTTTCTGCTGTCGTAGCACCACTAGTTTTACTCGTCTCTCACGTCGTTAATATTTATATTAGATGCGATTTGTTCATTTTATTGCATTTATGAGCGCATGTGCATTGAATTATGTCATATAAAGTTTCTCGAAACTCAACAGTTCTTTGAAAATGCGGAAATTTGGGCTCATTTTCATGCTCATTTTCAGAAATACATACAATTTTCTCAAAAACGTCTCCAAATATTTTCTTCAAATTTTTTGTACGGATAATGCTAATCGCACTTTTTAAGATGACATAAAATTCATTTTGCTATATTATTTTGTTTCTTCAAAAATTACACAAATGTATTTTTTTAAATTTCTCTCACGTCGTTAATATGCACATTTTTGGCGAATTGTATACATTATTGCATTTGTGAGTGGTGATTCAAACGATTCCAATGAAGGTTTTCGAAATCGCAATAGTTTTCTGTGAAAAAGAGCTTCAAATTTCGCGTTCATAGTAACGCTTAAATGGCATTTTCGTAAAATGGCACCAAATGTTTCAACGAAAATTTCGATATCTGCCATTAGGAAACCGAAAAATTGAGCAAATGTGAAAAAATCATAGATGCGGCGATAGATGGTAGCTGGCAAAAGGATGGGGCAGGACGGAAAAGTTAGCTTCGACCAAAGAAATTAGGAAACTAACTAATACGAGAAAGTCTGTGCCGTTCTGTAGCTCCACTAGTTCCTTTTTGTTTTGGCCCTAGAACCTTTGGTGGCATCTAAAACAAAAATAATGCGAACGCAAGTTGTAGTGTATATAATACGAGCCACTTAAAGTTTGGGGCTTATATGCGAACCATTGTTCGGGGCTCATTTCATAACCATCACCGTATTAAAATTCTGCAAATTAAAATCGTTCAAATAATTCGAAATTACAGTTTGCATGTATAAAAACAATGTTTAAAACATATTGTATTTCATTCGTTAAGTATCAGAATCGGTTTCAGTGAACTCAAACTATAATTAAAAGCCAAAAACTTACTTTCCAAAGCTTTTGGAATCGAGAAATCATGAGCACCTCTGTTTCACACCAGCTCTCATTTACAACTGAACCACAAAGCTATGACGGAAAAAAGGAGTTTTTAAACTAGTTGTTAAAATCGTTCCTGCTAGAATGTTTGCGATGTATGAAAAGATACCAAGGGGGCCCATATTATATAAATGGCTCATATTACCACCTTTACATCAATCTATATCTATAATAAACGGGAAATACTCTTTCTTTTTGAGAGTTAAAATTTAAGTGTTATGACAAGGCTTCGGAACTTTAGGCACAAAAAAGGTTTCATTTAGGTACCTAAAATAAGCAACAAAATTACGAAATTACGCACTAATAGGCATGAAAATCGACGTTTTATGTACTTAAAATAGGCTACAGAATGACTAAGCCAGGCAAAAAATATACATGAAAAATGTATATTTCTGACATCTAGAACTGATCTCAAAAGGATTAAATTAGGCAATTTTTATTAAAAAGGGAACAAAAATGATATTCAAAATTACCGGCCAATTTCTCTTCTGTCAGTTTTCTCAAAATATTAGAAAGGCTTTTCTACTTACGAATGGAAACATTTCTCAGGAAAAACAGAGCGTTTTCAGACTCACAACACGGTTTTAGAAAATCAAAATCTACGGACACTGCCATTTTTTCTTTTCTCAAAGATGTTGCTTCATCAATAGACCAAAATGAAGTACCCATTGGAATATTCTTAGATCTCTCGAAAGCTTTTGACGTTATTGACCATAAGATCTTGCTCTCAAAATTACCTTCGTATGGAATCCGTGGTATTGCCCTAGATTGGATAACTTCTTACCTTAAACATCGGACTCAAAGAGTAGAAATACCATACTGGCAGGAAAGGACATTACATACTTATATTTCCAATTCTTTGCCAATTGTGCATGGGGTCCCGCAAGGTTCGATCTTAGGTCTTATTCTCTTTCTGTTATATGTAAACGATATGCCCTCGTCTATTAAAAATGGAAGAACGGTTCTGTTTGCTGATGACACGAATGTTCTTTGCAAAAAAGAAGCAGTAAATAGTACAATTTCAGAAGTTTCAAATTGGTTTAATAATAACAAATTAATTGTTAACGAAAGAAAAACTGTTTCAATGCATTTTTGCATCTCAAATCGGAAATCGCATGTTCCATTGAAAATGAACAATATGCAATTAGCTGATGTTGAGGCAACAAAATTTTTAGGTCTTTCAATTCAATCAAACCTCAAATGGAATGTACATATAACAGAATTAAACACTAAATTAAGTTCATTATGCTATGCATTCAGAATTCTTTCAAATTCTGTCAGCCTTCATGCAGCTCGTTGCGTTTATTTTGCAAATGTGCATTCCCGCCTGAGATATGGCATAATATTTTGGGGAAGCTCATCCTGTAGTATTCAGACCTTCAGATTGCAAAAGAAAATTATTTGAATAATGAAAAAATGCCTTCCACGTGATTCCTGCAAGCCTCTTTTCATTGAGCTGGGAATCCTACCATTGCCTTGTCTATTTATTTACGAATCTGTAATATTTGTCAAAAATGACCTACTTAACGGAGGGAACATATTTTCATGCAATATTGATATTTATAATTACAACACACGCCGTAGAAATCACGTGCATCAAGTGTCAGTATCAACAGCTCAGTACAAGAAATCAACATACAATACATGTACGTTACTTTACAACGCATTGCCAGATGACATAAAACAATTAAAGTCGGTACACAAATTTAAGTTAAAAGTAAAATCTTTTCTGCTGCAAAACTGTTTCTATACAATTAGAGACTATACTGATCGTGAAAAAGAAAAATAATGTAACAAAACAAAGATATATAATGAATTAGTTTATGTTTGCATTGTATACATTTAAAAAAATATTTAATACGTCTGTAACAAGTAATGTACTTCAGCTTCCGGGTCAATGACCCCCATCTCGATCAGGTTTTTGTCCAGTTTCCCTGATCCATTGAGCAAATGCTGAGATGGCCCCTTGTTTTGCTTCTGGACGTAAATGTAGCTTCACTGTGCGCACGTTTTGTTGAGCACTCCTTTTGCTTGTAGTTCATTTACAGTTGAAATTGATTTTCTATAACTCGGGAACAAACATTTTTCAAATATCTTTATTTTCTAAAATAATTATTTTCTAAATTCATTTTTGCTTTTTTTTTTAAATTCTGGCCCTCAAGAAAATGTACGCAGATAAATTTCTTTCCCCACACGTCATATACAGTTTTTACTGTTTTTTTGACAAATAAATATAAATATAAAATATAAAATATTATGCAGGAAAAAGTATTTTTACATTTATGAGAGAGACTACAAGCGTATTTTATTCACTTTCATAATTAGCAGTATAGTATATAATCAATATTTTCTCCAAATTTTCTACAATAAGGCTGTCTTTTCTGTTAAAATCATTTGGAAGGATGAAAATGAAGTTTTCACTGACACAGATTTATAGCAGCAAACAATTTTAGTTACAATTGTCATGCTCACGTCTCCTGGAACTTCTTCACTCGCCCCCCCCCCCCCCGCCAAAAAGAACTTGTACCACACGACCATTTTAACCATTGCACTTTTTTATTTTATTTTATTTTAAATCTTCGCCTGTCCGACAGAAAACTTTTGCCTGACGTGTCTTTCCTCGCCTGACCTTCGCAGACGACGCGCTGCAGCGATAAGTCTCAACGTGTCAACAGCGCAGCTGCACCAGGAATGGGTGCAGCAAAATACGATTGAAAGAGGATTTATTAATAAGGGATATTCAAAATAACGCTGAACATTATCCCGCACGTTTTATAACACTAAACTAAAGTTCACGAATTTATTAATGTATGTTATTAGCTCTGCTTAACCCTTAATTACTCGCGTTGGCGCACTGAGTGCGCCAGTAGCATTCTTTTGGTTCTTGACGATAATACGTGTCTCGTATTGCATTATATCTTCCGCTAACCTTTCTTCTGAGTTTCTTTAACAGTTTGAATTCGTGTTCCAACCGCGTGCGCCGTGCGAATTATGATGTAAATACATACAATAATGATTTCTTTTCAATGTAGACGGTGTAAAAATTAATTATTACGTATGATGGCGTATATATATATATACATACACACACATCATACACACACGCACACACACATATACATATATACACACACGAACGGCGCTCCGTTACCTCAGGAACGAAGTAGGGAAATAAACAAAAAGCAGAGGACCAACACTTGGCAACTTCGATTTTTAGTTCGACCAACTTTCGCAAACTTAGAATTAAATAATTGTCCTTTTCATTGTATCATTTCCATGAACGTAATAAAATTATTAGTAAATACAAGAAGATATATTGCTCTAATTTTTTTTTTTATTTTATATTATTATAATCTCATAGAGTCAGTGCTATCAGTGTTATTGTTATTAAGCGATTAATAATTGTTAATTATATTATAAATATACAACTATTTCTATTGAATTAACAATTAATTTGGGGCGCGTTCCGGACCTAAAACTTTACAATAAACTTTATGCAACTGTATGCCTTATTAAAGGTAAATTTTTCGTATTGTAAATTTCATATATACCATATAATGAACACTAAATATTATTTTATGCTATAAATTATCATTTTTCTTTGTAAATAACACTAATGTATCGCAATTATTGTTTTTATTACTGCATAAACAATATTTTCTTTGTTGGTGCACTCAGTGCACCGCGCGAGTAATTACGTGTCAGAAAGGAAGCGAGTAATTAAAGGGTTAATAAAGTGGTTGTTCGCTTTATTATTATTATTATTATTATTATTATTATATTTCTTCTCAAAATACCGAAACAAGTTAATATTTTATAAAGATCCCAGAAATGAAATTAAACATTTTTTTAAAAATTTGTCCTAAGATTGGGGAGCAGTTGCCCCCCCCCCCCTTGCCCGTCCCTAAATCCTGCCTTTGTTAATACATATGGTAATTTGGTTAATACACCTCTACTTTCCAGTCTGGAAAGTAGAGGTGAAGTTTAACGATAAACGAGTAAAGAAAACTAAACGACATTTTTAAGAACTTTGTTACGAGTCACGACTCACTGATGGCCAAAAGAAACTTAATATTTATTGTGGATAACAAGACATTACCATTAACCAGTTGGGGTGACGATTTGTTGGATTGAAAAATACAGTGGCAATTTTAAAACTGATTCAGCCACACGTTTTAATAGCTCTTTATAGACGATGAAATTTACGAAGAAGCACAAAAACTTAAATCAAAACACCCTGCAGATGTTACGGAAAATTTTTCGTCCCAGGTATTGTCCTCGCACATTTGTTTAAAAAGTCAAATTTCAAAACTAAGATCTGTTCTTGCAAACGTATTAATAACAGAGCATTGCTCATTATTAACAAGTTTTACCGATGTATGCACAGTATTCACATTTTCTACACTGCCTGTCATGCTCATCAGATGCCAAAGAACACTTTCAAAATGAAAGCTGATTAAAAATTATTTACGAAATACAATGGCACAAGTATTTTATCAATTGAGCACGAAAAAACGATCTGGTTGAAAAATAATATTTCTACTGTTATTGATAAGCTTGTAAACGCAAAGAAAAAACAAAACTTAAAATTTAAATTACATAATGAAGTTGCAGATATGATAATTTTCTTTAATAGTTTATTGTAATAAACTTTTCACTTCGAAAATTCAATTTATAATCACAAAATTAAATTAATGGCATGTCTTTAATTAGTGAGCCCTCGTATTGTGCCGGCCGAAGAGCCTCCTCAGTTGAACTTACGCCACTGATCAAGATTAATGTAAATTGATGTAATTAATCGTCGTTTTAACCCAAAGGTATTTAGAGGAGGAAAACAACACGTCAAAAACTTGTTATAGGCATAAATAGAAAATGTGATAATTATTCAAGGCGTAATCGAGCCGGAATGATAAAAACAGGTGAACGAGCCAATTCCAAAATAAAGGAATCGGAACTCGAGTCGAATGACAAGAAATTTAAGGAAGAAAAGGGGTGTGAGAGAGTCATACGATGGGAAGAAATTGGGGGGGGGGGATAGGCCTTCAAATATACGGTAACTAACTTACATAATCGGTATCATTACCTTGCATCCTCTTTGAATCTAGTCTATTTCGTAGCATGCTCCTTAGTACTGCTCCTTGCACGATCACCGGTCTTTTACTGCCGCAATAAGTATGTCATGTCACCAATTTTAATCTTGCTAGTGTCACGAATGTTTCTATTAATGCTACGAAACACAGAAGAAACTTACCGTAGTCGTCGTCCTGCGTTGGCTATGAACAAACACTATCTTCTGAACGTCGAGACAACGGTCGAACAGACCACAAAGACCTCTTCTTAGGCCTAAAATTGGTTGCGTAACTTTGCCGACCGAAGGTCGGAATTGAGTAGAATTACACAGGTGCGAAGATATATATCTCGCGAGAATTTTTTTTATTAAAGTATTCAGTACTGAAAATCTGATTAAAACCATTAATTTGAAGTCGAGCCCAAATATTGTTTTGTGCTGTCTTTTTGGATGAGGCAAAGCAACGAAGTCCTTGAAATACTAGCCAGTGAGTGGTAAATTCTGTTTATTTGTAAGGTGGGTAAATAGTAGCACCTCTGTTTCCTGTGTGCGTGGTTGGTATAATGCAATGACATTGCAAGTCCAATTGTTCTTAAGCATTTGCCTTTGCAAGAAGCTGAAAGAGCTATGATAAAAAAGAAGAATTTAATAAAATGAAATAAAAACTAAGCTTTTGAATGAGAAATTTCTTTACTGATTAAGATTTGTTTCACTTTCAGAGATATTTTTTCACAGTTATCTATAAAGAATGAACAAAGAAAAGGCAATTTATAGGTTTGATTCCCCAATTTGGGTGCAATTATCCTAATTTAATGCTACAAAACCAAGGACGGTACTTTTCAGTTGATATTGAAATAATACAACAGTTGGTAGGATTTTTATGCAAAGAACTGAATTTAGATAAGTGTTGAAAAAACACTGCTCATTAAAAAAGCAATCAAGTTTAATTTTGCATGATAATGAAGTTTTTTGAATTAACATTTATGTCTTATTAAATTTTATGTACGTATGTCTAATTGTCTACAGTACGCCTACTTAATAGAATTAAATACTTCCTAAATCAATCACCCACTTATCCTTAACTTTGACCAAGTCTGTCTTATAAAGTGAACCTGCATAGATAGTATTTTGCCATTAAGAAATACTCATTTTCATTAATTTTTATTTCAAGATGAGATTGTTCTATTTTTCCTATTATTAAAATTGTGCTTTTCAATCCTTACCAGCAATTTTATTTCTCTCATTAAGCTGTAAAGTAATTTTCAAATAATACTGTTTTTAGGAATCAGTTCTGGAAAATGTATAATATCAATCAGGACTGTGTAAAATCAATCGTGCAATTATATTTATACCCTCGTATAATTATTATTTTACTTGTAGGCATACACACTTATGAGGCAGGATTAAGGCAAGAACTTTAGGGGCTAAAATAGATGGCATTTTGCCATAGAAAACTCAAAAAATACTTTAAATTCAGCAATAAACTTGAAACAGGAGAGATGAGAGGATGAAGCATTTTCAGAATATACTCTGTACTTTACATGAGGTGTCTTTTCATATCAAAGAATTAATAAATATCTTCTACACTAATAATTTATATTCTAATACCAAGAGCACTAGTGGTAACAGTTGTAATTATTAATATAATGTATCCTAAATAATTTATTACATATTAAAAATTATTATTACAAAATATTTCAGAATAATGTGTAATATTTCAAAATATTTGTGAATAATAAGTGTAGGTAGTAAAATTGATGCATCAGTAAAAGAAATGTTCTATTCAGGGCCATGTTAACCTGGAATCAGAGACAGCTGCGGTTTTCTGAAGGACTTTAGAGGAGGCCTTTGTTTATCCTTCAGATTACTTCAGATATATTAGATAATCAAGTTGAACATGACACTAGCCAATTTTATGTGACACATGCAGCATTCTTTTGAAGCATATATTTTATGAACTGTAGTGTGAAAATGCTAATTATTACCAGGCAGTTAACTTTAGTAAGGCTTATATTTACAAATAATGCCAAAATTAGTTAAAAAAATTGTTAAGATTTATAACAGAATCAGTGTTTTCTCACTGCTAAGATTAAAAGAGGCTGTTATTCATGTTAAAATTTATTCTAAAATAATGTTCTATCGCTAAAAAAATGTAAGAACAACAAAAAGTTATGTAACTTATATACTTACATCAACAAAATAACAAATTACAATACTTCAGTGATATATTTTTATTATTGAAAACGTTATAATTAGACATCGGATGTTTAGGGAAATGCCTATTTTTTTCTAGCGAAGTTATTTAAAGGCTGATAATATATGTGTACGAATCATGACAAATGATGACATATGACAAAGTTTTATAATGCTTATTTTTGCTTATTTTAGCATAAATGCCTTTTCTTTAGATTTATTGTACGTTTTTGCCATTTATGTATTATTTTTATATACAATGCTAAGACATAAAATCGGCCAGGTTCAACCTGACCACTCTTTACGAAACCTTCAATTCACGTATTTGTATTTTGAAATAAGAGAAAAAAAAATTCCTGAAAGTATACCAACATATTTTTCTCCATTTCCCTATTTCATAAATACTAGCAATGACCTGAGAAAATGGTCGATTGACAATACACCAAGGGCACCTTTTGAGTGGAAATAATGTAAAATCTCAGAAAGTTTCAGTGTTGCTAATTTTGAACTTCTAAAATATATGCCAGACACATCAGTAGATGTCCAGAAATCCTTCTCTGTATTCAAACTGATTTTGTCTCCCAATCGTTGTATATTTGAAATTGTGAGTTGAAAAGTTACTGGTAATATATTGCAATGGAAACTATTAAGAATAAAATGTAGAATTGTAAATATGTATGGAGTGAGTTTTACAAATAATTTTTAATTTTATTGTCAATGTAATTTATGACAGTGTCTTTTTCTCCTTATTCTTGACATTTTCAGTGCCCTTTTAGGCACCTAAAAGGTGATTTTTTAGTGCCTAAACATCCGATGTCTAGTTATAATAATGCTAGAAAATGAAGTAAGTAATTTTCTTTTAATTATTTTAATATTGCAGATTTTAAGGAAGAATTTTTTTTTAAAGGTGTTTTTATATTTGGTGATTATTGCCATAATCAATTTTACAGTAATCTAAGACATTAAAATTTTTTAGAAATTCATAGAGGTTTCTCATTTTGTCTTTTTCTTCTTTGAAACCACTTTTGATTTGGAAAACAATTTTTTAAAAGCATTTTGCTAAGAAATACAAGTAGGGTTATTGATAATAGAAGCAAGAGAGAGATCACAGCAATTACATCTAAAAAGAAATATTGAAAGAAATTGAGATTGAGAGCTGCTGAGCGCAGATGTGGAGCTCCTTTGTGACGAATGGCATACTCAGTCCAGAACACTGCTCGATCTAGAGGTTTTTGTGGCTCATCTTGGAAAATTCTGGACAATTTCTGAGCTGTCTCTCGATACCTGGAAATCAAAGAAATACAAATAAATCTATAAATGGAAGTTCCAAATTTTTTTGGAAGAATTATTTTTATCAAACTTATATTTACATTTCATCTAAAAATGTTCCAGAGTTTTTAATTCTATAGTTTTCTCTGTATTATTGCAAGGGAGGAACAAAATACTTTAGATAGAATTAACTCTCCTCTGAAAATGTTTATATCAAAATTAATTTTGAATCCACATTTTGTCTGTTCCCCCTCTCCCTCCTCCCAAATAATTGGTGATCCAATATTGTATTTAAAAAATAGTTTTTGATCATCATTCATACTCAAACCAATAGCTGATGATGCAAGTGGCAACCCCCACTACCATCACCAGTGTTTTTTTGTTGTTATATTCAAATTATTCTAAACCTTGCCTGGAACAATGAACTCAAAGGAGTATTCCCATTATTAAAATACTTTTTATAATGCCCAGGTGACTTCTTTTTGCTTTTGCTTTATTTCAGAAATATTTATGGAATGGGAAGGGGGTCCAACTTAAATTTCTCCTCTGCCTCCAAATAATTTAAAGATCCCCCCCCCCCAAGTAGTGCTTCTATCACCTTTAGATTTTAGAACAATAGAAATAGTGTATATTTTTTTGCATCATATAATGCAATTTTTTTTTCTCTAATTTATGCAGTGTCACACATGATAGTGTAGCCTATCAAGTGACACTGTGGATGATATTTACCTTGGTGTATGGAGTATTTCATTAATTGCCCAGTCTAAGGATTTGTCAGTGATATTACGAATTTCCAAGACTAAAGCATAGCCACTGTTTTGAGCATGTAAAGCATTAAATTTCTGGTCACCCATGACAGGTATTGCAATCATTGGGACACCAAAATAAGTAGCTTCTTGGATACTCATCAATCCACCATGAGTTATAAATAATTTGACATTTGGATGAGCTATGAAACAAAAAAATATGCTTACATTTTCATAATAAAAATACTTGTAACAAAAGCAGTGAATAAATAAATAAGTAAATAAAAAAATCAATACAACACGGTTTATGCAAAAAAAATGCTCCATTTCTCCTTCAATTTTTTGCTCAAATAGAGTTAAGTTAATTAAGGTCCTATTTTCATTTAAAAACCCTCTGGAATTTTGAACATTCAAAAGTTTAAAGTTTTTCCAAGCTCTTTACTATTTAATAGTGAAGCTAGAGATTTCTTTGTTAATGCAACATATTCTTCAATATTAGATATTCAAATCATATGTCTTCTTTTGAAAATATTTGTAGTATTTATGAAATTTTGAGTTGAAATGTGGAGGATCACAAGAACCTTAAGAATATTTTATAAGCTACTCCTAAGAATTTTTCAATTAATACTGTTGTGTAAATGGATTAGAAGTTGCACTTCTGTACTATGTAACCATTATCAATGATTTGAGAAAGTAAGTACTGTAGTTCAAAAATCTGTTTGAGCTTTGGTGAATTCTATAACCATTGTGATCTTATTCACACTTGGAAACTGACATTTTCCAAGATATCTATGTTTCACAAGAGATCGTTTGTGTCAAAAAATTCATTAATGTATAAAATAGTCCTCAGATGTAAATATTAAAAGAATACAAGATTTTCCAAACAAAATTCAAAAGTTAGCATTAAAACAGTTTTTCTTTAATGTATTTTAGTACATTACTCTCTAGCCTCAGAAAAAGTCATAAAAAAGAAGAAAAAAATTGGAGTCATTTTTAAGAAAATCTTGTTTAAATTTTTTCTGAAAATTGACACAATGTGGCTCAAAATTATGCAAAAACAACTAATATTGTCAGAAAACCATATGAAATTATTTAAGTATCTAAAATTTGGGAATAGATTGCATTAAGAAAGAAATTTATCTTAAATAATGAAAATTTAAAACAGGTTCAAAAAAAGTTGAACTTTGATTTTTTTTTTTTTTTTTGAGCCATTGATACCATTTTGAAATTGCTGTGTATGAAAATCAAAGTAAAATATCTTAAAGATCTCCTCCTAATATTTGTAGAGGTCAAAATCGTCTATATCTGCCCTATTTATGTGTTACACTTATGTCTATCAACATTTCAATCCCTTCAGACCCCTGGGTAAAAAACACTTTTTTCATCCAGGGAACTGTCAAAATAGAGTTTACCACTGAAACTTTGGCCTCAATTTTTTGAAACAAATCGAATGCTTTTCCACTGATAGTGTACATAGCTAGGGAAAAATAAAAAATAAATAGTTTACATTAATACACTTTTTTGGGAGTGATTAGCAGAATAAAATCTCCATTGTGTTTAAAATAATGAATAGATCAGATAAGTGAAATAGATTAAAGAATCAATGAATAGGAATAAAATGCTGTGTATTAAGTAATTAAAGTAAATTAGTTGTGTATAAAAGAAATAGAAAAATGTTACAATGCCTCTACAAAGGCCTGAATATTTCTAGGAGATAAGCATTCCTTCATGTAATTTCTTGTAAATAATGCTTTTATAAGTGAAAACGTACAAAAATATGTGAATAATACATTTAAATATGTGACTGAATAATTTCAGGTTGAATGGAATTCATTAAAGAATATTAAGGTAATGTTTTTGAATAAATGTCTCCGAGCTTTGTATTATATTTACTTTCAAAGTTTCAAATATTTTCTTCTTTGGAAACATATAACGCTGTTAAGATAGGTGGGGGGAAATGGTTTTCAAGAAAACTAGTGCTGCTGAAACAGCACGTTCTTTCTCGCCCTTATTTTCACGCAAAATTACGCTAAAAAGTACTCAAATTGTCGAAAAATTGTACATGACCTTATTTCAAAATCTACCATTAAAGAACGGATTTCATTGAGAAAAATATCTATCTTTAAGATTTTAGTTGTAGTAAGACCCCGAACACATTGTGAATTTTTGCAATTTTCGAAAAATTAGGGCTTTTAACGAACATGAAACCTACACCATTCTCTTAAACGTCCTTCACACCGTTCATTAACAAAATTTAATCAAAAACGATGGAGCCTTTTTTTTAAAATGTTCCAGGGGATTCATGTAAAGTACCCTCCAAAAATATAAAATTCAAGGAGCTGCGACATCTGCTAGATCGATTGGGGGATTTCAATTTTGGGGATGAACGGTTTAGCGTTGTTCACGGACGGACAAACAGACGTTTTACCGTCAATCGATATTTCTGTATCAAGGACCCACAAAACAGGCAAAAATGGCCTCGAGTAGTCCACGTAGGGTTCTCGCAGATGAATGAGTAATCTGACCTTTGTTTTCCTATTCCATAGGCACGTGAACGCGTGCAACTCTCCTAGTCTAGAGATAATTCGTGAAGCTATTTGTGGACGAAATTGGCAGCGCCTTTGGATAATTTGTTAGGATGTTACTTTTAAGTTGGTGCGTACCGAGTTTTACTGTCTCGTATGCACACGTACTGTACATACGGAGTAATCCCTATTTAGTATTTGAGTAACTCCTCGAGTGTGCGGTTCCGTCGCCGGTTAGACCACTTCCCGTGCACCAATCGAGACATACGAGGTGAAATTCGACGCATGTCGGTTTCCTGATGGGGAACTGAGAATTTAATTTCGGATCCGGCCATGTAATTCTCAGAATTTTCCAAAAATATGTTTTTTTCGTGCTTTGGCGCTGCGATTTTGGTGAGTATGCCGGGACCAACGTCACCTAAATAGTTCTAAGTAGATTAAACACCGGTACCCAAAAATACCAACGTAGATGAAGACGGAGAGAACGACGAAGGTGAAGACGAAGAGGAAGACGTAGAGGAAGATACAGCAGAGGCGTATCTAAGTACCGAGGCGCCCATGGCAAACATTGAATTAGCGCTCCTGTCAGGATACTTCAATTTAGGGTTATTGTTATTTTCTCTAGCGTATATTTTCCAAATAGCGCCCCCTTGTGAGTGGCGCCCATGGCACGTGCCACGTCTGCCATACCGTAGATACGTAAGATACTGGCAGTCAAACGGCACACGCACGAGGTACTTGTCCGCCTGGAGACTCCGGCGCTCCTACAAGCACGGGCAACATCCCCTGACTCCGAACCCATTTCCCAGAACAGGGTGTACGTGTGCAAGTTGGAGCGGCGCAAGGCGGGGAATGGTACGTACAATATAAAAAATATGTTTGCAAGATTTTTCTATCAAATAAGCGAGAACTGTATTATGTTTATATTCTTCACTACTTGTTATGTATGTATGTGTATATATATATATATATATAAACTGTATTTTGTTTATATTCTTAACTATTTGACGGTTCTTTTCTTGCTAAATTCTTCCTTATATAAACATCTTTACTAAGAAACAAGAATATGTTTGAATAGCAATCATTCAGCTATTTTTTGTATTCAGCAATAATGTGAGATAAATTAACAAGTCCCTATAAGTTAACAATTCTCGCTTACGGGCGAACAGGGCTTTTAACAGACAAGAACATTTGTCTGTTAAACCTTCTAACCTGAACCTAGAAAGTTCATGCTTTTATATTACTCTTAAGTAAACTGGATTACAAATTCAAGATACTTTTGATATTTTTTACTCTCAATTGAGAATTTGAAATCGCACTGACGTATTATTGCATTTCAATGGATCATTTAGTTAATAGTTAAAATAGCTATATTTGTGACAATAACTGTTATATAACATAAGAAAAGTCAAACATTCGAAGAAAGTTTAAGGCGTCGGTGACGTCACATTCAGCTAGTATATGTAGTAAAGAGAAAGTTATATAATGCTCCGGAAAATCGATTTCAAGATTTCAACGGATATACACGTTTTGGGATCCCCTGCTACCGATAAAGTGTTTTCCCCCCTTCAAAATCATGTTTCTGATCGACCGGTCGTCCGTCTGTCGCCTCTGACCAACACTAGCGGCTAATCGATTCGTACGATGTTTTCCAAACTGAATGAACCCCTCTCGATCAGGCCTCACTCGAAGCTCAGCGATTAAAAAAAACATTCTTGCATTTTTTATGAGTACTTTACATAAAGTCCCTAGAACATTTTCAAAATTTTCTCAAATATGGCTCCAATTTTTTTCTTTACATCTCTTGGAAGAACAGAGTAAAGTCCACCTAAATATATCATAGGTCCGATTTTCACAATTAATTCTGAATTTTCGAAAATTGCGAAAGTTTGAAATATTTTCGGCGCCTTCCTACAACTACAAAATATAAGATAGAGACTTTTTCTTCAAATGAAATTTGTTCTCCATCTATAGTCCTTTCATTAAGGTCATGTACATTTTTGTGAATCTTTTAGTGGTTATCGTGCAATATTGCGTGCAATAATGTTCAATATTAAACCAGTGGTGCTACAGAATGGCACAGACTTTCCCGTATCAGTTTTCTATTTCCTTTAGACTCGGCTAACTATTCGAACTTGCCACACACTCTTGTCAGCTGCCATCTATCGCCGCCCAACGTACTTTTTTTTAAACATTTTCTTAATTTTTTCGGTTTCTTAATAGTAGAACGGAAATATTATTTTAAGAATATTAAAGAATAGTAAAATCTCGCCCTAAATGGCAATATTCTTTGAAAAAGTTTAAGCCGTCTTTAAGAAAATGCCATTTAAGCATGCATGCATTTAAAAATGCATGCATTTAGCATGCAAAAAAGCATGCATTTAAAAATGCGAAATTTCAAGCTGTTTTCACAGAAATTTTTTACATTTTCGAAAAACTTTATTAGGAGGCATTTAAAGCACTTTAACTCAGACATACATTAGTGTTTACAAATTGTTGGAAGTATGCATACTAACGGTGTGAGCGATCTTAAAAAAATGCATTTATATAATTTTTGAAAAACAAAAAAAAAACCAAAATGAACTTTGGGTCATCTTAAAGAGTGTATTTAGCAATATCCGTTCGAAAAGTTTTAAGAAAAAATTTGGAGCCATTTATGGCTTGTGTTTCTGAAAATGGGGCGTGTTTCTGAAAATGGCGCGTGTTTCTGAAAATGGCGTGTGTTTCAGAAAATGCGGAGGTAGTTTTCACAGAAAACGGTTGAGTTTTCGAGAAACTTTATAGTACTTTATTTAAAGCACATGTACTCATTAATGCAATAATGTGAAAAAAATTGCCTCTAATGTAAATATTAACGACGTGGGAGACAAGTCAAAAATTTACATTTTAATATTTTTTAAAAAAACATCAAGAGATTAAAGCGAAAATTTGGAGCCGCTTCCAAATTTCATGCCGAGCTCAAAATTCCGCATTTTCAGAAACGCTCTAACGCCATTTTCTCAAAAACAGCTTCAAATTTTGTCTTCAAACTTTCCCAACGAAAAATCCTAATTGCACTGTTTATTATGACACTAAGTTCATTTTGGCGTATTCTTTTATTTTTTCAACTAGTGGTGCTTCCAACGCACATACTTTCTCGCTCTGCTTCTATGCGGTCCTTATTGCTATTCCACTACTTCATAAACAAGCAAAAGTGGATTATACCAGCAAACGTTTTCCGTACCGAGACCCGACATCCAATACTCAAAGTCAACGAACCGGCACATACACCACAACGCCACACCAACACCGCCTGTGTCCAACAGAGCCATGAAAGAATAGAACCAACCTATAAAATGGTAAATGCATGATTAAGAAACAATTGATACGATTGTACATACGCTTTACAAATCCAAGAAGAGAAGTAAAAAATTGTTAAAAGTTAAAAATTTGAACAAATATATACAGACATTTCCAGTACATTTATCGCAATTATTTATATTTTAGTCAAAACGTAATTGTATCGGTTTTATCATTAGGAGCCGGTAATTGTCAACATGTGAAAAAACTTGTCCTTCGAACATTACCAAGAAAGGCAGCGGTGAACCGCTTTACGAAGTATTCGTAAGGCTAGAAAGTAATAATAATTTCGGAACGGTTAGGGATTGTAAGTTCATCGCATGCGTTCTGGTTATAATGTATTACAATTTAACGTTAAAATACTCATATTTTACTTAAATTGGTTCATACAGATATATACTAGACAACGGTTGATTTGACATGTCTTACGCTTCAGAAATCGAATAACAGAGTTGAAAAATTGTTTAAAAGACGCAGTTAGGGAAAACACAGACAAGTCCTGTCTATTTATCTATATTGAATCTATTTGTGAGTAGAAGTACTTCAAATGATTTTCAATAAAGTATCTACACTCTTCAGTGTTTTTTTCCTGCAACATCACATTCATCAAATTAAAATTCCCCACGGGGGATCGAACTCGCTACCTTCCTTATTGAAGATCTCAACCCGAAGGTGCATTAATCAACCGCGCTACGGGACCGACTTGCGGAACGACTGCTAATATTTCAGTCAAAACGTAATTGTATCAGTTCTATCATTAGGAAGCCGGTAATTGTCAACATGCGAAAAACATGTCTTTCAAACATGACCAAGAAAGGCAGCGGTGAACGGCTTACTCCAAATAATTTATCCGCTGATCGGCATTTGAAAAATAACTACTGCGAGAAACTATGTGCCATTCTATAGCACCACTAGTTCATTTATATATTTACCTTCCCTTATTACACACGTGCAAAAAATTTAAAGAAAAAATTTGGAGCGGTTTTTTGAGAATTTTTTTGTAAATTTGAATCGCAATTTACGCAAAAACTACTCGTTTTTCCAAAAAAAAATACATGACTTTATTTGAAGTGCTAATTTTGTACAATCGACTTTTCGGAGGCAAAAATCTCTATCTTCAATTTGCAGTTTTTAAACAGTTTTTTGCAATTTTCGAAAAATTAGGCCTATCAACGAAAATGATACCTACGTCATTCCCTTCAACGTTCTGCGCACTATTCAACAACAAAATATAATCAAAAAAGTTTGAGCCATTTTCTTTTAACTTTGAAAATCTCAAAATGGGCTTCATGTAAAGTACCCTCAAATACTAAGATACCAGTTTCAAATTCCAGAGGCCTTGAGACGAGTAAAAACGATCGGGGAATATCAATTTTGAAGAAAATCGGCCGAACGCTTAAGGCGCTAGCGTTGACCACAGACGGACATACGGACGTTTTGCCGTCAATCAATTTTGCAGTATGAAGAAGCAACAAATCATGGATTTTGACTACACCACGAGATAGAGGATTTTTTTTTCTAAATTTAGCAACAGATTTCATCCACTTTTTTGTTACCAGACCCCTGCTATAAGAGTTTTTCTGGCGAAAATTCCCCGTTTTCCGGCGCACGATTACATAACTTTCTCTTCTTACAAAGTATTCGTAAGGCGAGAAAGTAAAAATTACACAAATGTACTTTTTAAAAATATTTCTCACGCCGTTAATATGCACATTTCCAGCAATTTGTAAACACTTGCATGTGTGAATGGGAGTGCTTCAAATAACTCTAAATAAAGTTTTTTGAAATCTCAACAATTTTTTGTGAAAATGATCTTCAAACTTCGCATAGAGCCTTAAAGTCATTTTCTAAAAAACATCTGCAAGTTCTTTAATGAAAGTTGCCATTAAAGACGAGGTTTCACTTTTCTTTAATATTCTTTAAGTATTACTTCGGTTCTACTATTAGGAAACAAAAAAAAATTAGAACATTTCGAAAAAATGTACTTTAAGAGGCAATAGATGGCAACTGGCAAGAATATGTGGAAAGTCAGAATAGCTAGCCCAAACCAAAAAGAGAAAAATAATACGAGAAAGTCTGTGGAATTCTGTAGCATCACTAGTTTAATGTCTTTGGTCCGTGCTAGATTTTCGGTCTTGCCCCACCCTCTTCCCAGCCGCCATCTACCGCCGCTCAAAGAACATTTTTTGAAATTCAGTTTTTCGGTTTTCTAATTGTATAAACGATTTATTACTTTCCTTTGGCTCGAAAATATTTTGAGCCATTTTCGAGAAAATTTTGTTTTTGTTATTTTTTATTACCACACAATATGGCGCGAAACGACTAAAATTTTCCAAAAAAATGTACATGAAAGATATACAGGAAATAACTGGCTATGGAGAAAACATTTTACTTAAAAAATCTCTACCTTCAATTTTTTAATAGTAGGAATAAGTCGTAAAAAATCTCAAACTTTTGAAATTTTCGAAAATTCGGAGTGAACAGTGAAAAATGTACCTATGCCATCATTATAAGTGTATTTTACTCGATTCCATCAAAAAAATTGAAGAAAAAATTTCGAGCCAACTCGAACTTTTGGTAGGGATGGAGTTCAAGTACTGTGCAAGATGACCATAACGTCATTTTGCTCTTATTCATTTGTTTCTTCAAAAAAATACTCCATTGTAATTTATTTGACTTCTCTGTCACTTCGTTAAAATTTACATTAACGGCGATTTGTATACATTTCTGTATTAACCAGTGCATGTGCTTCAAATGATATAAAATTTTCTCGAAAACTCAAACTATTGGGTAAAAATGAGATTCAAAAAATCACATTTTCAGAAATCCTCAACGATATTTTCTCTAAAACGACTCCAAAATTTTCAACAATTGCCATACAGGACGAGGTTTTACTCTTCAATAATATTCTTGAAGTCATGTATCAGTTCTACCAATATGTGACTGAAAAATTGAGAAAACGTGGAAAAATGTAGTTTGGGCGGTGATAGATGGCAGCTGGGAAGAGAGTGGGGCAAAACCGAAACGCTAGCCCAGACAGCTAAGAAATTAGAAAACTAACTAGTACGAGAAAGTCTGTACCATTCTGTAGCACCACTAGTTTAATCTATACGATAGCACTAAGCGTTTGAAGATTTTGTAATTTGCCACGAATTTACACGTTTATATACTGGCCAGTCGAGAGCTTAGAGTTTTTCCTACCTGGGGTGGTGCCCCGCGATAAAAAAAATCACTCACTGCAATGATCTTAGCAGCTGACGCGCACGGGATCACAAACCAATCTATGAATTATCTCTCGATAGTTTCACCGAAACACGGAGAATCGACGCAACCCCGTTGCCGATGCCGCACTGGTGACGCGGCTGCAGGGTCGAATATCGCGCCCGGAAGTAGCTCAATTTGTAGTCCATAAAACTGGATCTGACATGCTTCATGAAATGTATCTTATTTTTAGCAAAGGAGGTCCTTTTTTATAACGAGAGCTTCCGGGCATTCTGTATAAATCTCATATTGGGATATTCCATTGAAATAATTTTTAATTACATTTCATATTGGATAAATAATTATATTAATGTGTTTATATCTTACCTAGTATATCATGTTGTGGTAACCATTTGCCAAGTCGAACGTTTTTAGGTTGTCCAGGTAAAGAGTCTGCTTCCCATTTCCACAATACTTTTTGTTTTAATTTTGAAAAAGATTTAAGGATAGCATTTCGCATTGCTTCTGGCATGTCTATACTGCGAACATTTGAACCCAAACTGAAGTAAATGACACCTTCGGGAGCGTCATCCAAATATTTCTTTAAGTCCTAGAAGGAAGAACCGATTTCATTGACAATATATGCATTTTAAAGTTAATTAATGTTAATAAATTGTTCAGTGAAAGCATTTACCTGAGGAAGATTTCCAGCAGCTTTTATATGCAATCCTCCAACTTCAATTGTGTTAGGTGTAAGAGGTTTTTGGGTAGTTAAGAATCGGATGAGAGTGGAGGAAAAGGAAGGAAGCATTGGTTTCTAACTCAGTAATACTAGGGAGAGAGGGGTCAGGAAAGTGTTCTTTCATTATGGAGGTCATCTGAGTTTGAGTGTATAGTTGGAAAATACGGATAAAGCAATACCTAAGAACAGAGAAAAATCGCGTTTTGAAATTGACAGTATCGTCCTCCATTAATGCATCAGGAATATATGAAGATGTACTGGGGTTTCCCATTGAATCCTCTAACATAGGGACAATAGTATTTGGAAGGAATTGAATGGAAGGAGATTTGAATTTATGCAGCAAGCCATATATGCATTGTGAACCAAAAGGTTCATAAATGATTAGATCAAAGCTGTTGTCTGTACTGTGTATTAACTTCTGGATGTTTGGCTGCTTTACAAGCTTTTCACAGCTGCTTACAAAATTTTAGTCATCATGACCATTGTAAATAAAAAGTTATTTTTTCCATATTCAAAAAGATTCATTTCTGAAGAATCTGTAACATAATTTTGTTAGAATTATCACTTCATGAAGTTGGTTGTGCAATAACATCACTTTTTTTTCAAATGTGTTTTGTATAAGATAACCTCTTGATGGAAAAGTGTCTTCAATTATTAATTCATTGTAATTTTCAAGTGGTTTTGGTCTGGGAAATGGAGTCACAACTGTCATTTCGTGTCCTCTTCGAGCCAGCTCTTCCATGAGTGGCTGGTATGCACCGACATGGCTCCTGGCTGGGACCGAGAAAATTGCCAAAATTTTCGCTGTTTCTACTGAAGTTCCCAAGAATAATAGTGTAGAGATGATGGCAGTGATGTACTTAAGTATCTAGAACAATTTGAAATAATTTTTTTAGTGAGATTGCTGGTGAGGTTGATACTGTGTAATAATTTGAGAAGAAGGTTTTCTAGTATCAATATTGAATACTTACTCAGATATTTTTGTTCGCACAGCGGTCATCATCAGAGTTAACCTGAAAAAATATGTTTTTGACTCCATTTCATGTTTTTATTTGTGTTTTTATAATTTCTGTACATATTTTCAGATTTGCTCTGATGATAATCGCTGCACGATTAAAAAGATCATGAGTATCAAAAATATTGATACTAGACATATTTTCCTCAAAATAATTATTTTGTATACATATTGTTGTTTTATGTTAACATTTTTTGTGAGAATGTTATGAAACGGATAACCCTTATAAAGATTGACTTTTATGACCGAAAAGACTTATGAACATATTGGCCTCTCAGTGTCTTTTTGGGATTGCTTTTCATGTTTTGTTAAGGACAGTCTAGTGTTCTAATATAAAGTTGCTATGAAGTCATTTTATCTTTACAATCAAGCTATGCCTTTTTGGCACTGAAAAGTAACATTTTGTTGTGTTTTAAATTTTTGTGTTTACGTTTCATAAAAAAAAGTATTTCATGAAACATTCTCAGTATTCTATTTTTATTTTTAATGTAACTGATAAAGTATGTAGCAAGCTTTTTACTTTCTCGCTACTACTTACGCAGTATAGAGAAAGTATTGAAATGCTGCAGGAAAACACGGAGACTTTTCGACCCAAAAAGTCTAATGAAAAAAGTGGATAAATTTTGCCCCTAGTAAATTACTACCCGTTGTGTAGTCAGAATCCTTTTCTTGTGTCCATAATTACGAAAAATCGATTGATTTGGAGCAAAACGTCTGTCTATCCTTCCATCTATCCGTCTGCTTGCGCCTAAAACGTTCAGCCGATTTTCTCCAAAGTTGATATTCCGCAATTGATATGGCTGTCTTGCTACAACTAAAATATTAAATATCTATATTTTTTTCCTTAATAAAATCTGTTCCTTAAATACAGATCATGAAATAAGGTCATGCTAAATACGAGTATTTTACATGCAATTTTGTATGAAATGTAGGCAATTTTATTAAAACAACTTTTTTTTCACAAACGGCACCAAATGTTTTGATTCAATTTTGACCTCTGATAGCGTATAGAACGCTCAAGATAATGGTGCGTGTCTCATATCGGATACAATTCCCGCTTTTTTGAAAATAGCAAAAACATTTTTTTTGCGTCTTCCTACAACCTCAATAATGAAGATAAAATTACTTTCGTAATGAAATGTGTGGACACGCCACTTTGAATTGGCGCGCACGCGGCACGGCAGCGCGCGCTCTGAGGGCCGCTAGCGGCAGCGGCACGGCCCGCGACCCACGGCCGCCAGCGCTCTGGTTTATCTTTCACTAGGAAAACCCGGCAGACGTTCTGCCCTTCATCTCCCTCTTTCCTCTCCCAGCTCCGTTTCTCACTGTCTCTCCCTCCCTCACCCTGTCCCTGTCTGTCTCTGTGTGTCAGTCTCGGCCGCTCTCTGTCCCTCTCATTCACATTTACTTGCAGATTCTGCACGTCTCTGAGCAGGTGAGGTAATATCGGGAAGCGCCGTACCAGCAAAAATGTAATAGAATGTTCAAGAAGAAGAGATTTCATTCTGTAGATTACGATATGAGAAGAGTTTCCTTGAGGCCTTTGGCGGAGTGGAGTTACAACAGTATTAACAACACATAAACCTTCTCGATGAAAAAACACGTAGAAGTGCCCACTTTCATGGAGATCGGTCCAACGGTTTTGGAGTTTTACTTTTATATACATAAAAACATCCTGTTATATATATATATATATATATATATATATATATATATATATATATATTTAACGCGCCGCTTGATTTAGTGATCGGGCCCTCTGTTCCCCGGGGATTTGCCAACAAGGGCCCCGTCCATCCGGCGCGTTCGTCGTTCGGCCGATGCACCAGTGTCCCGAGGGCGTTCAACTGTCCATCATGAAATTTTCTTCGAAGCAGAGAAGATTTCTTTACACCTTCATTCGACTTAAGTCCGCCAATAAATTCCGCAAGAGGTTCAACTGGGGCCGTCCATAAATTACGAAACGCAAAATTGGAGTATTTTTGAATACACCCTTTCTCCCCGTAACGCTCGCTTGAACCCCCCTAAATACGAGTAATTACTGTACGTAACGTTTGCGACAATACCCCCACTGATGAATGCAAGAAGTGGGTGCAAGTTGTGAGTGAAGGAGAGACGCATAGGCGAGAAAATTTTTTACCACAAGCCTGCAGCCCATCGACATGGGCAAGAGTCTACTTCGCCCGTTTAAATGGATTTTAGAATGAACTACATATCAGTTTTGAATATTTTCTTCACAATCTTACAAATTGAATAAAAAATTGATAAAAAATATCTCCATTTGTGATAATTTACATTTTATAACTTTAATGTATTTTTGTTTTTAAATTAATTACTTTAAAATTTTAATGTTTTAGTACAAGTCTAAAAAAAGTAATTATTTCAGCAAATGTTAAAAAATGTAAACAAATAAATATTAATGTTGCTTAACAATACCCCGACCCTATGTAACAGAGCGTAACGCTGCCTCAAATCCCTCCCCCCTTTAGCGTTACGTATTTACGGACGACTCGTAGCCGAAAAGCTAGGCCAGACTAAAAATATTAGAAAACTAACTAATGCGAGAAAGACTGTCATTCTACAGCACCACTAGGTTTTATTTATTTACCATATGTTGTTACATACGATGAGAAACTTAAGTAAAAAGAATCGTGCGGGTTTTGAGAAAATCATTTTTTTAGAAATTGCATACATTTCAGACACTAAGCGAAATCAACTCGTTTAAAAAATTGTACATGACTTTTTTTAAGAGCTGATTTTTCACAACAGTCTTTGTTTAAAGCAAAAAATTCTATCTCCAATTTTGTAGTTTTCAAATGTTGACTTTTTGGCATTTTCGAAAAAACGGAACAATAGCTCAACATGGAACTAGAACCACATTTTTTTACCGTCCCTTACGAGGAGCAAATTTAAAGAAAAAAAATTGGAGCTGTTTTTGAGAAAAAATGCCTATATTTCGCGCAAATGTACACGGAAACTACTCATATTTTCGAAAAATTGAACATGAAATTATTTAAAGATTCACCTTTAACGATCAGAGTTTATTACGGAAAAATAATATTTATTTTCAATATTTTAATTGTAGGAAGACGCCCCCAAAAAGTTCACTTTGTCAATTTTCAAAAAAATCTGTGATTTAAACGAATATGAGACCACCACCATTCTCTTTGAAACTAATATTTATTTCTTAATATAATATATACATTTTGTAGCGTATACATTTACATTTTATAGCGTTCTTTACGCTATCCGAAGACGAAGTTCGATCAAAAAATTGGGTGCAGTTTTCGAGAAAATTTTGAGAACGTTCCTGTGAAGTACCCTCAAAAATCAAAATATCCGTTTGAAGCTGGTTAATTCAGGTCGATTTAATTAAGGTCGATTGGGGAATACCAATTTTGAAGAAAATTGGCTGAACGTTTTAGGCGCTAGCATTGACCACAGACGGCCAGACAGTTGATGGAAGGACAAACGAACAGACAGACGTTTTGTCGTCAATCGATTTTTCGGTTTCAAGAACCAACAAACCATGGATTCTGGCTACACCATGTGTTAGATAATTTTTTTCTAAATTTAGCAACAGGATTTATCTACTTTTTCGTTAACAGAGTCCGGAAATAAGTTCATTGACGAAAATTAGCAGCGCACGATTTACCAGCGCACAATTACATAATTTTCTGTTCTTACGAAGTTCCTTCGTAAGTGGAGAAAGTAAAAACATCATTATTATTATTATTATTATTATTAATACATTTTTAACTTGTATTACTATTTGTAACTTGTACTATTTGTAACTTCTTTCAAATATTTATAATTACAATGTTGGGAGCAAAATTTCTGGAGCTCAAGAAGACATGCTTTGATGGTATTTCTCCTCCATACGGTTTTTACTGTTCATTGACTAAATAAATCAAATTCCATCCTAAGAAATGCTTAACGCACCACCAGAGGCTTATCTAGGTAATCAGGCGCCCCTGGCAAGCATAGAATTTGCGCCCCAGTCACGTTACTTCAAATTAGGATTATTGTTATTTGTTTTAGCGGGAATGCTCTAAATAGCGCCCCTTGTGCGTGGCGCCCATGGCACATGCCATGTCTGCCATACCGTAGATACGCCTCTGCTCACCACCGCAGTGCCAATTGCGCGTGCGTTTGAGCTCACCATTGCTGCGGGCAGCGGCGCCGCTGAGCGCGTCTCGGAGCACTACCACCACAGGGAATGACTACCAGCGTTACGCAATGGCGCTTGTCACTCGAAGCCTACGCCCGTCCCAGTTATCTAATTCAACCGGCGCAGAGTGAGCATAACAGCTGCCTTCGTCAGCGCCTTGTGATACGAAATGTATCGGACAACGATGAGATAGTAAAATAAATTTCTCGAGATGCTCTCAAAGGGTCGTCCATTAATTACGTAACTCATATTTGGTGTATTTTGGATACCTAGTCCCACTGTAATGCACTGATATCGCGGGCTTTAATCCCACTTAATAATTATTCAAACGCTTGCATCAATCCAATTTAGTATAAGCGTAAAAATAAATTATACAACTAAAAATAAAGTTAAATAAAATAAGGTTATTATATAACTAAAAATAAGGTTTCATCTGTTATTTATTAAATTTTGTAGTAATCAAAGAAATTCAATTGTGTGGAATTCATGGAAATTGGCCTCACAGTGTCGGCAAGCTCTTATATATATATATATATATATATATATATATATATATATATGTATGTATGTGTGTGTGTGTGTGTGCATGTATGTACATATATGTATATTAGAGAGTCCCTTATATTGCCCCAAAACATTTTTTTGCAAAAGCTTTTTTGGCTCACCCCCTAAATATTTTCCTATGGGTCAAATTAACTCAAAAATAAAATTTCATCTCAATTGGTCGATATTAACCCGTGCAGACTTGAGTGCGAAATTTGAATGTTAGGGATTATTGGTTTTGTTGGGTTAAGTCAGTGGGAAACTACTGATACATTTTTAATACATAATTTTATTTTACAATTTAATTCATTTTCACTCTTTAGACTGTGTTATGGTTTTAACTTTTCTAGTGGGTACATTTTTTTCAGTGTTTCTCTCTTGAAATATGCGTAGTGAAACGATGTTCTTGAACAACACAACAAAAATTGCTTTCGCTCCTCATCTACATTCAGTAGTCCATGCAAGCCTTGAAATAATTCAACAGGCCTTTCAGCGCAGTCATTCAGATCTTTCAACTTTATAAATAACCTTAGCTTCTGAATATGAAGAGTTGCATTTTCTGGTCAAAGGACAGTTCTGAATAAAACTAATATCCAACTTCATGCAAAAGAATAGGTATCTGCTTTTGGGTGACACAAAAGCTTGTGCAGTGTGTTTCATTGAAACGAAGGTTAAATTGAATTAGATGTATTGTATATTAACTAATTAATAATTAAAGAACGGTCATTGGTATACAATT
>JAHLJT010009456.1:0-32044 GCA_031308135.1 Acheta domesticus | reverse complement strand
TCCCCACAGTGGTACCAGTGGCTAGTGAGAGTGCTAGCACCAGAAATTGTATTGGTACGAGCACGAAGTGCAGCTTGTAACAAATTAAAACATACATTGCCTATCTGCTACAATCATAACAGATCCTGGAAGTGTTCTCTCTTCCATTTGTTTCCCAGTGATCTGGTTGCTATGATCATAAATGTAATTTTTAATAGGAGCCCCTGATGCAGTTCGGTGCGGAGAGTTAACTGGCGCATTGTATGTAGAATAATTTATACAATAACTACTGAGCGGGAAATTTGTGTTCTAACTCATAATACAAAGCAGTGCCATGATGCGTCCTACGTGGCGGGAAATTAATCGAGTTCAATTTTCGACGGTGGAATGCGTGCTAATATCGTGCTTGTCCGCGCGGGCTCAATTTAGGCGGCCCGGGGAGGCGCCTTCTGTCAATTGCGTTCGTCCCCACAAATCTTGATTTCTTTAAGCGTTGATAAGGCAGACTTAGAACGGAAACGGATGTGGGAAAGCCACGTGCGAGAGAGATAGTATAGTGCTTGCTCACTGAAAGTTCAGGAAAGACAGAATCTGTTCTGATCAGATTCTGTTCTCTTTGCAGAAATACTCACCTATAACAACCATCGCACTATCCAAATTCTACAGGCTATGTACAATTCTAACCGAAAATATTACACAGGCTAGAAACGGCTACAAATGTAAGATAACTTTTTCGCATCACATATACTTAAGCTCAAACAGCAAGGAGGAACAACAAAATATTACATCATATAGCAGTTAACATTCTAAAGGGAGATTCAATGAAGTACAATAAACATAGACCTGGCATGCCTGTTGGTAAGAGTGAAGCCCAACAAGCGCAATCTATATAAATAAAACAAAGTCGGGTTAGTTACACCATTTATAACTCAAGAACAGCTGCACCAATTTTAATTACTTGATTTGTTGAATTTATATAGCGTCACGAATAGCAGAAGAGCTAATAACTTTTCGGAAAAATTCATGCTACATGGCGCTGTACAACAAAACAAAAAAATAATGTCAAATGCAACTCACAACACTTTTGCACAAATTTTTCAATTTATAACGTTAAATAACTCCCAAAAGAAGCGTTCTAGGGACTTAAAAACTGAAATTTTGGGGCCAATGGCCTCAACGAAACGTTTCTCACGCTGTAATCTACAGGATGAGATGTTCTCGAACGAATGTTACATTACATTTTTTCGGCGCTTCTCGATATTATCCCAACGGCTCAGAGACGTGCAAGTTTTTCAACTAAATGTGAATGAGGGAGGCAGGCACAGAGAGAGAGAGAGAGAGAGAGAGAGAGTCACCAACACAGTTAGATAGACAGGGGCAGAAAAAACGAGAGAGACAGAGAGGGAGAGACGGAGAGAGAGGGAGAGAAAGGGAGAACAAAGCAGAAAGAAGGAGATGAAGAGCAGAACAACGTCTGCAGGGTTCTGCTAGTAAGTAAACAAAATTCTCCCTCAATTCAGTAATTTGTTTGTGGTAAATATGTCGCCTTCGGGGTATATTAACATATATTAGATGATGGGTTCGACGAATCCGTCTGGATCGTCGCAGTGAACCACACACACAAAATATAAAAGCATGGTGATATTGGCATACTTGAAATCTAAAGAATTTTTTTTAAAGTTCGGTTGCAATCTTGTCTGACATCGTCAATTGTGGCCATTGCCTCTTACATTCTCGTATACGTACGTATATACGGAGTAATATACGGAGCGTAGAGTAAGATATGTAATGTTGAGGAAAATCAATTTCGAGATTTAAACGGAAATATACGTTTTCAGTTCCCCTGATACCGAAACAGTGTGTTTTTAAAAACGTCCACCTGTTAGCCTATCTATCTGTCTGTGCACACCACTAGCTCCTAAACCATACATACGATTTCTTCCAAAGTGAATATTCCCCGGTCGAACTGTTTCGACTCGAGGCGTGGCGATTTTGAAAATTTTCTTCAACATTTGGGGACAGATTTGGGCACATGAAGTCCCCCAGACATTTTCACAATCCTCTAAAAAATCGCTCCAATTTTTTTCTGTAAATTTCGTGTAAGAATAGATAAAATACACTTCTAAAGGTGGCATAGATCCGAATTTCAAATTGCAAGATTTTGATTTTTTTGGCGTCTTCCTACAACTAAAAAATTAAAAATAGAGATTTTTCTTGAAATGAAATTTGTTTTCCATATTTCTTTCTTTCTTTAAGATCATGTACATTTTTTTGATAATTTCAATCTTTTTCGCGCAATATTGTGCACAATTGTGCAATATTGTGCACAATTTTGTTTAATTACAAATGCCAAAAACGGCTACATTTTTTTAAAACTTTTGGTAGGGAAAGTGTTACATGTATTCCATGAGATGGCATAAACATAAGTTTGCTCTATCTTTTTGTTGTTTTGTTTTCAAAATTACAAAAATGTAATTTTCTGATTTGTCTCTCCCGTTGTTAATATTTTCGTTAGTTACGATTTGTACAATTATTGTGTATATATATATATATATATATATATATATATATATATATATATATATATATTAGTACATGTGCTTTAAATAATGTCATATGTAGTTTCTCGAAAACTTAACTGTTTGTTGTGAAAACTAGCTCAAAATTCCGCATTTTCAGAAACGCTCAAACGCCGTTTTCTCATAAATGGCTCCAAATTTTTTCTTTAAAATTTTAGAACGCTAGTGCTAATTGCACTCTTTAATATGACATAAAGTTCATTTAGGGGTAATTTTTTTAAATTACACAAATGGAATTCTTCGATGATCTTTCACACCGTTAATATGCACATTTTCAGCGATTTGTAAATACTATTGCATATATGAGTTAAAGTGTCCAAAATGACTTCAAAGGAAGTTTATCGAAAACTCAAAATTAATATTTCAATGATTTTAAAATAAAGATAAATTATTATAATAATTTTTATTATTAATATTATTATTATAATTATTGTTATAATTATTATTATTATTATTATTGTTATTTCCTCTTCATCTCGACTAAAGATATTATGAGTCGGGTGAATATAAAATCTACTCCAGGTTGTTACCAGCTACCTAAGGAGCAGATATAGGAACTGTCGGTGCCTCTACAGTACTTTGCGTAAAATTATGAGCTGTTCCAAATAAAGCAATTTCTTGCATTTCCCAGTCTTTTGAATGACCTAGAAGTTTAGCCAAGTTCTTACACAAATTTTGCGGAACAAATCCCAGAGCTTCAATAGCTATCCAGACAACCTGTGCTTTTACGCTTTGTACATTCGGCTTACCTCGATTTCCAAATTCTTGGATTTAAGACCTTTCTCTGCCTCTTTAATTACGATGTTTTGATCGCATGGCACAGCAACTTCTATAAGTAGACACGATTTTTTTCTCCAAATCCGGATAGCAATATCCGATTTGTTTGTTGCTATCGCGCGATCAGTTTGAATTTTTTGGGCGTACAATGTTGTATAGAGTCCAACAAATGTCACCAGTTTTGGTAAGTGATCGAACCACTTGGGGCATGTGTTGGAACTTCGAGGGCGGTACAGATCTGCCAGTGGAAGTAAGTACACACCCTGTCGTGTCTTTTCAAGTATTCGGTCTTTGCTAGGATTGGACAAGCTGAGACAATATGATCAATGGTTTCTACTTGTTCCTGGCAAATGCGGCATTTATCATCTTGGGAAATTTTGAGAACCACTTTATCATAATGTGTTGTCAATGCCTGACCTTGATCAGCTACTACAAGTACTTCCGATTCTGGCTTCATTCTTCCTCTTTTATGCCACATAAATTATTGATTTTTATTGATCTGCACATTGTCCATTCTTTTTAGATATTGCCCATAAAGTGGTTTGTCTCTCCACGATTTTTTTCACATTTTTTGTCTTTCATTTCATGTTAAGAAGCATCAGAAGTTCAGTATCTGTGTTATTCAGCGTGTCTTGCAGAGTCTTGTTCGCAATGCTTGTTAAGGCAGCGATATAGCTCCTTTTTCCAGATTTGGGTTATTTTTCAATTTTTGGGAGAGCGTTCATAGGTTTGGTCGGTTACGGCGAGACGAAATATTCGTTCGCTCGTGCGATCTCTGAGTCTCACACGCAAAGCAATGCCTTCTTTTAATCTGTATTACACGAATCTGCTCATGCAATGTGCAGGTTCCCGCGAAAATATGGCTTCTCTTTGAAAGTCGTTCTAAAAGGCGACAGGTATGCCAACCTTGCTAAATTGCTAAGGGCCTGGGACGGAACCCCAGCAAGTGCTGCCCCCTGTCGAAGACAGATGAAACTATTACGACCAGAGACTAGGCGGACTGCAATTTCGACAGAAAACAAAGGAATTTTATATACCCGCTCTTTTAGCGCCTTGCGCGCGGTTTTGGGGGGAATTTTTTATAAGTCCGACGCGGTACGTTCAAAATGCAAATTCTGAGCTAGCAATTAAGGGCCAAAGATCGTTATTAAAACACAATCTCCCGCCACGGCGCCAAATATGAACAAATGAACAATGTATGTGCCAACAATGCTCTTGCTACACTTACAATGCCTCTGTTTCCCATTCTTCGGTCAGGTTTCATGACCTGCCTCATTAGTGGGTCATCTTGATGGCTGACTACATACTTTCCCAACCCGACTAGTGAATTGTGCCAGGAGGCTTCAATTTGTCTGAGACCTCTCCCTCCTTCCCTACGTGACACATAAAGTCGATGTACATCTGCACGAGGGTGAGCAACATAATACATTGTAAGCTGTTTTTTTAGTTTTTCGATCCACGATGCGAATTTATTGCTCAGTCCAATCCACTACTCCGAAACTGTATTCCGCTACAGGCAGCGCCAATCTACCAATTGCTGATATTTTATTCCTGGAGTTCAGAGCGTACTGCGGGAGAAGCCTCACTCTTCTGTAATACTCTCCGCGAATTCTCTATTTCGTTGTGTCGTTGGAGATGGTCTCACATTCTTCAATGCCCTGATATTTGTAAGTTTTATCTGGCTCAAGATCTTGAATCACAGTGTGCGTATCAACTTCAATGTTCTCTGAAATTACATTTTTCCTCTCTTTAAGTTAATTTTTGCGCACTTGTCAAGACCAAACCTAATGCAGATGTCATTGCTGAAGTCATTCACGACAGACAGCATTTGGGAGAGAACCACTTCATTCTTAGCAAACACTCTCAGATCATCCATGTAAAACAAATGTGATACTGGCCTTTCATCACCAATGTGTTATTGGAACATGTAACCAAAGTCAGTGACGTGCGAGAGAAGAGCTCCGGCCGCCGCGGGGAAAAAAGTCCTTTTTAGGGCTATAAGAGCGAAAGTCAGGCTTGCCCTAGCAGGGCGATACAATTCAACAGCCCTCTCTAAGGCTTCTTAAACTAGTGGTGCTACAGAATCGCACAGACTTTTCCGTATTAATTTTCTATTTTCTTGGGTCTTCGCTAGCTATTCGGAATTGCAACATACTCTTTCTTGCCAGCTACCATCTATCACCGCCAAAAGTACATTTTTTTGTCATTTTCTTAATTTTTCGGTTTCCTATTGGTAGAACAGAAACATTAATTTTAGAATATTAAAGAACACAAAAATCTAGCCGTAAATGGCAATTTTCTTTTAAAAATTATGTGCCGTTTAAGAGAAAATGGCGTTTTAGCACTACTAAAAATGCGAAATTTGAAGCTCATTTTCACAGAAAATTTTTGAGTTTTCAAAATACTTTATTTGAAGTTATTTGAAGCACTTACACTCACAAATATAATCATCTTTACAAATTGTAGATAATGTGCATATTAAAGATGTGAGAGATCTTTCAAAAAATTTACATTTATATAATTTTTGAAAAAAAACAAAAAAAACTCAAAATAAACTTCACGCTATACTAATGAGTGTAATTAGCACTATCCGTTACAAAAGTTTCAAGAACAAAATTGCAGCCATATACGAGAAAATGACGTTTGAGCATATCTGAAAATGCCGAAATTTGAGCTACATTTCACAGAAAACGGTAGTGTTTTCGAGAAACTTTACTTGACATTATTTAAAGCATATATACTCGTAAATATAATAATGTAAAAAAATCGCCGATAATGTAAATAATAACGACGTGAGAGACAAGTAAAAAAATTTACATTTTTGTAATTTTTGAAAAAACCAACCGAATGACCAAAATGGCTTTTATGTCATTGATAGAGTACATTTACCACTATCCCTACCAAAAGTTTAAAGAAAAAATTTGGAGCCGTTTTTGAGAAAATTTTGTTTTTGTAATTTTTTAAAATTGCACATATTGCACGAAAACTACCAACATTTTGAAAAACATTTACATGACCTTTATTAAAGAACTCAATATGGAGAACAAATTTTATTTGAAGAAAAAATCTCTATCTTCAATTTTGTAGTTGGAGAAAAACGCCGAAAACAATTCAAACTTTCACAGTTTTCGAAAATTCAGAGCTGTACGTGAAAATCGGACCTATGCCATGTTAAAAGTGTATTTTCCTCTATTCATACAAGAAATTTAAAGAAAAAATTTGGAGCCGTTTTTGAGAAAATGTTGAAAATCCCCGGGGGTCTTCATATAAAGTACCCCCAAATTTTAAAGAATCTTTTTCAAAATCACAAAGCTTCGACTAGAATCAGATCGACTGGGGAATATCAATTTTGAAGAAAATCGATCGAACGGTTTAGGGGCTAGCGTTGACCACAGACGGACAGACGGACGGAATGCCGTCAATCGATTTTTAAGTATAAAGAAGCAACAAATCATGGATTTTGACCACACCACGAGATAGAGGATTTTTTTTTCTTAATTTAGCAACTGGTTTTATCCACTTATTCGTTTTCACGGCCCGGCAATTAATTTTTTTTCCGCCGAAAATTGGCCATTTTTTCGCGCAGCATTACATAACTTTCCCTATACTACGTATATCACTCCGTGTATACGTACGTATACGGGAAAGTAAAAAGAGCAAGATGTCGTCTCCGCCGGCATCTCCTGCGCTCCCGTTCTCGACCCCTTCGGGGGGGGGGGGCGAGGGGCTAGGCATGGCCGCCACGCGAACGCCACGGGGAACGTGAAGCGTCCCGGTTCCCCTTGTGCGGAGTGGATCTGCTAATCTAATCCTATAGATTACAAGGTAAGAAACGTTTCTTTGAGGACTCCGGCCTCAACATTTTTGTTTTTAATGCCCTGGAATGCTTCGTTTAGGAGTTATTTTAGATTATTTAGGAGTTTTTTTTTTATTTGAAATGCTGCCAAGTGTTTCAGGTTGCATTTGAAGTGAATATTAGTTTTGTTCTACAGCACCATGGAGTGGAGTTACAACAGAATTAACAGCACATAAACCTTCTGAGTGAAAAAACACGAAGTGCCAACTTTCATGGAGATCGGTCACACGGTGTCGGAGTTTACCTCTTATCTATACTAATGTATGATGGCATACTAATATATGAAGGTGCGTCAGCCTACACTTCGAAGGCTGATGTACCTTCATCTTCAGCCTTAGAAATGTAACCACGAACATAAGTTTTTAATGTAAACTGTTTTTATAAATTTGACTGTCCGAAACCTTTTTGTTGGAACGTTTTGAACTTCTAAATTAAATCTATGTGACAGCCTTATAAAATAATTTCAAGATAAACTAAAAATACTTGCATCATTCAGCTCAGGATTCAAATACTTCTTATTATCTCCCTAGCATAATGACTTTCACATGCTGGAGAACTTTTGATGTGCTCTTTGTCATCAGCAATCAGAGCTTCTGGCACACATTTTCTTGATTCAAGTTTACCTCTTCGAGCAAGATGAGTTGACCTTTCATCTCCGATTTTTGATGTAATTCTGGCAAGTCTTCCATTGGAAATTTTGAAAGTATGGAGAAAGATTTTACTAAATTTTATACTTGTGTTACCGATCTTCAGGCGGTATTCTTAAATGCATTCTTTCCTATTTCCTGAACCGTTCTTTGGTCGACGACGTTTAACAGAATGATGTGTACGTAATCCATTTAAGTAGCGATTTTGGAAATGAAAATTTTGTAATGTCCAAAAATTTTATTTCCTCTCGTATTCCGTAATTTTACTTAAACATTTGCGAGTACAGCAGAAGTCGAGATTTTCGAATGTTTTCTTAAAAATAATTTTGTTTGTTTTTGTAACATACTCTTTCCCACAGTTTCTTTTGCGTTTTCGAAGGTTTTGTTCATACACATCTTTCCTTTGGCCCTTTCGAACGCGCTTTACTTTAGTACTAATTGCACTAGACTCCCCATCATTTGAAGAACATGCAATAAGATCTAGATCACAAATTCATATAGTCCTGAGATATAAGCGTTTTCTGGATCATAACTTCCATCTAAAAGTGCAGTAAGATATTTCAGTCAATGCTGTTGTGTATTAGTTTACATTATAAGTGTGAATGACAGTATACGAGTAGTACATAAATACACACAAACACACACACACACGTCCATCCTACAAGGGTTGCCAGCACCTTTTTTTTATTCCTACAATTTGCTAGTTACAATTAATAAATAGCCACTTTAATGTAATAATGTAAACATGCTTTCATTATTTCGTATTAACAATAAATACAAAGTCCGTAAAAACAAGTGTTTAATAGTACTAGCACGTAATGCACAGTTTTCTTTCACTGAAGAAGACTTAAGCATTTGAAAAACAGTGATATTATTTTAATTTATCTGTCTCTGTTAGAATATCTGGATCAAGATATTCATCGTCAATATCGGTCTTGTCGCTAGAAACCTCTCGAAAAGCACTCACCACGAGACACGTAGAACTCAATGGAGTTGCACCAGTATCAAAATAAATTTAATGCGATCTCCAGTAATTTGCTTGCTTTGTGATGCGCTTTCTTGGCCACAGAGGAAACCTGGATTTGCACCACTTCGTGAATAAGTGAAACCCATTTTCGCAGATCTGAAAATGGAGTTAACTCAATTTGCCTAAAAAGTGGAGTTGTGCCACTATTAAAATAATGCCTCCATATAAAGACACAAGGAAGTTGCGTTACAGCGCGATAATCTTTGAATGTACTGAACCAAAATCGAGGAAATATGTGCTACCTACCTTGGAAGGTCAGGAGTGCTATAGGCTATGATTTACAACCTTAAACCTTAACATTTTCACAAAATAATTACTTTTCTGGACTTTTTTCTCCTAACATTACATCATACATTCAAGGGGGCATCAATGCCAATAGTTAAGCTGCGCGCCACCAGAGGATGGCTACTGAGGTCTACGATTGAGTTCATTAATGCACAGAATTGCATATACCTGTAGGTTATGTGAAGACTGTTGATTTTACCATCAATTGCTTATATTTAAGAATGCGAAATGCTTATATTTAAGAATGATTCTGACTGTTTTTTTCACGCTATTTTAAAGTAACTTGGATATTGATTTTAACTGCGTCTAGGCGTGAATGGATTACGTGTGCAATAAGAGAAGTTTACTTATTCATATATGAAATGTTTGGAAAACGACATTTGCTGACAGATGTTTGATATTGTCGTAAAAAGGTACATATGATTGTATACATGTGTTTCACATGAAAAAGTTATTGGTTTAGTTGTAGTACATTAAGTATGATTATTACGTATTTGCGAGTTGAACGAGTGAAATGAAAGTTATTGTGAATGAATTATGACTTAGGCTGAACTGTGATGGATGAATTTTTTGCAGGTAAATGTTTTATTACAATGAAATTGTACCCTTTGCAGTGAAGAAATGATTATTTAAATTAATGAAAGTAAGTTCGTAAAGAAGTATAATTGAAGTAAAAGAGTAGTGAGAAATAAAAGAAATTGAATGTGTATTAACCCTGATTTCAAGGCTGTTGAAAATAGAACAGAAGAGTTGTTTTTTAGGTAACAGAAAAACTTTGGGCAAACCTGGATCCACTGTATGATCTCGGATTTTTGGACAAATTATAATTATTTAAGTGGTTTATGGCACTTTTCCGTCAGACACTATTTATCAAGGACCCTAAAACACGTAGTCGAATTCAATTAAAAACACTTAATATTTCAATTGCCTCAACGGGAACAATTATCAATTTCAAACTTTTCTTTATAAATGCGAGAGAAGAAAAATATGAAAAAAATTAGTATTACAATGCGGCAACTGGTTGAAAGTATGGGAATATTACATAAAATTCCACAAAACTAATATGTGAGTGTATGTCATTTATCTTTTTGTTTAGGTTTGATTACTATTTTTAATTTTAAAGTGAGTTAAATTTGGGGGCGGGCACCTCAATTTCAAAAATATAAACGTTTTTAGTGAGAAAGTAAGTGAGAAGATCAAGAGTTTTTCCATGTGGGAACAAGGAGGAGCAGAGAGAGGTTGGGCAAGATTGAGCGGGGATAAAATAGAATAGATTCAAGAAGGCTCCACGTCAGGGAGGGAACAGATGGAATGCCTCTTCCTGTCAATTACTGTGATAAGTACCCCAGCAAAACGGAGTACTTCAGCTAGTGTGTGCGTGTGAGTATATATATTGTGATGAACACACGCTCATACACAAAAGGGGGGGGGGAAGCACCGTCACACCGAAATGTGTCGGTTTCGGATGACATGTGTGCTCGTAAAACTAGTGGTGCTACAGAATGGCACAGACTTTCCCGTATTAGTTTTTCCTCGGGTCTTCGCTAGCTATTCGGAATTGCGACATACTCTTTCTTGCCAGCTACCATCTATCACCGCCAAAAGTACATTTTTTTGTCATTTTCTTAATTTTTCGGTTTCCTATTGGTAGAACAGAAACATTAATTTTAGAATATTAAACAACACAAAAACCTAGCCGTAAATGGCAATTTTCTTTTAAAAATTATGCGCCGTTTAAGAGAAAATGGCGTTTTAGCACTACTAAAAATGCGAAATTTGAAGCTCATTTTCACAGAAAATTTTTGAGTTTTCAAAATACTTTATTTGAAGTTATTTGAAGCACTTACACACAAAAATATAATAATCTTTACAAATTGCGGATAATGTGCATATTAAAGATGTGAGAGATCTTTCAAAAATTTACATTTATATAATTTTTGAAAAAAAAAACAAAAAAAACTCAAAATAAACTTCACGCTATACTAATGAGTGTAATTAGCACTATCCGTTACAAAAGTTTTAAGAAAAAAATTGCAGCCATATACGAGAAAATGACGTTGAGCATTTCTGAAAATGCCGAAAATTTGAGCTACTTTTCACAGAAAAACGGTAGTGTTTTCGAGAAACTTTACTTGACATTATTTAAAGCATATATACTCGTAAATATAATAATGTAAAAAAAATCGCCGATAATGTAAATATTAACGTGAGAGACAAGTAAAAAAAATTTACATTTTGGTAATTTTTGAAAAAACCAACCGATAGACCAAAATGGCTTTTATGTCATTGATAGAGTACATTTACCACTATCCCTACCAAAAGTTTAAAGAAAAAATTTGGAGCCTTTTTGAGAAAATTTTGTTTTTGTAATTTTTTAAAATTGCACATATTGCACGCAATATTGCACGAAAACTACCCAAATTTTGAAAAACATTTACATGACCTTTATTAAAGAACTCAATATGCAGAACAAATGTTATTGAAGAAAAAATCTCTATCTTCAATTTTGTAGTTGGAGAAAAACGCCGAAAACAATTCAAACTTTCAAAATTTTCGAAAATTCAGAGCTGTACGTGAAATATTGCTCGCAACATGTGCAATTTTAAATTGCAAAACAACTATAATTTTCAAAAACTTGTATAGGACTTTAATGAAAGAACTCACTATGGAGAACGAATTTTATTTGAAGGAAAAATCGTCATTTTAATTTTGTAGTTGTAGGAGAGCCCGAAATAATGCAAACTTTTGCAATTTTCGAAAATTCAGAGTAAACGGGGAAAATCGGACCAATGCCACCTGCGTAAGTGTATTTTACTCTATTCTTACAAGACATTTAAAAAAATTTGGAGCCGTTTTTGAGAAAATTTTGAAAATCCCCGAGGGGCTTGTTATAAAGTACCCCCAAATTTTGAAGAATCTTTTTCAAAAATCTCAAAGCTTTGACTAGAATCAGATTGACCGGGGAATATCCATTTGGAAGAAATTGTATGTATGGTTCAGGCGCTAGCAGTGTTCACGGACGGACGGACGGACAGACGGACGTTTTCCTTTCAATTGGGTTTTCGGTATCAAGGACCTAGAAAAACAGGGTTTCTGGCTACACCACGTGTTAGGGGATCTTTTTTCTTAATTTAGCAACTGGTTTTATCCACTTATTCGTTTTCACGGCCCGGCAATTAATTTTTTTCCGCTGAAAATTGGCCATTTTTTCGCGCAGCATTACATAACTTTCCCTATACTACGTATATCACTCCGTGTATACGTACCTATACGGGAAAGTAAAAATTATAAGTTAATGAACGCCAAACGGGCACTTACCTGACATCCGGTACCAGCTTATGAGCGTCTCAGGGGTGAGTACTCTATTACAATGAGGGCATGCACAGGGTTGACAGAAACAAGTTTTCTATTTCCTTCAATGTGTTATTCGCTTGAAGGGCGAAACCACGTTGTTACTTTTAAAATACAATTTAATGTTTTCTTGTTCCTATTTTTTTTATTTTAACCTAATTTGACTCTTGCTCGAGTTACTTTCTTTGAAATTGTCTTTACTGTTACTGGTACAATTGAAATAGGCAAGTGATGGATCCGAAGCTCGAGTCGACGAATTGCACACCTGTTTGTCTTTCCGACTGTCGCTGTCACAGGCAGGATAACAGTCAGGAGCCGCCGTCCGGGATGGCGCTGTCGAGACGGGCGTCGCAGGACCCGCAGCTCGTGTACACGGGAATCCGCCTCTCGCCGATCGCAAGTTGTTGAGAAGAGCCACGGGCAGTGAATAACGGGCTAAAGCCGTCAGACGCCACTTTACCCGTATCAATGCAGCGACGATAGCTCGGCTGATTGATTAGATCCCTACTGCTCTCGGCTGGTCCGCCGAATGGAATAAATTCCCATGTACCATGTTCGGGCGACCAGTACGGAGTTGGTCGCCCAACACTGGCTGTCGTTTTCAGCCACTCCTCAACGTGAATTTTACAAGTTAAATTTTACAACTGCTCTCTCCGAATATTTTCTCTGTTCTCCCTGAACATGTTCTCAGTTCTCGAAAAATTTCTGTTCTCTGTGAAGACGTTCTCTGTTCTTCTAAAAATTCTATTCTGCCAAATCCGCTTCTCTCGCCAGCCTCTGCTACGTATCCCCACTCTTTTCCTACATGATTGCATTGCCCCATCACGTGATTTCTAATGTAATTGGCCCAAATTTAGAGTTCTAGAAGATTCGACTCAAGTCGGAAGCTAATAGGGCGCTTCTTAGGGTGATGTCATTTTCTGGGCACCTCATTGGCTCTCTTTGTTATGTGATATTTTGCTAGTGCCCCAGAGATGGACAAAGCAAGACCACCCAGCCGCCTTGGTGATGACTTTTGATGTCCTGGGGGGTTTCCCTACGCGGACGCTGAGGGACCCTTAATTCTATAGTTCCGGTGCTTTTGCTAACAATGCTGGACCGTCCGGCGGTGCGATTTGCCCGAGGGTGATCCCTGGAGGCAATCCGTCACTGTTATTGTTATTTCAGGACGGGGTAGAAGGGGGTGCGAGTGCTGGCGCGCTCGCCTTTCGCCGGAGCTGTGACGAATTGGAAGGGTTCCTAATTTGGCGTGACGGACGGGGAGCCATATTTGGGTCAGCGCGAGCTGCGCAGCTCGTCGCAATATATATATATATATATATATATATATATATATATATATATATATACACAGTGAGTCACGTAACTTTAGCACCTCCTGTAACTTTTGAACGGTTGAAGATATTGCAATGCAGTTTTCACGGAAGTGAATGAGGGAATGGGGCTAATTGATATGTGTATTGATTTCTCTTTTATCACTTGTATTTTACGAGATATTTGAGGTAACTTTGTTTTTTCAAATGGGACTAGACATATTTTTTCAGTCTATCATGACAAGCGTAAAAAGACAAATCCAAAGATATAAATATTGTCATATGTTAGATAAGCATTTTTTTTAGTAATTGTGATTTTTTGCGACTAGTGTTTAACGGATATTTTCATTGTAACTGTCAGCCCCACAAGGTCACGCAGCGCTCGCCCAGCAAACGCGGGGTCGGGAAAGGGAAGTGGATTTTAGGACTTGAGGCTACGAAAAATATTCACAAAACTGTTGCATTTTTTCCTGAACTCTCCTTTCCATCCTGATCCATTTTCAGATATTTTGTGTTTCTTAGGGATTGAAAATACGGATTTGTCTTAAGTAGTATTTATTGAAATAAGATTATTTCTATCCCTAAGTTATTATTATATTCTTATTAACATTGAAATTGTTTGCTCAAAATACGCAATATTTTTTGTACAGTTTTAATTATTTATTCTTATTGTGCTTGGTTTCAAGATCCCATTAATACGTATCTTATGAAACACCATTAAATGGGAGTAGAAGTTATAAACAATTTTAATACGATACAAACTAATGACAAATCCTTATTTTCCATCCTTTAATTCCTTCAATCAAAGAAAGTGGAAAATCTGAAAATGCGAAGGATGGAAAGCACAGTTCAGGAAAAAAACTGCAATGGTTTTGTGCATATTTGGAACATGTTTCGTTTCTTCAAATCTCCCTTCCCTTGCTCGGGCGCGCGTTGCTGGTGGAGCGCTGCATGACCTTGTGTGGTAGACTATTCAAAATGTCCGTTAAACCCCAGTCGCAAAAATCAAAATTAATAAAAAAATGCTTATCTAACAATAACAATATATACATCATTGGATTCGTCTTTTTACGCTCGTCATGGTGGACTGAAAAAATATGTATAGTTCCATTTGAAAAAACAAAGTTACCTAAAATATCTCCTAAAATACAAGTGATCAAATAGAAATTAATGCACTATCTATTAGCCCCTTCCCCTCATGCACTTCCGTGAAAACTGCATTGCAATAACTTTAACCGTTCAAAAGTTACAGGAGGTGCTAAAGTTACGTGACTCACCCTGTATATATATTTTTTGACCGTATTGGTCAAAACATAAATTAATAGGCGCTCCACAACGTTCAAAAGTGGCGCGCAGGTTGATGAATCGTTGCGGAACGAATCGGGCCGAGCCGTGAACGAGCGCCCGGAAGGTGGTGAATTTGGTCGGTCGGACCGCGCGAAAGGGCAGTTGGGAGTGGAGCAGCGAGAGGTGAGGTGAGAGGCATGATGGCGACAAGAGAGCGATGTGGTAACGAACAGATAAATCGAGAATAATCGGGACGGCTGGTGTTAAAGGAAGGATAATTGTGATGGACTTAATGATGATTGCGAGTAAGGATTGTGGTAAACTCAGTTGGAAGGAATAATCACGAAATTTTGACGAGAGAAGAGGACAGTGCACGGACACGTGGGCAATGCTGTTCAGTGGTAGTCGGTGTAGCTATGCGGATGCGGGATTATATGGATGCGGGAGCCGTGTGAGCTGAGACAGTAAATTCGTCGTGTGAAGAAAGAAACTGTGGTGAGGCGACGCCGGTGCATGGGAACGGGCCGCCGGCGACACGTGGGCAGGCAGAACATCGTTGGCGCCAAGGTCACCTCTCGGCATCGAGCGGGGCAGGCGGCATCGCGTCGCGTAGAAGACGACGGTTGTGGAGGGCAGATAAGTAACAATAATTATGAACAAAATTAGAGGGGTAACCGAGTAAAAATGCCAGTTCAGGGTGCTCACTGAGTAGTAAGGAGAGCAATGGTGTCCTGTGGTGGTTCACGAATGGCATGCAGTTTCCAGAGAAATGGAGGTCATATAAATGGAAATGATAAATGTAATGAGAGGAATATTCGGAGACGTATAGTATAAACCATTTAGTCTGCATTCAGTAAGAATTTTGCGACCAGGCCAATGATGTAAATTATGTCAGTAATGTGAAGATGTTTTGTTGTTTTTTCTTAATAAATTCTGTTTCTGTGACGTCACATGGCCGCACGGCCACACGACCACTCGACCAGCGCCGGACTGCACGGTAGCTTCGCCCCTCAATCCATTGTACAGGATATAAGTCGCCGCATGTAGTGATCGCAACTCTTTCAATTCATTGTAATAGAAAGAAAATACAATTTCTATTAAACGATTAATTTGTTGAAAAGTAACAATTTGATAGAGACAAACTATACATTTTTGAAAGAATTAAGGCAAACAAAGACTCTGAAAATAAATTTAAATCTTTATTGCATAATTTTTATATTTTTTATATATTTATAGTGCTTAAGGGAAGATAATTCGTTGGCGTACCAATTGTAATGTCATTTAAGTTTCTGTACAAACCCGAATATAAGGCATATTTATTAAATACAAATGAATATTTGGTCATAATTTCACGAGTAAATAAGAAAAACGCATATGCTAAACAAAAATGAAGGTGGGGTACTATTTTCCTTTGCATCAAAACGTCTTGTCGTCATTGGGCGTACTAATTTGTATTGTGAAATAGTTGATGTAAGCCGCCATGGCCTCTGAATTTGTCGACTCAGTCGGCGGCCAAACAACAGCGGGTCACAGCACATCAGCCTATTCAACTTAATAATTCAAAATACATTATTTACTATCATATACACACGTTTAACATTACTTTAAATTTGTCAAAAATATGTATACACGAAATGATGCATATAAGCTTTTATATGTACGAGTACAATGTTTTTCAATTGCTCCATTATTTTTCGTTTCAATACAAGATAAGCGATTAATTCTAATTAAAAAATCGTAAAAGCTGAAATTGTGAATCATTGACTTCTGTGGAGTAGTATTGAAGCTCCACGAGACCCCCTTCTTTTGGGTGACTACTCTGAACAGCGTGGCAAGAAGCGATAACAAAGGTTGTGCGAGGTGACTCGGTGGCTCCCGCGCAGCGCGCCATCGCGTTTGCGACGAAATTTCCAGGAAAGGACAGGAAGCAGTTGAAAGAGAAGGGTCGAGATATGTGCACAAAGCTTTCCTCGAAAGACATTGAGAATCTCGCAAGATTATAAATAAAACTAAATGTACAATGAGCTCCAAACAATGCTGAGGTGACTAAGGCACCCCGCGCGCCTACTGCCAGGTTAAGAAACTAAGACCTGCGTTTCAGATGCCTGAAAATTACAACACCAACAACAAAAATATTTGGAAAAAGACTATAAAATACAAAATTGGAAGGGAAAGGTACTAATATATTTCATTGCACTTGCTTCTAAATTTAGCAGAGCATTTGTATTTGCTCCATATAAAATGAAGGAAAATTAATAATTTTATGTTCATTACAATAAAATAGGCAATTTCCGAAACATCCGATACCTAGTCATTAGAAAGAACGGAATTTGTCTCCAAAACTTTTGAGTGCCTTTTCTTTGAATTTACAGACAGAACTGCAATAGATCCACTTGAGGTTCTTCAGTGCGTCCGAGGAGTCGATTTTTCAAGCTTTTTATTCTTTTTTTATATTAAAATTTATTATTTGAAAATTAATATCCAAATTCCTCTATATATAAAATTTTGAAAAAACGAAATTATTGGTCATTTATTTTAAAAACCTTTCAATACTCCTTCCTTTTCCTGAAACTTGGCATTTGATATTTACTCCGAACGTGTCGGCCGATTGTTACGTGGCGCAGTTCGCCTGAACGGGGTCCGCCGGTTGCTGGACAACCGGCCGAGTCTCGGTCGGCCGCCGGCTCCCGGGAGTCCGCAACCGGCTGCGAAGGACAGTCGAGCGCGTGGTCTCGAGAGAAGAGAGGCGAGCGAGCGCTGGTCGGTAAAAATCGCGGAGAATGCAGACCTCTAAGCGCAAATGACCGGCCGTATCCGCGATCGCGCGCCGTCATACGTTATAAGCCGTATGTACCTGCGCCACCCGCGTGAGCAATCTGCGATTTTCCGAGCCGAGGGTCGGAGCTAATCCGGTTGGATGCCGCCGCCGCCGCCTTTTGTCGGTGCCTGGTACATGATCACCGCTGGGAGACGATCCACGCGGCCGAGACGGGCCGGGGGCTCTACTGAGACGTGGCCTTCGCCCTTGGCCGTGACGGGCGAGGCGCCCTTCATTCGTCTGCCCATGACCGCCGCCAGCTGGGAGCGCTTCCCTGCCGGGACGCCACCAAAACATGGTAATATCCAACATTGTTACGCGATGATGGGGAGGACTTTGCAGCAATGGAAGAGCTGAGAGAGAGGGAGGTATAGACGCCATCAGCTGGTTGGCGTAATTAAAAGCGGCATAGTTTAATTTGCATTTTTTGTTATTATGTTTAAACCATGCCATTGAGAGAATTTTAAGATAGAGTAATTTAGCCGCAAAGGAATTCATGTAATAAATAATGTACATCATCCATCATTTTCATCAATCTAGCCATTAAATGTTCTTTTGTTAAATTTATCCATTTTGTGTATCTGTTACAAAATCCAGTACATCTGTTACACGTCCCAGTTTCCAAACACCGAAATTCCGACAAAGCAAACTCCGAAATTAGGAGAGGTGGGTTAATATATATATATCTATATATATATATATATATATATTATAAGTTAAAAATATATGAGAGAAAAATACGATGTGCGAGAGAGAGAATGTAGGTCATGAGGCGGCGGCTGAAGGGGCTGGTCTTTTGTTGATTTTCGGAGAGGCGCCTTGACCGCCAAACAGCTCGGGCGAAAAGAAGTTTATGGCTCTAGCGGCGAGGGGGCTCGATACCCTCCCCCGAACGACTCTCGGGGTGAGGAGCAAAATACAATAGAAAACCCTTGTCCCGGCAGCTGCCATTAGCACCCTAAATAGTGACAAGCGGATCAAAAGATCGCAACTCGAGTAAGCCATAAATACATCGGTGTGCAGGCGGCCAGTAATTAGACACGCGCATGTGTTCCACCGGGCGAAAAAGAGCGAACTGCGCAGTTGCAGTAGCCCAATAACAAACAAAGTTAAAATGATGATAAGAAAGAGTAACGAGTATTGGACGAGAACGAGAGAAGGCGGAGTCGAAGTCTGGATAGGGGGAAGGGATAGAGTAGCTGAGCGCGTGAGGGGAGATGGTGCAAAAAGACAGGCGCAAAAACATTTTCGAAAAGAACGGACGAGAGGGAAAGAGATTTTCGGAGAGAACTAGTTTTCTGGAGATTTGTAAAACAAAAAAAAAACTGTTCGGATGTCCGCGGTGATTGCACGTTCGCTAAATTTTATCCCGATCTAAAGTGTGAGGGGGGCGACGGCAGTTGAAGGGATTGTGAACAGAACTATCATTGTGTCACTACAATAGACAATGTATTTCGCGCCCTCAACAAATGCGACGTCGAGTCGAGACTAATCGCCCGCGAATTAGACTGATATTGCACCGTGGTGTGGGCGGCCGACACGCAAATTGATGTGTGTGTGTGGCGGAACGAACAGCAGCTACAGTTGGGGCCTGCGCATCCTGTCCACCGGTCATCACAGCAGAGGTCAGCCGCGGCTGTTCGCTGCGCGAACAGTGAGGTCCAGGTGACGAACGTCAGGGCGGTTCTCCAAGCTGTAAAACCGAGTCAACGCTCGAGTCCATGGCTGCGTCCAAGTAAGACTACGCGGACATCAAAGGGTATGTGCCAGCAAAGACACTATAATAATTATCATCAATGAAGTAAGAAGAGAAGAATAACATTTTGTAGTAGTTATAAACATTGTAGTAATTAAGTAATTTTCGGCCAATTAATGTATCCAAATTTTTAATAAGTTAGTAAATTACCCAAGTTCAATTCAACAATGACTTTCATTTTAAAAACAGGTAAAATTCCTGCAAATTTCCTAGCATGTGTGAAAGTAATTTTAAATAAAAAGGAAGTAGTAAATGATAGTGTGTGTGCGGGCAGGAGCCAAAGAGAGCGGCCGGGCAGCCCTCAAATTGGCAAAGCATGTTGCAAAACAGAGGTTAATTGATAGGGGAACGAACTCACCCGATGGTAGTTTCGCGGACTGGGCAAGGCAGGCCCGCGACACCATCACAATATATATATATATATATATATATATATATATATATATATATATTGAAATATACCTTCATCTTTCACTTCGTAATACGTTGTCGTGAGTTTGACCTGTTCCGAATTTATAGAAAGATGTGGGCGCCAGGAACAGGTGACATAAACTAATACTAACTTTTCCCTATTTAATTCTGTCAAAATTATATGGGCATCCAGCTAGCTTGGGCCGATGGATTCGGATTACATGTATTCGCTATCGCTAAGATAGCCGATTACCTGATCTGCCGACTGTACAGCCTGGCGTGGAATCTGAAATATGGAAATTCTCTGCTTCCAACTAATTAGAAGCTTATGATTGACAAATGAACAGACTCTTTTCTTTTTCCAAAGAACAAAATTTAACAATTTATTCAATGTTAATTTTAACAGATTACTTAATGGCCATGACCCCTTTTAAAATATATTATTTTAATATACTGCAGTATATGTTACCGTCTTGCCGACCCGCTCGTTCCGAAGACGCTTCTCACTTGGCCGATGAATCCGAGTCGCTCTTCTGTCTTCTGATCTTGCGCGGTTGCTGAAGTATCCAGTCCACACTGCATAAAATCTAGCTAAGTTCTTTCCGACGCTTTAGGTTTATAATCTTTCACACGAGTTTAATAAAATACTAATGTTCGAACTATCGTCCGGTGAACACCCAAAACTGCCCAAGTCCGCGGATGTACTCCGGCAAATAATTTCTAAGTCCGATGACGACCGTTACTTTTCGCACGAAAATGTATAAGTCTCACTTTCAACTACAAGGTCCGCACACTATTTACACTCCACGAAACTCAAGAGCCGAGTTCACGACCTACACTCCACCACTCTGAGTCAGACTGTAACGATCTGCACTCAACGAAGCTCCAAGTCCGAATGAATGTTTTTCTGTATTTTGCAACCCTTGATGGGTCGGTAGCGTCCCACGTTCTATTTTTTTAAAACACGGCGGTAAACACCAGAAAGTCTAATTGCCCCCCGCCAACCCGCTCATTTCTTACAACCCCATGTAGCCGCGCCTTCGTCCGTCATACGTTTTTCGACCAATCACATATTCTTTATTATATCGATCTAGCCAACGTTCCGGCACCTACGAGGCTTGCAGCTAGTTTATTTACCTGCCCTGCACCATAGCAACCCTCTTCGCTGGCGTTACTAGGGCCGGATATCGCCATTTTACAAGTCCATTTAGTCGCCCCGTATACAACTAATATTATGAATAAACCATGTCCCGTTCTGGTATCCATCCTCAAGCATCGCGTTGATTTGTTTCCGTACCTCGGCTTTAAATATATGTGGGATCGGGTATTGCTTAACATTGAAGGGTTCCTCATCCATTAATTCAATTTTAAATTGATATCCCTTTACAGGATCCTTCGAACCTTCGAAAACATCTCGATATTTGCTCACTAACGTCTCAACGGAATGGCTAACATCTACACCATTTTCATCGACCGCATTCTCGGCTGCAGCTTGAATCTGGTCCCTGGTCTCTTCGATTAGTTCCGCAACATCACAAATACACAAATCTTCGCCCTCCTGGTCCTTGATCCCTAAACAATGTTGTTGCCCTTTGTCAGTTCGTAACAATATACTCCTGTTACCTACGTCGACCTTGGCGTCACACATCTTCAGGCCATCAATCCCCAAAATGATTGGACGAATCAAATTCTTTATAACTATTGCAGGAAACTGTATCGTCACCCCTTGGACTTCCAGCTCCACCCAAATCTGCTGACTTCTTGTCTCGATGCGCCTCCCGTTAGCTGTACGGATATTCAATTTCCTAGTAGGTAATTCCTCCATCTTATTCCCTTCTTTCTTTAGTTGTTTATACAATTCCTCCGATACCGCACAAACATTGGCACCTGTGTCAATCAAAACGTCTACTGGTATATTCCGGAATGTCCCCTTCAACACTAAACACGTGCTATTTTCCGCCCGTTCGTCCGTATCTTCTCTTAATAAATCAGCCGCTGATACCTCGATGCTATTCAACTCTGTAATCATCGTCTCATCAGTCTTATTGTTCGAAATAACCCGCCTATTTACTTCGAACAATGGGAGTTTTCCTGCTCTATGACATTAATTTCTACATGTTCGTGTTTCTTGTCATCCTTAAATCGTCGCGGATAACCATTTCCGGACTTTTTGGACTCTATCTTGGTCTCATTTCCCCGCTCGCCCTTCCCTTCTGAGCTATACTTTCCTTGGCAATTATCACTATCGGCTTGTTTTCCCGTTCCATTACTCTTTCCATTTATATTATCATGATATCCGTCGCCATTCAATGTCCGATCAAAGAGGCTAAGCCGCTCCACCAAATCTTCGTAATCTACGGGCATCGAGTTCCATAGTAAATTTTGGATACTAACTGGCAACTGTCGAATAATAATTCTAATTAAGTCATTATTATTTATTCCTTCTTCGCAAGCCTTAAATGCTGCAATTTTGCGTGTCGCAAAATCGCACATGGTTTCCGCCCCGCCTTTCCTATATTTCTCACTCATCAATTTATACTTTAAATCAAATTTATGGTTTTCATTCCAATAACGCCTTAAAAATTTATCTTTCCACTCTTTATAACTTGTTGGTTCTGGAACTAAAGATGTCCACCAATGATGCGCTTTCGCTGACATTGCTTGCTCGACAACATGTAATTTTAACCTATCCGGAATGTTGTTGATCGTAAAGTAGCTTTCTAATTTTGAAATGAATGACCAAGGTTGTTCCTTAACATCCCCATGGAATTTCAAATAGCTTGGTAAAACCAACGCGGATGCGGAAGTTATTACATTTCCCTGCGCGCGTGTTAGGACTTCATTTTCCAATTGATCTATTTTTCCCTTGATATTAGCTAACTGTTTTTTCCGATTCGGACTCTTGCAATGTTTTAATACTCCTTAGCCCCTCTTGTATCTGCTGTTCTACCTTGTTGTCTGTCACAACCATTTTTAATTCAAGATTATCTATTTTATCGCCATGTTGTTGCGCTATATCATTCAAACATTCTAAACGCGATTCAACGTTTGTCATTTTTTCGCATTGTTGAGTTTGTAAATGTTCTAACGCGGTGACATTTTCCCGTAAAGCTACAACTTCCGAATTCATTTTATTCAAGCATTCCTTTTGTTCTTCCTGTATTTGATTTACTTGACAATTCAATGAGTCTATTTTTGAATAAATATACTGGAATTCACTAATTGTTTCGGTCCGTAATTGTGATATCTCCTCACATATGGCTTCGCGAAAATTCTTAAATTCGTGTGTTTGACTATTCATTTCTATCTTTATATTTTCAAGTTTATTTTCCAATTTAGCATTATTATTTTCTAATTTAGCATTATTAGCGTTCATTTCTGCCTTCATTTCAGCTAACATTTTAATTATTAAATTACTCGAATCCGTATTAACTACTGGAGATACCGCTACTTCCTGTTCTATTTCAACTACGTCTCGCGAAATATCTCCTTCGGGATTCATACCGGTATCCGCCATATTATCTACTTCAATATTTTCGGCACGTGCTGTCTTACTTCTAGTCTCCATCTTAAAATTATAATACAAATTAGAATTTTCTCTATCAAATTCCTTTCAAATACCGTCAATGAAATGGTTTTGGCTCTTTCTTATAATTACACGTTAGTTTCATATGTCAATCACGAAATTTCAGATTCCATCAGATCACTTTGTTATAATTTATAATAACTCCATTAACGTACTTCACTTTGTTATAAATTATAACAAAATATGCCCCACTTGGCGCGCCATTTTTGAAATATACCTTCATCCTTCACTTCGTAATACGTTGTCGTGAGTTTGACCTGTTCCGAATTTATAGAAAGATGTGGGCGCCAGGAACAGGTGACATAAACTAATACTAACTTTTCCCTATTTAATTCTGTCAAAATTATATGGGCATCCAGCTAGCTTGGGCCGATGGATTCGGATTACATGTATTCGCTATCGCTAAGATAGCCGATTACCTGATCTGCCGACTGTACAGCCTGGCGTGGAATCTGAAATATGGAAATTCTCTGCTTCCAACTAATTAGAAGCTTATGATTGACAAATGAACAGACTCTTTTCTTTTTCCAAAGAACAAAATTTAACAATTTATTCAATGTTAATTTTAACAGATTACTTAATGGCCATGACCCCTTTTAAAATATATTATTTTAATATACTGCAGTATATGTTACCGTCTTGCCGACCCGCTCGTTCCGAAGACGCTTCTCACTTGGCCGATGAATCCGAGTCGCTCTTCTGTCTTCTGATCTTGCGCGGTTGCTGAAGTATCCAGTCCACACTGCATAAAATCTAGCTAAGTTCTTTCCGACGCTTTAGGTTTATAATCTTTCACACGAGTTTAATAAAATACTAATGTTCGAACTATCGTCCGGTGAACACCCAAAACTGCCCAAGTCCGCGGATGTACTCCGGCAAATAATTTCTAAGTCCGATGACGACCGTTACTTTTCGCACGAAAATGTATAAGTCTCACTTTCAACTACAAGGTCCGCACACTATTTACACTCCACGAAACTCAAGAGCCGAGTTCACGACCTACACTCCACCACTCTGAGTCAGACTGTAACGATCTGCACTCAACGAAGCTCCAAGTCCGAATGAATGTTTTTCTGTATTTTGCAACCCTTGATGGGTCGGTAGCGTCCCACGTTCTATTTTTTTAAAACACGGCGGTAAACACCAGAAAGTCTAATTGCCCCCCGCCAACCCGCTCATTTCTTACAACCCCATGTAGCCGCGCCTTCGTCCGTCATACGTTTTTCGACCAATCACATATTCTTTATTATATCGATCTAGCCAGCGTTCCGGCACCTACGAGGCTTGCAGCTAGTTTATTTACCTGCCCTGCACCATAGCAACCCTCTTCGCTGGCGTTACTAGGGCCGGATATCGCCATTTTACAAGTCCATTTAGTCGCCCCGTATACAACTAATATTATGAATAAACCATGTCCCGTTCTGGTATATCACAATATATATATATATATATATATATATATATATATATATGAGAGATTATTATTAATTGTATTATTATTAAGACATTTTTGTCTAAAAGGAAAAGAAGAGGGTAAAGAGAAAAAAGATGTTCAAACAATATTTTTCATCATGTCAGTAAAATTATATTTCTTAAATAAATAAACATACCTATATGATGTATTTCAGTTACACTATGTTACACAGTTATACAATGAAGTTGAATAACACAAGGAATTAGAGAGGTAGTGCTTTCTTTACTCTTAATACAAGACTATTAACGGAAGACTTATTGTAACAATCCATTTAATATCTTTGCACAATCCATTTTCAAAACTTTTGGCAAAACTATCTGATTTCTTTTAACCTTTTCAGTAAAATTTTTAAAATAGCTCTATTTTGAAAATTAAAAATTATTGTAGATTCAATTTCAATTCAATTATAAAAATGAAGTAAAAATATAAAAAAATGCAATTATTTTAATTTGGAAGTAGAATATCATTATGATATTAACCTGAATTGTTATTGAAAATGTAGAATTATATTTGATTTAACTGTAAATATCTTGAAATTAATTTTTCTTTTTGCTGGATGTTGCATTACTTGTTTTTGATTTCGAGCATAAGCAGGAAAGAATCTTTCTCATACACATCAGTGAAATTGTGATAAAGACTAGTGCAGAGACTAGAAAGAAAGCTACTACATCCAGAAGATAATACTCAAAGAGGTTAAGTTTTATTGCCACGGATTGCAAGTGAGGAGCTCCTTTGTGACGAATTGCATACTCCGTCCAGTAAATTGCTCTCTCCATTGGTTTCTGGGGCTGATCTCTGAAGATCCTTGATGCCTCTTTAACATTTTCACGATAACTGGAAACAAATTATGAAAATTGTTACCAATAAAAATACCTTAGAACATGTAATATTTTCAATTATACGAGTGCGGACCCAAAAATAATCAGAATTTCTTTATAAAAGGCGATGTACTTAATTTTTCATTATAACTTTAATCGCCTTTGATGTACTCCCCGTTATCACTAATGCACTTGTCTAAACGTCCCATTGTTGAAAACACCGTTACATTCTCCTCAGCGATACCTGCTAGCACGTTCCTATCATTGCGTTTTACATCGTCAATTCCCGTAAAACGCTTTTCTGTCACGTCCCTCTTCATTCTAGGAAACAGGAAGAAGTACGAAGGAGCTAAGTCAGGCGAATAGGTCGCGTGGGTCAAGGTAGTTGTCTTCATTGTGACCAAAAACCGGTGATCATTGCGAACCCCACATGTTGATCCCTTTCATCCCCAGAGAGAAGTCTGCGCACAAACGTTCCTGCCACTCTTCGCATTCCCAAGTCAACACTCAAATGCGCTGAATTGAGCTCCGGATGCCTTTGCGTTCATCACTTGTCCTGTGTCGATCTTCACGGTTGAGGTAACGGACTTTGTCGATGTTCCCTTCGGTTCGAACAGTTGAAGGATGAACGGAACGAGGCTGATCAGATCATTAATATACACTTGGCAGTGGCGGCGCCAGTGTGTAGGCAAGGTAGGTACTGCCTATCCTGATGAATATGTACTAGTTTAATACATTTCATAATAACAAAAAAAAATTAAATGACTGTTACAATTTGAATATTATTTTATATTATTCATCTGAAAATGTATAATGAATTATCCATCTTTAATTATTAATCAAGAAATGTATATAAACGTAGCACGAGCCATATTTCCATTTCAAGTGTTTTAGTCAGCCCAAAATCTGCCATTCTGTAGCACTACGAGTTTGAATTGTGCGAATACTATTCCCGGCTGAAATTGTCTCAACGAGAACTAATACACTCGTGTGCCCACTGGACATAAAAGCTAGAACCATGTTCGCGGGAGGAGAACATACCCGACTTTACGACGAGATTACGCATAAAATTATGTAAGTAATATTTGAATATAGACTTTTTAACTTAGTTTTAATGTTTAACTTAACTTAGTTTTAATGTTTTAAATTTGTAATGGTTTTTGACCTTATTAAAACAGATTCTGTAATTTTTTTAGCAATTTATTTCTTTTTGACGTTTCGATCCTCTTTGGGTTTTTTTGAAAAATCTATAGTCTATTTATTTATTTATTTGTCAAAAAACAGTAAAAACTGTATATGACGTGTGGGGAAAGAAATTTATCTGCGCACATTTTCTTGAGGGCCAGAATTTTATTAAAAAAACGAAAAAATGAATTTAGAAAATAATTATTTTAGAAAAATAAAGATATTTGAAAATGTTTTTTCCCGAGTTATAGAAAATCAATTTCAACTGTAAATGAACTACAAGCAAAAGGAGTGCTCAACAAAACGTGCGCACAGTGAAGCTACATTTACGTCCAGAAGCAAAACAAGGGGCCATCTCAGCATTTGCTCAATGGATCAGGGAAACTGGACAAAAACCTGATCGAGATGGGGTGTTAGTCCAGGTTTGTTAAAACCTCATCATAAACAAATAACATTTTTATAAAAAAATGTCAATGGTATAAAAAACTGCTCAAGTGGCAAACATCATCTGGCTAACTAGCATGACATTGGTCGTTTTTAAAATGAGTTCCAGGTTCATCAGAATTTATATACGTTCATTACAATTAAATAAACAAAATAATACGAAAATATATTCCTTAACTTAGTTTTAATTCATTTACATGAATTGCTTATGTTTTATTATGGTATATACTAGTATTCAGAATTTTGGAAGTTATATTCCCGTCATTCCATGCAGCTGCAACCCCCAGTTCGTTGGGGCACCAGCCGTCACTGTTGGTTATACTGAATATTGAGAATGATCCACGATATGATTGACGGCTATAAAATATTATTGAGATACTGTATTATAGTCAATCATCCGGCTTCAGTGAACTTTGACAAATCCTACAATAAAAGCTTAAGAACTCGGAATGTTTATTATTAGCAGAACAACGCGTTTCACCACCTTCAAGTGCAAGAGAACTAGCGGCACACTGTCAACCAACCGATCGTAAATGCTTAACAGCTACCACTCACTTGGAATGTTAATTGTTGACAGGAAACTCACCGTCTATTAGTGCAACCGTAGCCTACATGGACATTATGTTCGGTTATCCGAATTATCGACGTCCTAGTGTATTAAAAAGTGAAGTTACACTTATAATCTGCAGCATACTAATTTAAAATGAAAAATAAAAACTTCCTAATAATAATCACTTCCTCTGCTCGTTAACAAAACAATAAACACACTCGCTACGCGTCTTGCATATGGATGGAAATCGGAGTATTCCTTACGGGTAGGCAGCAAGAGAATTAGCTGGACATGTCAAATATGCACACAGCATTCCATTGCTCTATGCTCCCTCCAGGGCTACGGTCAATCTCAGCAATATGATTGCGGTTACTTTCGGGTACTCCCTCGTATAACAACTATAGAATCATTCGCAGCACTTCCCAAAACAATTTTAATGACAATTTATGTGCTAGAGATTTGGTGAATAATATTTAGACATTCACATTTCTTTTTAAATATATAATTACCGGGGTTCAGTGAGCACTTCTTGAATAGCCCAGTTTAATGTTTCTTCTGTAATATTTTTAAGATTCAGGGAAATAGCATAACCAGCCTTTTGTGCCCGCAATGTGTTAAGCTTCTGATCAGCAAAAACGGGTATAGCTATTAAAGGTACTCCAAAATATATGGATTCTTGAAGACTCATGAGTCCTCCATGTGTTATGAAAAGCCTAAGTTTTGGATGAGCTGCAAAATACATTCTAATAATAGAATTCAATTTTACACATACATTTTAAAAATATTTTATTGATTAATATTTACTGGTTATAATTCAGTATAATTTGCAAATATAATTATGCTTTGTGTTTACTTACCTAATACATCATGCTGAGGAACCCATTTGCTAAGTTTTACATTTGGTGGTTGACCTGGAAGGGTATCATCTTCCCATTTCCACAACACCTTTTGTTTTAGGGTGGCAAAACTGCTCAGGATTGCATTGCGCATTTTTTCTGGCATATCTACACTACGAATATTTGAACCCAAACTGAAGTAAATCACACCATCAGGAGCTTCATCAAAAAACTTTTGTAAATCCTGAAAAATATATTTATATCAATATTAATTTCTATTTACTGCATTCTGTTACTTTTAATAATGTGTTTAAATGATATTAACACCTTAGAATACACACCTGAGGCAGCTTCTTTGTTGTACCTGTAATGTGGAGTCCTGCAAGTTCAATTGTATTAGGTGTGAGGGGCCTGGGGAGATGAAGAATGGGATGGCTGTGCAGAAAGAGAAAAGCAGCCCTGCTTTCAATGTCTTCAACACTTGGAATAGTGGGATCAGGGTAATATTTTTTAATGAGCGCATTCATTTTTGGAACAACAATAAATTTGCGGAAAAGATAAACTGTTCCCAGTCGGAAGGAATTCATAAGACGATCAGTGAACCCATCCATATCGTGTTCCATCATTATGTCTGTGATATATGATGCTGTGTTTGGATTTACAACTGGGTTACCCATTAGGGGCATCAGTGTGTTTGGAAGGATTTGAATGGAAGGGGCATTGAACTTGTGAACGAGTCCATAGGTGCACTCCGTAAAGAAAGGTTCGTAGATCACAAGGTCAAATTCCATTTCCTTGTCGTGAATTAATTTTTGCATGTTTGGTTCTTGAAGTAATCTTTCACAGCTTTCACTACCCATAAGGAAAAAGAAAAATATCATTGGAAGGAAATAAGTTCCTCCCATTTCAAACACATTAAAACCTTTCTCTGTAAAGAAAACAAAGGGATATTTACAAAATATGAATTAAAATTTCCCAAAATGAAAAATAAAAGGCAAACATTTAAAAAAAATTACCTTTTGCATGTAAAGTGTCAGGTATAATAATTTCAGTGTAATTTGCTAATGGGCTTTTCCTAGGAAAAGCACTGACCACTGTCACTTCATGACCTCGCTTTGCTAATTCCTCTATATAAGGTGTGAATGCACCAACATGGCTCTTCGCTGGAAAGGCAAATATAAAAAGTATCCTTGATGATTCTGCCGTTGCTCCCATAAGGAGAAGTATTAGTAGAGAGGAAATATTCCACATCTGAAATGAAAAAGAAAAGTTTCTGAATCTAAATAGCATTTAATAAATGAAACTGTTGTGTACCATTCAATTTGACAAGCAGCACTCATTTAGAACTAATGTAAAAAAGGATGTTTTATGAAAGAGTTCATGAAAATCAGGTTCAGGGGTGGATCCAACCGATAATTTTGGAGGGGGCCATCATACATTTTTGTTAAATAATAAACATTTGTTATTGTATTGTATATTATTTATGTAGTGTATAACACCACACAATATTGCTTTTTTAATAATTACCAAAATCTAACATAAAAATATTTAAATCAATTTTGCCAAATAAAAGAAGGTAACCAAAGAAAACTCTAGGCCCTGGGGGAGGGCATTGGTTCTTTTCTAGACTATAATTAAAATATTTTAATTACACATTTCAGTAATAAAGGAAATAAAAATAAGAGAATAAGCAAAATTGGTGTTACAAAAGCTATAACATTTTTTAATTCAATATTACAATGTAATAATTTATAATTAAGATGATGTGATGTGACGCAAATTAACATGATCTTTGATCTCGTAAAAGGTTGGGATTCGTGACAATCCCAAACAGATGATTTTCTCTCTCTGTCTGCCCTAAGCAGAGACATCGAACAACAGGAATGGCGAGGAACGGCGGGAGGAGTTCCCCGAAAAGAAGGCTGCAAAGGGCGTGCGAAACCCCCCCGCCGCCGCCCCCGCTGCTGTGGCGGATGCACCGGTGGGGGCGGGGCTGGCCCCGCTCGCGGGATCCGCTCTAGCCCTGACCTTGGATGACCTCGCGGATGACACTGCATTGTTTCTTGCAGAGACAGTGAATGACCAGGTGGGCACTGGCGGTGCCCCAATGCTGACGTTATTGCCGTCACAACTTGACGTGTGAGAGGGGCTGAATCTGGTACAACAATGCCCGAATCAGTGAGAACACTTCTGCTGAGCAAGTGGCGTCGGCTGAGGCTCCGCAGGCGCCGTTACTGAATGCCCCCAACCCAGCACGGAGGGCAACCAAACACTGGCTCTAACCAGACCTGCACCGCCGGTGCGCAACGCGAGGCGTCAGTGCGCGGCCCGCGGCCGGGGAGCGAGGCGAGGTAGGAGAGCAACAAACATCAGGCGAACGTTCACTGAGGTGGCAGGTTCTGTCAACCAACCACCTCTAGCAATGCGAACATTAGTGAAGACCCAGCCCAGGGTCCTTGAGTTGAGGACCACCCACCTCCTATATGCAATGGAATCCCACGACGAAGGTGCGGCATACAGTGGTCCGCGGTCACGGAACTGACAGAACATGAACTGACAGAACCGGCAGAACCGACATAACCGGCATGAACTGACAGAACTGACAGAACCGGCCGGACTCTGCGGACCGCGCCGCAAGTTTCGCTGAGACACACCGTCGGTGCATAGGTGAATTTCCGAAGGCCCTCCGCATCAAAGTATTGAAGCACCGTGCTCCCCTGCATGTCGCTGGTGCGTGGTTTGACATTACGGCGCCGGAGAACCAACCCCGTACGTGCAAGCGCCACCTTCTTCGTGAAACTCCAAGAACATGCTCCGGAGGTCGACTGCGAGGACCTGATCCCGCAACAGCAGGATCGTGACCCTGTCAATCCCGGAGATTTTACGGCGGCCGAGGTCCTTGGGAAGCTTGGAAAGTGCAGCAATACTGCACCGGGCGCGGATCGGTTAACATACGCCCACTTGCGTAGCCTCGACTCAGAAGGATGTCTACTCACTCAAATATTGAATTGTGCTCTCCGGACGAGTGGAGACAGTCCCGCACAGTGCTCATCCACAAGAGTGGC
>JAHLJT010009455.1:0-57184 GCA_031308135.1 Acheta domesticus | reverse complement strand
TTCTTACAGAGTTTGACCTCCCCAAGATCATAAAAAATATTCAAATTATTATATCCACATAAGGTTTTATGTATAATTGCAGTAGCTACGTTCATTATTATTATAATTATAGTAATACACCCATATGGGATTTTTCTGTGATAATGGGAAAAACACAACCTGAGTCTGTTGGTAAGCACTGGGAATGTTTTAACAGGTTTGAGACAAGTCAAATGACGTATATCGCTTGAAACAAAAAAAGCTCTCAGTAGACATACTGATATTGAAGTGGAACAGTGTTGTCTGTTAATCATGGCTACAAGGGGTTGTGTTATTTCTCCAAACAGTTTTTGTTTATATCTCTGTGGTGAATTCACTATTAAAAGTCAACAGAGAAATATAGTGATTTTTATAAGAAGTTTATTTGCTACTTTAAAAGTTTGGTGATCAAGAGATAAACCATGGGCCCCGCATAAGGTGTGTAGAAGATGCGAAGAAGATCTTCGTTTGTGGTTTAAGGGAAGAAAAAATCATTTCGATTTGGAATTCCTATGATATGGCGTGAGCAGAAAAATCACACCTCTGACTGCTACTTCTGCTCAGTTTGACGTAAAGGGATTCATTCAAAAAACAAAAGAAACATAAGTTATCCTAATCTTGACTCAGCTATACGTCCAGTGCCCCATAGCTCCGAGATATCTATATCCGCAGCCACCTTCCAGTTTGGATGAATATCCTAGTGGTTGGAGGCGAAGCTACTTTAACCCTCCTCCCCGGTGAAATCAAGCTCAGATTCATCTTTTGACGAAATGGAAGGCCTCAACTATTTTTCTCAAGGTGAGCTCAATGATTTAGTAAGAGATTTTAGGTCTTTCAAAAGATGCAGCCGAACTGTTAGGTTCTAGATAAAAATAAAAACCTTTTATCACCTGGCACTTCTTTCTACTGGTACAGACACCGAGAAAAAGAATTCACCACCAGTTTTTTTCAAAAGAAGGAAATTTAGTTTTCTGCAATAATGTGGAAGAACTCATACATTGCTTTGATATAAAGTATGACTCATCTGAATGGCGCCTATTCATTGACTCATCTAAGACTAGCCTTAAAGTAGTATTATTGCACAATGGAAATAAATTTGCCTCGATTCCGATTGGACATTCCGTGCATATGAAAGAAGATTATAACGATTTGGCCATTATCCTGGAAAAAAATCAAGTTATCAAGACCATCAATGGATGATTTGTGGGGACTTCAAAATACTGACAATGCTTTTGGGTCAGCAGGCAGGCTATACTAAATACCCATGCTTCTTATGCTTGTGGGATAGTAGAGCCAGAGAACAGCACTGGAAAAAAAGTGATTGGCCATCCGGAGAAACTTTAAAAACCTGGAGAGAAAAATTTTATAAACACTACCTTGGTACCACCAGAAAAGGTTTTTTCCACCCCTCTCCATATCAAATTGGGGTTTGATGAAACAATTTGTAAAATCGCTGCAAAAGGATGGAGACTGTTTTCAAATATTATGTACAAAATTTCCGAAGCTGTCAGAAGCAAAGTTGAAAGAGGGAGTTTTCACCACCGGCCCCGACATAAGAAAAACTTTTAACGGACCCTTCATTTGTGGAAACTATGAATGAGAAGGAAAAAGAAGCTTGGGTATCGTTCAAGGACGTAGTGCGAAAGTTTTTAGGAAATACCAGGAATCCTAACTATAAAACCATTGTGCAACGGATGTTAGCAGCATATTGAAGCTCAAGGCTGCAAGATGAGCTTGAAGGTCCATTTTTTTACACTCTCACATAGACTATTTTTCCTGAAAAACCTGGGAGCTTACAGTGAAGAGCAGGGGGAGCGATTTCACCAGGAGAGGTGCGTGATATCGAGAGAAGGTACAAGGGCGATGGGATGTCACTATGCTTGCTGACTACTGTTGGCTGCTTAAGGCGAGAAAACTGAAAAATAAAAATCGGAAAAGGACTCGTCAAAGTATCAAGGAAAAGAAGAAGACGTTTCATAAAGAACATGAATAAGTACATGTATCAAAATAATGTTTCGTTTGCTTTAAAAAAAAACAACTTATTGTTTGAAAATTTTGAAATAAAGGAGTGCTTTAACCAATATTTTGTGTTGGAATTTGCAAAAAACTCCTTATGTGATAGAAAAAAAATGGCCCATAACTTTTGAAATCAGCGCACTTTAAAACATATAATTCAGTAAAATATCTAATGCAGCTAACAAAAAATTTTTTTTCGCAGACCTGTGATATTTGCCTGCAAATATCAACATAAATTAGACAATTATAACTCCTTTTCATACAGCCCATTAGGTCCAACACTGATGATTAATTCACAGATATTCGCGAGCGCAGAGTGAATTCCATTGTTGCAGACCGCATTGTCGCTATTCTGAGAGCTATTAATTCTTTTTACTTATTTCAAATATTTCAAAATAAACAATTTCTAAAATATTATGTGTAATTCTATAACAAAAGATCGACGTAAAAAAAAGAAAGAAATAATATACAAAATTGCACATTCCTCCTAATTTACGACGCATCAGCTGTCCGAAGCGCAGTAAATATTACAGCGGCCTATTACGTTTTGTCACAAAATTAAAGAAAAACTACTCGTATTTTGAAAAAATTAAGCATGACCGTATTTATTTTATTTATTTATTTGTCAAAAAACAGAAACAGAATGGCACAGACTTTCCCGTATTAGTTTTCTATTTTCCTGGGTCTTCGCTAAGCTATCGGAATTGCCACATACTCTTTCTTGCCAGCTACCATCTATCATCGCCAAAAAGTACATTTTTTTGTCATTTTCTTAATTTTTCGGTTTCCTATTGGTAGAAACAGAAACATTAATTTAGAATATTAAAGAACACAAAAACCTAGCCGTAAATGCCAATTTTCTTTTAAAAATTATGTGCCGTTTAAAGAGAAAATGGCGTTTTAGCACTACTAAAAATGCGAAATTTGAAGCTCATTTTCACAGAAAATGATTGAGTTTTCAAAATACTTTATTTGAAGTTATTTGAAGCACTTACACTCACAAATATAATCATCTTTACAAATTGCGGATAATGTGCATATTAAAGATGTGAGAGATCTTTCAAAAAATTTACATTTATATAATTTTTGAAAAAAACAAAAAAACTCAAAATAAACTTCACGCTATACTAATGAGTGTAATTAGCACTATCCGTTACAAAAGTTTCAAGAAAAAAATTGCAGCCATATACGAGAAAATGACGTTTGAGCATTTCTGAAAATGCCGAAATTTGAGCTACTTTTCACAGAAAACAGTAGTGTTTTCGAGAAACTTTACTTGACATTATTTAAGACATATATACTTGTAAATATAATAATGTAAAAAAATCGCCGATAATGTAATATTAACGACGTGAGAGACAAGTAAAAAATTTAAATTTTTGTGATTTTTGAAAAAACCAACCGATAGACCAAAATGGCTTTTATGTCATTGATAGAGTACATTTACCAATATCCCTACCAAAAGTTTAAAGAAAAAAATTTGGAGCCGTTTTTGAGAAAATTTTGTTTTTGTAATTTTTTAAAATTGCACATATTGCACGCAATATTGCACGAAAACTACTAAAATTGTGAAAAACATTTACATGACCTTTATTAAAGAACTCAATATGCAGAACAAATTTTATATTGAAGAAAAAAATCTCTATCTTCAATTTTGTAGTTGGAGAAAGACGCCGAAAAAAATTCAAACTTTCACAATTTTCGAAAATTCAGAGCTGTGCGTGAAAATCGGACCTATGCCATGTTTAAAAAGTGTATTTTCCTCTATTCATACAAGAATTTAAAGAAAAAATTTGGAGCCGTTTTTGAGACAATGTTGAAAATCCCCGGGGGCTTCATATAAAGTACCCCCAAATTTTAAAGAATCTTTTTCAAAATCACAAAGCTTCGACTAGATCAAATCGACAGGGAATATCATTTTGAAGAAAATCGACCGAACGGTTTAGGCGCTTGCGTTGACCACAGACGGACAGACGGACAGACGGACGGAATGCCGTCAATCGATTTTTAAGATTAAAGAAGCAACAAATCATGGATTTTGACCACACCACGAGATAGAGGATTTTTGTTTCTTAATTTAGCAACTGGTTTTATCCACTTATTTCGTTTTTCAACGGCCCGGCAATTAATTTTTTTCCGCCGAAAATTGGCCATTTTTTCGCGCACCATTACATAACTTTCCCTATACCTACGTATATCACTCCGTGTATACGTACGTATACGGGAAAGTAAAAACAACGATCAACAAAACGAAAATTTAAAAAAGGTATGTGATATGTCATTAAACATATCATTATTTAATGAAAAACTGATATCAATTATAATTTAATATTTTATACAATTAACATTGTACTATCAAATATATTATTAAATTGTTATATTTATTTACTAGACCTCAAGAAGAAGAAGGCAATGTCCTTCGAAACGTGGTAGAATAAAAAGATGTTTAATTAAAAATTTGTTATAATTGTGTCTGCCTAAAATTATTGGATCTTCAAAGAACTTAAAAATCATTTAAAAAAGCTGGCTTAGAATAATTAAATTTGGCATTACTCTCTGCAAAGAAGTTGTTTCATTATACCCCAAAGGTGAGACTTCATTCTACGTAGGGCCAAAGACTGGTAGTTCTGCTGTCCTGATGGCAAAGGCCAGTCGAGTAGAGTAGTACTAACCTTGTTACATGATGAAATAACCAGAAGATATATCTTCTGCTTCACACTTAAACACGTCAATCAAATCTTCATTTATTTTTACTTTCCCGTACACATACGTACGCAAAATAATACAAAATACGAAGTAATTTTCTGGTTCTTTTATATAGGTTATAACACTTGTGTTTCTTCATGCTTCATCCAGGGGATTCACTTGATTTTCTGCAGATCTTCTCTACATCTTTTCTGCAGTCTTCCGGAGTTTCTCCATTCTAATGGTATCATATCCCTTGCTATCTTCACAGTCTATCATCGCTCATTCGTGTAATATTCCATCCTTTTTTCCCTTGTTTTCACAAATTTTGTTATATCAGTCATTTTACACTGTTTTCTTACATCCTGATTTCTTACCTTGTCATTTCTCGACTTTCCCACAATCGATCGTAGTGTGTTCATTTCTACTGATCGGTATAGTTGTTTTGTTTTCTTCGTATCAGCCCGGGTTTCAGCTCCATATGTCAGAACTGGTCTTACCATTGTCTTGTAGATTTTAACTTTACCTTCTATGCTAAGGTATTTATTTTTCCAAGTTACATCTCATAAGATGTAACGTATCCTGAGACATCGCGTATCCTGATACGCGAGCACCTTTCATGGCCTGCTCCATTGCTTCTTCGCATGTTTAGCGATCACTGGAAATGTCCACTTCCAGGTATTGAAACTTCATCACTTGCTCGACGAGTTTGCCTTCTATTTCCAACTTACATCTTAAGTGGCTCCTTGGATATTACCATCGATTTGTTTTTTCTGTTGAAAGTATCATTTTAAATAATTTTCCTGTCCTTGTGAATTTATATAACAGTCTCTGCAGATTATCTTCAGAGTCTGTTATAAGCACTGCGTCATCTGCGTAACAGACTGTTTATCTATTACCCATCATGTAGCCTTCCATGTTTAAACACTGTCAATTAGTTTATCCATTATCAAGTTGAATATTACTGGACTTAAGGAGTCTCCGTGAGGATATTTTAATCGCATTTATTTTTACTACTTCGTTTATTTCAGCTTTTCTATTCCTTAACATCTTCCATACTTTCTTTTGGGCACCATACATGTCTTCCTCCATATCTTTTGTGAACTTTTCCCAGTGTACCTTCTTCTAGTCTCTTATTTTCTTTCTTGCTTTATTCCTTGCAGCAAAGTATAATTGACGGTCTTCTGATAATTTTGTTGTTTTATAACGTAAAAATGCTCTTTTCTTTTCCTCAGTAACATCTTTAACTTCATCAGTAAACCAGGGTGTTTTGTATTTTTTTTAGGACTTCCTAGTAACTTCCTTTCCCCAAAAATTTTTTCCACTGCTGTTTCACTGCCACTAATGTTTCTTTAATTTGATCTAGCCCGCTTCTATGCTCTCTTTCGATAGGGTTTGAGTTTATCTTCTCGTTTAGTCTTCTCTGATATATATCTCTTGTGCTTTCATTTTCTAATGATTCTATATTATATTTTTCAGTGTGTTTTGTGCTAGTTCTTCGTTCCAGTCAATGTTTTAATCTTATTTTACTCAAAAGAAATGGATGTTCACTGCCTATGTTTGCTGAGTTTAATGATCGCAAATCTAGTATTTCCGTTGGTATAAAATATATGTTAGTTATTACATAATCGATCATTGACTGTTGCCCATGGAAACCAAAATATTACTCTGTATATTACGAAGCAATCCCTATATATTATTTGGGTAAACTCCTCTACCGTGCGTATGTGTGCAGTTCCGTCCCTCACGGCTAGACAACTTCCCGTGCACCAATCGAGACATATGAGATGTCATTGAACGCAACTTTATCTCCTGATGGGGGAACTGATAATTTGGTTTCCGATCCGGCCGTAAGATTCCAAGAAATTGCCAAAAACGAGTTTTTTCGTGTTTTGGCACACCGATCTTTGTATGACGGGAATTAAACCAACGCCACCTAAATAGATCTATGCAGGTGGCGTTGATTAAATCCCATTATTCCGTGGTTATTTTCAGTCCACGACACATAATTCTCTTTTATGAGGATGGCAACGCTCATTTTTGACAGACGAGCAAAAATTAAAATGAATATCGCCCGTCAGAATGTGTTGTAAATTCCAAAGTATTTCGGTTGTAAAGTGTGAAGTATTTCAAGAGTATTTTGTATAAAGAATTTGCAACTTGCCTTGGAACATTAAATTAGAAGAACGTGAATTGAATACAAAAGAAACAAGAACTGCAAATACTAAACAATAAATTTCTTACTCGTGCAAAAATCAATTTTCAATTTAATGTGGCTTACAACTTGTACACATAAACATACAAAACAGTAACCTTTTAATATATATATATATATATATATATATATATATATATATATATATATGATAAGAAAATACGCAAAATGGGACAAAATATGTTTAATTTTTTAAAACATGGCACTCTAATCCAAAAAATCTGAAAAAATTCAGGAAGATACCTGGTTTTTGGGACGGCTTTTGAGAATTTTTTCGTGCACCTGGCGGAAATAAAAACTTTCTTTAAGAAATACAAATTTAGGAGGGATGAATCTGAAACGTCCATGAAAAAAAAATGTTTTTCGTGATCACAATCCTTAGGAAAGATTTTCTTTTCGATTTCAAACGGGGGTGTTTCGGTTTCAAAAAGTGTTTTTTACCATCTTATACGGCTAGAGCGTTTCTAGAGCATGTGAAGGGGTAGAAAATGATCACTTTTACCCAATGCACATATGATGGGAAATTGCTTATAGCGGAGTGGTACACATTTATATCTGTATTTTCATGGCATTTGCACATTTATGTTATGCAACCTCGTATGTAAAGAGATGTTCGACCGGTACGTAAAATCGCCTTGATTGTGTCAGTACGTGACCCGCCGATCATCTGTATATAAGGAGTTGCCTTGATATCTGGAGAAAGTTTCATATTTTAATTCTGTTATATGAAATTCCCCACTACATATGTTTATTGACTAACAGAAATCATTTTCGACTCCTTTTTATGCACTAGTACTTAGTATTTATTATGAGATTACTGTATATAAACTTGTTTTTTTGGTAAAAACTAGTACGTCTCGTGATTGTAAGATGTTTAAGCACCTGGATAATGCAGTAACGATTTTCATTTATTGTTACGCAATAAATGAAATGTATGCTGCGTTACTGTTGAAATGTGTAGTTATTTTGAAAGTACTCAATGTTTTTGCTTTTCTTTGTGTAATATAAGTTTAGTTGCGGCATCGACTTGGTTGTTAACATCAATGAAAGAAACTAGATGCAAAGAGCAGATCTGGTGGTTATTTTAAGGTGCGTTCACACAATTCCTAACTTAATTAATCATTATTTGGCTTTCTGAAAGACACTCTGGCCAGCAAGCGTCTTCCAAAGTTTCTAGTCATGTGCAACATTTTCAGCAGCATCTCAAGAGATCTTACCAGTGACGTCGTATGTAACAGCTTGACACCAAATTTTACGAGACGATAAAAAACTTACGCTTACAGTTCCAGTGCGTAATCAGACATTAAAAATGAGAATGCTTGGAGTATGATGAAGTTTCGTTAAGGCAGTCTAGTTGAATATTTCTCTTATTGGGTTGCTCACGCTTCTCAAAAATCCAGATACTGATTTTCGATTTTTTGCTTTTTAGGAGTTTAGAGGGTCATTGCACAAAAAAACAATAAATTACTGGAATCGGTCTATAGATTTTATATCCATGAAATATATCAATATATTTCTTATAAGATCGGGTGCTCTTTGGTGGCGAAATGAATACTCTACCCAAAAATAATATATCAAGATAATTATATTTTCACAATGCATTGACAGGCTGTCTCAGTTTCTCTTTTTTCTATGAGACATTTCTTTTCTTGTAGTGATTTTTGAACCCAAAAAATTAACAATTATGCGTAGCAACATAAAAAATATTACAGAAATGGTCAATCCAATTAATAAAAGAACACCAATAACGTCTAGAAAGTAGTACTGAACGAAATTAAGGTCTAGTGCTTGAGAACGAAGATGGGGAGCTCCTTTGTGGCGAATTGCATACTCTGTCCAGAAAATGGCCCTCTCCATGGGTGTCTGCGGCTGGTCCTTCATGATTCCAGAGAGACGTTTAGTATTTTCTTGATACCTGCAATTGGAAAATGTTATTTTACATTTGAAAAACTAAAAGAATTATGAGACAGTAAGGTAAGACTCTTTCACCATTGTTTTAAGGTGACTGTGGAAATGTCTACGTAACTCACTGAAATAATACACCTAATTAAATGTTGGTCCAATTAAACAAAATGAAAAAGTATAGAATTACATATTTTCATAATTATATTAGCTTTTTCAAATAATTAGCATTAGTTTTCCAAAAAAAAACTGTTGCACAGAAAATTGAGTTAAAATGTTCCAGATATTGATTCTCTGTTTTTGCTTTTCGGCGCCAGGTACGCAACACACCCCCTTCCACGACAGCCCGGCTCAGGCATGCCGACCGCTCGAAAGCGTTGCCACGACGCCACAATACATTGTTTATGAGCCTGAGTAGGTACTGTGAAACACTGTGCAATGTGAGTGCGGAGCAGCGAGACATGCATGCGTCTCGTACGAACATTATGGATCGATTAAACTCGTTCAGTCGCGTCGCTAGCGTGGCAAGGCGACTTCGCGGCAGAATGATGTTCGCTCATGGAAATCTACTCCGTTTGTAACGTCTCATTCTTTGAGCCCGTGCTTGGATATTCTCTTTAGCTTCTCAGCTACCATTGGTATTGTTGTGTCATTTTGAATTATTATTTTCCTCTACATCACGACTAAAGGTGTTATGAGTCGAATATAAGATCTACACCAGGTTGCAACTAGCTGCCAAAGGAGCTGACCTTGAGGTTGTCGGTGCTTCTACAATACTTTGCCCAAAATGTGGGCTGTTTCTAATAAAGTAATTTCTTGCACATTCCAGTCTTTTGACCTGGAAGTTGAAACATTTTAACTAACATACTGACATAAAAATTGGGGAAACGAAGGGACAGGAACAGGAAACAATTCCAAGTAATTAACGGAACAAATATAATTTGTTGATGAGCCCGTTACCGCGCTAGCTCAGCCTATTTGTGGGTTCCTGCCCAGTAACAATTCGCTTTCCTGCGATCAGCAAAATGGCCACTGGATCTTCCCTCCTCACGGGGAAGCGCGAAATCTGAAAGTATTTCTTTATATATTTGCAAAGCAAACGTGATAGTAATTCACTGGATTTCATGTAAACAGAATAACAGATTTATTTGAGATCCTTTGTACTTCCCTCTTTACTTTCTGACAACAATATTTTTTAATACTTTCTATTCAAAACTTGCCCTCTAAAAATTGAACGTAATATTCGGTCATGACCTTTACTCAGTTCGTAGCTAGCTTTTTTTAGACCATACCAGAGCTCTCTTGGTTGTAGTGGGTCGCCAATTCAAAGAATCAAACGAGATTCCGTTTAAGACGCACAGAGGTTACGTTGTTTGAAAAATCAGAGCGATTGTACAACGGAGCGCCTCGCCAGGTGGCAGCTAAATAATACGTGCGTATCGAAGGTCATGAAGGTAGTATTATTACGCAAGGTTGGTAGCGTTTCAAAGCTGCATTCTCTGGGCACCACCGCTTCATGTGGCGCCAAAGAGGGCCACGCCGTGCGCCACAAAAAGTATTTAATAACGAATAAAAGACAGTAGGACACGTTCTCTATGCCCCCGGACAAAGGTAAAACTGACAGTTTCTTCAAAACTTAATGAGTCTTACGCTGGAGTATACTAATAATTCTCAACTTTCCCTTGTGTCAATGAATTAACATATACGTGTGGTAGTTTCGGCTGTACGAGATCTTCAAAAAGCTCTCCCAACATCTGAAGCTATATTCGCAGACTCAACAGACATTTTCGTTATTTTGAATTATTATCATTATTTTTATACCACCATACAATATAAATTATTAAATAAAAGAAAAAATATGAGAAATATTTAGAAAAACGTAAGTTCTGGGAAGGGGTTTTAATGTCCACTCATAGAATTACCCTAATTGAATCAGACATTTGAGAAACACCTCATCTCCATTTTTTTTCCAAAATTGAGTTATACACCCAGATTTACTGGTTAGGGCTAATATCATCCATTACACGTAAAACATTACATCTCCAATGGAAAGGTGCATAACAACGAGATGTTAAAATTCACAGTCTTTTGAGGAACATCACATCTCCCGGAGAAGTGTTGTTTCTCAATGTCTTCGTAGTGAGTGACAGCACTGACGCAGAGCAGCAGTGAGCAGTTGCATCTATTGTTTTCTCCAACGTATTCTGTTGAAAATGAGTTCTAGTGAGAGTGATGTGAAATCGTGCCATTTAAAGCGTAAAATGGATTGAGACAATTTGAAAAACATAAATGTGAACAATATGCAGAACTAACGCTTCATTCTACAGTCGGACGTCTCGGACAAATTTCAAGTAGAACATGCGGAAAGTGAAAAGGTGAGGGATTTTAAATCATAGTGGCGATAGTACTATAAAAAGAATGTTGTATCGACTGCGACTCAAGAAGCATTTCAAGGGAAAACAAACAAAATCCAACTTTTCGAGTTTCATGGAACTCATATATTCTAACAAACATGTGGGTGAAGATATAGCTAAACATTTCATTGATGGACTAACTGAACACAGTTTTGAGTTGAAAAAATCAGTTTCCGGCACTCCAAAAGTTCCTAAATCTGGTGCTTACCCACAGCATTGTGTACCAATAAACATAAAAAAGTCAGTGATCTCAGAAAACTAAACTGAAGATATAGTTTATGAATTTTACTCAAAAATTTATGACTGGCCAACTGTCAATAAGGATGAAAATGAAAAAATGTAGTGAAAAAATTATAAAAATAATATCAAAATATTGTCAGTAATGTTGTAACATTATGTTTACATTAAAGGCATATCAAATATTTCTTGCAATAAATCGGTTGTTCCTTCTTATTTATTTCGTACCATTAGTTAATGCATTTAACTCCACATTACATCAGTCATTTAAGAAACAACACATCTCCAATAAACTTTTTAGTTGATTTTGACACCTCTGTCTAAATACATTTAGTTCTCTTTCAACAAGTGGAAGAACCCAAAATGCATGTATTAAAATACGAAAATTATTAATATGACTTAAATTAATGTCTTAGGTCAGTTTTTTTCAGTTTCAATGTTGTTTGGAAATGAGGTGTTTCTGAAATGACTGATTCAATTAAGTCTTGACCTGCAAACAATCTTTAATTTGTGAAAGTAAAGATACGTACTTTGTATTAAGGAGAATTTCATCTATCGCCAAACACAATGATTTTTCCGTAATATTCGCGGCATCTAAGATAAGGGCGCTCCCAGCACTTTGGACCCGTAATGCATTGAAATACTGGTCAAACATAATTGGAATAACAATCATAGGCACTCCAAGGTATGTTGCCTCCTCGACTCCCATTAAACCAGCATGCGATATAAATAATTTCACATTTGAATGGGCTGAAAGAAAGAAAGACATTTTAGAAAGGCTGTTATCGTAAACATATTATTCTGAGATATAAAATTGGTAACATTATTTCATTAGTTATCTGAATAATTATTATCATGATGTGTCTTTACCTTACCTAGAATGTCACTTTGTGGAAACCATTTTCCCAGTTTTACATTGTTTGGTAGACCTGGAAGATGGTCTGCTTCTAACTTCCATAACACTTTTTGTTTCAATTTAGAAAAACATTGCATGAAGGATTTACGTGTTGCCTCCGGCATGTCCACACTTCGCACATTTGTCCCCAAACTAAAATAAATGACACCATGACGAGCAGAATCTATAAAAGTTTGCAGGTCCTGTATGAAGAAAGGATTTTAGAAAAAAAAATTGCGCAGGTGTATCTTTTTATTTACATAAAATGAATTAAAACATATAATAAACAATTTATAGACTAAAGTTAATCTTCAAATTACTCACCTCAGGGAGTTGTTGTGGGCTTTTTATGTGTATTCCTCCCACGTCAATAGTATTGGGCGTGAAAGGACGTGGATAACTAATAATGGGGTTACTATGGAGGAAAAGGAACGATGTCTTAGATTCCAATTCTTGAATACTAGGAATAGAAGGGTCTGGAAAATGTTCTCTCAATACTGCATCCATTTTTGGCAAAAGATAAAATCTTCTAAAGAGATTTATGAACTGTTGTCTAACAAAGTTAAGAAAGCGACCACGGAAATCTATAGTATCGTAATACGCCATTAATTCTGGAATGTAAGACAATGTACTAGGATTTCCAACAGAGTCTGCGTTCCATGGTACTATTGTGTTTGGTACAATTTGTATTGCTGGTGCTTTGAACTTGTGCAATAAGCCATAGGTACATTCTGTGAGGAAGGATTGATATATGATGAGATCAAACTCTTGATCCTTACTGTGTATAAGCTTTTTAATATTAGGATCTTTGAGAAATTTTGCACAGCTCATGTAACACACACTGAAGATGAAGACCACGAAATTAATGAATGGCTTGTCCTTCATTGCAAATAAATTCATACCTTCGCCATCTGCAAAGAAAGAGGTGAATTTGAAACCGGGTGTCTTTATTTCTCTATGATATACACATAATTATTTTTGAGAATTGTTTTGACAATGTTGAGCCGTTATTTAGAGTACCCCACAAAATCAAAATATTTGTTTCAAACTTCAAGGGTCTTGAGATTCTCTAAATTAATCTAGGAATCCAGGGGAGTCAAATTCATTTTGTGTACATTTTTTGTAAGTATAATTTGTAAATACTTTTAATGTCTGTGTGTTACTTTCACGACGCCACACTACCATATCTACGGAGACGATCGACAAACAGGCGGTAGAGGCGGGACCGCGACAGCAGTTTGGCGTGCCCTTCCGCTTACAAGAATTGTCACACCAACTCTGCAGCCATGGAAGCCACTATAGTGGAGATATGTACGGTCAGTGGATCACTCACCTTCATCTCCACCAACACAAGCCCCCAAGACCTCTAATTACTACTGACCTAACTGCGCTCGTCTCTCCAGGACAAAGGTTCTATGTGCAGGCGAACTAAAAGCGAAGCGAATTGAATGGGGCTGCAGTCGGAATACTCAAGCGGGCAACATCCATCCTCTTTCTTCTTTCTTCCACTTCTCGCACTATTCAACCTCCTGCTGGTCCTACTAACCTTATTAATGAAACTCGGCATTCCAGACGTAATCACCCTTCCTCACTAAAACCTACAATTCCAAATCCACTTTCCGAACTTTAGTCAGACCGCTTACCCATCATCTTCGCTCTCGTCTTAGGCGCTCAACCATTTTCATTAAACCGCAATACCATTTTCTCAACAAACTGGAAAGGATACCGCAATGGAATCGCCCCACAAGCTCCTCCCACAAAACCGCGCCCCAGACTCGCCTGAAGAAATTAACGTTGCAGTAGAGAAATTTACCAACCAAATTCTATCAGCTTACGGCCGCTAAAACGAAAAAACTGAAGTTCTCACGTGGAGGTGCTATACCATCATACATCATATCACTAATTCAAGCCAGGAGACGAGCGCAGCGAAAAATTCTATGCGACAATAGACAAGGATGATAAACCCGCTTTTCAGCATATAAGAAAAGTATTCAGACTCTTAAGCGCACTCGAGCAGTAAAATGAGACGAATTTATTAAGAAAGCTGACATAAAGAACATCAGACATCTGGGACCAGCAAAAAACGTTGGTAAAACCTCAAGCCACAGTGTCAGAACTACGTGACTCAACAAGCTATAGAACATATGAGCCAGCAAGGAAAACTGAGATATTTGTCACAGTAATTGCAGACCGATTCAAATTTTCCACTCAAATCAGAAGTTACATAAGAGAAAATGGAGAATTCACACTAATCGTCGAAACAAGACATCTACAAAACGAAGAAGACGAATCGTTAGATATCGGTAGCCACTCGAAAATCTTCATACCCGAAAAACTTCCGACAGAAATTAAAAATCTGAATATTAATAAAGCAGGCGGTCCTGATGGAATTAGCATGAAAAATAAGGAATGATTTTCAAAATTGCAGAGCTTCGACTCAGACCAGATCGACAGGGATTTATTGAGTTTGAACAAAGTTTATGCGCTAGTGTTGTTCACATACACCAGATGGACGGACGGACAGACGGACGATTTGAAAAGAAAAAAAGGGGACTCCGCAACGTGTATTTCTGTTCAAATCTCGAAATCGATTTTCCGCAGTATTACATAACTTTATACTACGTATATTGCTACGTATATACATACGTATACGGGAAAGTAAAAAATCAACATTTTTTTGACATTCGACTTGCTCGTTCTTGCTTTTTTCGGATTTGGGGACACTGAAATGTGTCTCTCGGAGCTTTGACGTTTTGTTGCTGGGCCATACTCAAAACATCATTTTTCATCCCCATTGTCCAGAAAATCGTTTTCAATTTCCTCACGTTCGAGAAGGCCTTCCTTCAGCGCTTTCAGCCATTTCGAAACTTGGAAATATTATAGAGCATTGACTTCATAAGTATGAACAATCGATTGGAGGGTCTCTGCAAAAGATTTGTTGAATTTCGAAGAAACTTTTACGGCATAAAGTTGCTTTAGGGACGATTCCATCACGTTTCGTGACAGCCCCTAAACAAGGGTATATGAAGACAGCGATCCTCACGCCCCAGTTGCCCGGAGCAGTTTGGCAAAAGGCATAGTTTTGAAGCTGAGAGTCCCCCCTCACCTAACCCAACCAACAGGAACACTGCACCCATTTTAAGAACACGCACAAAAAAAGTGCATTACTTTCCTGACACACCTTGCAAACTTTTTTCCAGTTTGTCGGAAGTTTAAATTTGTTTGTAATTCAGTATTGCTGCCAATGTTAAATGTATGATAATATACCTATAATCTTCATATTTAAAACAATAAGGTTTCATTTAGAAAGAAACTGAACTTTGTACTCAACCCAAATTTCGTGATGTGTGCTTTAAATGAAGAGTAATGCATTAAATGAAAGGGCCCTATTTAAATGAAAGGACACCATGTTGCATCAGGCTAAATAACGCTAAATGATTTTTAATATTTTTAAATTTTTAAATGATTTTTCTATTTTGCCCAAAGATTACCGCACTATTCTCAATAGTAAATATATTTAACTATTCTGTAATACTAAAGAAAGTTGCATGATTATTTTTGAGTCCAATTGTTTGTATTGCTGATGAAGTTGCTTGATCTCTTTTCATAAATGAAAATACATATACAGTTTTTACTGTTTTTTTGACAAATAAATAAATAAATAAATAAAAAAACACAATAATTGATTAAGTGAATTGTACTACATTCAAAATGGTCTTATTTACCAGATACTGTTGCATTTTCGTGCCATCTATGTTATAAAAAAATTAGAAATAAACATACTCAATAGCATCGGAAGGTAATAAAAGATTCCTACCTCTCGGAGGTATCGTATCTGCCACGATTATTTCATTGTAATTCTGAAGAGGACTTTTTCTCGGGAATGCGCTCACTACAGTCACATTATGCCCTCTACGTGCCAGCTCTTCGACGAACGCCGTGTACGCCACCACATGACTTCTCACCGGCAGAGGAAACACTGCAAGAATTCTTGCAGCTTCCGCTGACGCTCCAAGAACCAGGAGATAAATAAATGATGAATACTCCATCTGAAAAGAAAGCAGTGTATGTACATTCGAGTACATAACATGATCGAAAAAGTGCAAGAGTAAGTAAAACATGTGATGGGGAACGTAACAAATGTACGTTAGCGCCACCACTCTCCACGGCACAAATCAAACACAATACTTAAAGTTAAAAGTCTTGTGGTATATCCTTCCTAAACCTTCCGTTGTTAATAAACATGTATAACGTTCTTGATTTGGTGAAATGTAACGTAAATTCTCCTTCCTCAAACATATTTTGAATGTCCTCGTAGACACGGAATGTTTCTCCATTAATATTTCAAAGCAAACAAGGTAAATGGAGAGCGTCCCTTTGACAATATTAGTTACAGAATCAAGGAATCTAGAAACAAACTCAAGAAACTCAGGGCTCGGAAAGTATGAATGCCGCATGTTAATCGGGCAGTTTGTTGATCCCCGCTACGTTTTCATAAACTCACGTATTTGATGCTCCAAAATGATAATATGAAACTAGTGGTGACTACATCGGCACATACTTTCTCACATTATTTCTATTATTTTTTTTCAATTCTCGAAAATTCAGGGAGTTAAACGAAAATGGACACGCACCATTCTTTTAAGCTTCCCTTCTTCTATCCGTGGAAGAAAATTAAAACAGAAATTTGGAGCGTTTTTGAGAAAATTTTCTTTTTAAAATTGCCTATATTTTTAAACATTGCCGAAAAAAGTTTAAACATTGCAATTTTCGCAAATTCAAATATTTCAAAGAAAATTAGACCTACAGCACTTTTTAGCAAACAATTGAAAAACAAGTAATTCTATCGTAATTTCTTGTTGAAGTTAATGCACTTTTTTTAAATTTTCAAAAAACGGCTTCACTCTTTTAAAAAAAATTTCCATTGTGTGTAGCAAAGAACGGTAAAGAAATGGTGCTGGTTCCAGTTTGGCAAAATCTCGGTATTTTCTAAAATTTCCAAAAAATAACATTGCAAAAGTAGTACAATATTGATCATAGAGATTTGTTGATAAAAGAAACCCGTTCTAGAAAGGGAGACCTTTAAAGAGAGTCATACACATTTTTTTTTTAAATTGAAATGTAGTTTAGCCCAATTTTGTATATTTTTGTATTTAAAGTATTTGTACAGAAGTAATTTTAGTAGAAGTCACGTGGAATTATTATAAACGGTTCAAAACAAATGTTTACGAAAAAATATTAAAGCAACTTGTTTCATTAGCAAAAGTCAAATAATCATGAATTATCAATTGCTCCAATCACTGAATTTCTATCAAAAATAAATGAATAATTTTATTCCAAACGACAGTTCCTACCTTGCACCCCTATTTTCAACGTTGGCAAATCCACAAATTCAAGAATCAGAATTCGTTCCTGTTTCCCTAAAGACGATTTTCGATCACCATAAACATTTATACTCAGGTTTATGAACAAAAAAATCAAAGATGAATATATTGAAAGCCGTTTAAGACAAAATCCCGTCAAAATTACATGCAAAATAATTAAACGACATGTATAATCACCATCAGGCAAATGTTACAGATACCTAAAATAAAAATAGCAAAAATTGGGATAAATATCCAAAAAGTTAAAACAATGTACCAATCCAACTCCCTGAAAAGCATGATATGCTCAACAGGTAAGAAATAAACAAATTTTAAAATATAAGATTTATATCTGATTTGCATTAACAATGTTAAATATTAAAAAAATCAACCGTTTGAATAAAATAGTTTTTAAGTTATCTATACCTCAAAATCATAAAATCAACATGGGATGTCCTACTCCCAGTACAGAGCCCGGTATGAGAGTTTTTTTGTGAAAAAATCTCCATTTTCTGGCGCACGATTACAATACTTTCTCTTTTTAGGAAGACGAGAAAGTAAAAAATTGGAGCAATTTTTGAAAAACTTTTAAGTCTCAGGAGCCTCGTGTAAAGTAGCCCCCGAAATTGAAAGGAATCAATTCAAAACCGCAGGGCTTCACATCGATGGGTGAATTATCATTTCGGCAATAATTATATGAATCAGTTAGATGCTAGTTCTGTTCACAAAAGAACGGACCTTAAAGAAACTGAATCATGATTATGACTTTTTACGTTCCCGTATACATACGAATATACGGAGTAATGTACGTAATAGAGGGAAAGTTGTAATGCAGCGCGAAAAAAACGGCGAATTTTCGGCAGAAAAAATTCATTCCCGCCCCTAATAACGATAAAGTGGATAAAAACAGTTGCTAAATTTAAAACAATTTCCTCTAACACATGGTGTAACCAGAATCCCTGTTCTAAGAGTCCTTAGTACCGAAAAACCAATTGAAAGCAAAACTTGCGTCAGTCTGTCCGGTGGATAGTGCTAATTGCACTCTTTAATATGACGTAAAGGTAATTTTGGTGTATTTTTTTAAAAAAATTACACAAATGTATTTTTTTAAGGTTTCTCAAATCTTTATTATGCACATTACCAGCAATTTGTAAACATCATTATATTTGTGCGTGTAAGTGCTTCAAATGACTTTTTTGAAAACTCAAAAATTTTGTCTGAAAAAGAGCTTTAAATTCAGCATTTCAGTAGCGCTTAAATGTCATTTTCTTAAATACGGCTACAAATTTTTAAAAGAAAATTGCCATTAAGGACGAGGTTTTTGTGTTCTTTAATATTCTAAAATTAATATTTCTGTTCTACTATTGGAAACCGAAAAATTAAGATAATGTCAAAAAAAGGTACTTTAGGCGGCGATAGATGGTAGCTGGTTTTCTCCATGAAATGTATTTATCAAAGGTACATCTTCAAATAAGGTCATGCTTAATTTTTTGAAAATACTAAAAGTTTTTCTATAATTTCGTGACAAACATAATAGCCCGCTGCAAATGTACGGCGCTTCAGAGAGCCGGATGCGTCCTAAATTAGAATTCGCACTTTTGTATATTTTCTTTTGTTCGTTTTTACATTCGACCTTTTGTTATACATTTACACATTAAACGTTTAGCAATTATTTATTTTGAAATATTTGAAATAAAATTTGCTAGCTCTTTTAGGGCAGTATTGACAATGCAGGGAATGCAACAATTGAATTACGTTCCGCTGTCGCGGATTTCTGTGAATTCCGTGTCATTGTTGTGACTTGATATAGCTGTATGGAATCAGGCTTCTTTTTCCAATAGAAGTTTACAAAACTTTTGCATTACATTTTTATACAGTTGTAGAATTCACATAGTTTTGACAACACTGCGATGGAAACAGGAGTTGTTCGCTTCTTGGTTGAATTGGACGTTTTCAAATAATAGATAAAATGTTAATAGGGAAGAATGTGCAATATTTCGATTCTACGTAGCTGTTTCCAATAACATGGGAAAGTATGTGCTTGTTGTAGCATCACTAGTTTTCCATTCGATTCATGTAATATGTTAATTCGTTAAAAAGTTACCCTAAATATCACTGGAGGCGCTGTGATATTACTTATGACAGTATACCAGCAACGTGTGAAAGAAGCATAATCACAAGAATAAATTATGTTCTTGAGAATTTCTTTTAGTAACAAATGCATATCAGTCTTTGCACATTAATAGGGGCATGTGAGTGTCGCGACCACAATGTACTAATATGTAAATCGGCTTTTGAGCTTTTGGAACAAAAATGATTCCAGTAGGTTACTCAGAGAGTTAATGTTTTCTTACCTTCTGAAGATCCACCGGCCGGTCGTCCTGCCGTGCAGTTAAACCCACAACTGACAGCGACTGAAAGCCGGTTCTACAAACTGGCACGTAGGATGAAGGTCAGAAACCTCTTGCCGTCCTTGAATGTTGTTCTCCTGTTTTTTACACGAAATAATCTTCGAAAAATTTCACTGATTTTCTATTTCACCCAATTAAAGTCATTTAAATACACTATTTAATATAAAACACTTCGTTTCATATTATATTGCATGGGTTCACTTTATTCATCGTTCGTTCTTGAAAACATTTTCCACATCACATGAATGACCGGCTGAGTTTTTGCCTCAGAGCCAGAACTGCCGTCGTCTTTGCAATAGCTCGTCGGAGAAGCGACGGGTTGAGTCCCGGCGGGGGCGACGCCAGCAATAACGTCGCTGTGGCCCTTCGTTGCTCACAGCCGCTGTCCGGAAGACAATTCTGCGAGCGGCTGGCTGCCCGGTAATTTCCGTTGTCTCCCATCGGTGGTACGTTACGTTACGCCGGAGCAATACCCTAATAAACGGCTGGGTGTCGCGCGAGAAATTCCCTTCCTCTTCCTTGTCCTATTCTCTCCCAGTTGCACTTACGTGCATTTCATATGTGCACACGAGGAGAGACCATTCGTGGCCTTAGAGCCGTTCCAGCTGGGGCGGTGCTGAAGGGGGGAGTACCCCGCAAGGAGAAATTCCCCGCGAATCGACCTGTATGTCTGCGCCGGATCTCACAACCCAGCTGAAGAGGAACATCGCTATCTCTCGGGATAAAGCATTCACTACACGAACGCGACGAATGATCATTGCAGTTGTCGTTCCCGAAAACATTAATCAACGAATGAGACTAATGAGATACTAGTATAAATGGACAGTTTCCTGATGAAGTTGAATAGAAATTGCTATTAAAAAATCGTCTTCATTTAGTCTCGGTATATACCACTGAATATTCGAAAAATTCCTGGAATATGGTAATAAAAATCGATTTTATATACAAATTTACCTTTATTGTTTTAACTTCCTACATAACCCCTCGTCTTTCAACACACGACTGACTTCTTTCCAGAAGTTTTTAGAATGTCTTAGAAAATCTTATTAGACATTTCTTGGTGGTCTGTTACTGTATATTAAATTTAGGAAACGAACGGTCACTGCCTCATTTCCTGGGGACTTCTTTCGCTTTGTAGAACAGAAAAATGTCTGCTGATGTCGGATCAGGTGAATAGGAGGGATGTGAATTGATTTTAGTTAGGAAATGACAATCCATGAATTGGCTGAGGAGTTATGCAGAATGAATTAGTCCTAGCTTCTGTAGAGATGAGCTCACGCTTAGAAGCCCCAGAAGACGATCCTTCACATTGTTAAGTGTTCGAAATAATTTTCTAAAGGTTGTGGGAAAACACTAATATTATTCGGAGGCAGCCGCTTCATTATGCACTGGCAAACTGTACAGCGGTAATCGGTTTTGCTTCCTGAGAGGGCTTCCGCGGCCGAAGGCAGTAGCTACTTGCCTGGCATTTCGACCTGAGGAAGGTCCCAGAATGGTGGCCGAAACGTTAGTACCTGTGCCTAGGACGCGGGGTTGCGAGATTGGGGAATTTTGTCCCTCAAATGGGAATTTTTTTTTCGATGTGGGGAAATAATATGGATCATAAATGGGCGGGGAAATGTTTGGAGATTTATGGAGAAATTATTTTCACCCCGAGTGGTAATAGAAATATTATTCTCTTAATTATTATGAATAAAAGAGGAATAATGGAGGTCAATCTCTCTCAGTTTTAAGTATTTAAGTATCAAAAAAGAAAAATAAACGACAGGCATAGAGAAACAAAAACTATGATAAACACGAAGGTATTATACGGCTTCGAGCAGCGTTGTGGACGATGATTCGTTGACCTGAATTTTCAGAATTTAAGGAGACAGCCAATGGGATCATTGAGAACAGTTCAAGACGTTGGTCCATAATTCGGAGAAAATTTTTCGTTTCAAAGTTGGGGAATTTTGTTTAACTAGAGGAGTTATTTGAGGAACTTCCTTAGTAGTGGTTGGGAAAGAGCTCGCAACATATCTAACAAGCCTGCTAGGCGATCTCCCGGACAGCCAAGTAGCTACTGGTTTGGCTTCCTGTTTGTTTTTTCTTTCTACACGAGTTTCCAATTTCCGCGCGGAGATAGAATCAGCTAATTCGTAACTTCAGTTCCCGCCTGGCATTGCCGCGCGTGTTTGCCAATACATGCATTGTGTCGGGGGCTAAGAGTTTTAACAACGCATGGACTTCTATACGCGAAGACGGGTGACTCTTGACACCAGCAGCCAAAAGATCTTTCAAACAGAAAGCAAAACCGTATATCGCTGTGCGCTCATTTCTACCGAAGACAGGACTAATTCCTACCCCCAACTCCATAGCCCATTAAATGATCACAGGTGTTGTCATTGCCAACAATGTTATTTATTTCAAGAGCAGCTTTCGATGGCTTAGCCATCATCATCAGTTTTCTAGTACAAGAAAGTAGCAAACAATTAATTAAGCAATTAAAACAAGAGATAACAATAAAACAAGAGATTGACATTAGGAATGGCAGATTACTAATAATTTAAAAAAGAAAAAGAAAAAAACAGAACTAACATTTTGTGAAATGAAACAAAGGGAAATAATTTTTTTATTTATTTTTTTTATATATAAAAAAATTTTCTTTCCCTTTGTTTCATTTCACAAAATGTTAGTTCTGTTTTTTTTCTTTTTTAAATTATTAGTAATCTGCCATTCCTAATGTCAATCTCTTGTGCTATTGTTATCTCTTGTTTTAATTGCTTAATTAATTGTTTGCTACTTTCTTGTACCAGAAAACTGATAATGATGGCTAAGCCATCGAAAGCTGCTCTTAAAATAAATAACATTGTTGGCAATGAAACATCTGTGATCATTTAATTTTAAATGCCAATGACATTTCACCACTAGACCAATATCCATAGCCCGTGTCTCGTTTTTAAGTTCCGAACTACAATCAAGTGGCAACTTCGTCACTGCTCTCCCATTTACGTGAAGCGGCATCAGAGAACTTTTTTCTGTTCCAAAACTTTCCAAAGGAGCCCCCATGAAAGGAGGCGGTGAGCGTTCGTTTTCAAAATTCAAAATGCAGAAACCGAGGAAATGCACAGCAATTTGATGAGCAGATTTGTTTAAGAAACAATATGTGTCTTTAATTTAAAATTCTGAACATTTAAAATTTTCCAAAATTCAGAGGGTGCAACGAAAATTCCACCTACGCCATGTCTTTACGATCTTTTTCTCCATCATAGGAGGGGGGATTAAAAATACAATTTCAGAGCTTCGAGTTGGGCCAGATCGACCATCGAATATTTTTCAAAATAATTCATTTCAAAAATAAAACTTACAAATAGTTTATACATTAATGTTGTTTACAGACAGGCGGGAGGACGGACAGACGGACGTTGAAGTCTAGAAATCGATTTTTCGCAGCATTGCATAACTTTCTCTACTACTTTGATTGATTGGTCTTTTCGAGCTCGTCGACGGCTAAGGTCATTAGTCCCGTAAATGTAGTGCATGTTTGTCGCCGGCAATTGTGGTGGCCTTCCTCCGCTGGATGACGCTGACCTACACGTCGGCGCGCTTGTTTTCCCCCACCAGGTATCTATCACCGTCCCAGCAGGGACTAGCTATCCGCTCCCGACGTGTATGGTAGTGTAGTGCATGTAAGCGTGTGAAAGTAATGAGTGAGGATAGAACAAGGAAGACGAAGGAGAGATCGTGCGCCTTCCGTTTGTTAAAGGTGCTGCTCCTGTGGTGTTGATCGAAGAAACCGTGGAAAACTACCAATTACAGCAGCCGGCCGCGTATATTCTTCTCCAGACGGCGACTGAATTCAATCTACCGAGTTAGTGTTGAAATCTTGCCACCATCGGGACCTCCCGGTCCGAGGCACTGGTATCAACTGATGCCCTGAGCCACCCAAGCAGGTCTCGTTACTTCGTGTACACGTTCATACACAAGAAAATAAAAACAACCATGCATCAAATTGTTTTGAATGATATAAAATCATGCGACTAAGCGACAGTCGGCTGATGCATTTTCTCTTTTCTATTTAAACTAATGCAAATGTCTACCTCATGTAACAAATCGGTTCAGGCTTCTTGTGTTCATTACAGTCAACTAATCATTGGTGTCACAAATACCAAAACATACCTCTCTTTCTACTTTCCCGTATACGTACGTATACACGGAGTGATATACGTAGTATAGGGAAAATTATGTAATGCTGCGCGAAAAAAATGGCCAATTTTCGGCGGAAAAAAATTAATTGCCGGGCCGTGAAAACGAATAAGTGGATAGAACCAGTTGCTAAATTAAGAAAAAAAATCCTCTACCTCGTGGTGTGGTCAAAATCCATGATTTGTTGCTTCTTTATACTTAAAAATCGATTGACGGCATTCCGTCCGTCTGTCCGTCTGTGGTCAACGCTAGCGCCTAAACCGTTCGGTCGATTTTCTTCAAAATTGATATTCCTCAGTCGATCTGATTCTAGTCGAAGCTTTGTGATTTTGAAAAAGATTCTTTAAAATTTGGGGGTACTTTATATAAACCCCCCCGGGGATTTTCAACATTTTCTCAAAAACGGCTCCAAATTTTTTCTTTAAATTTCTTGTATGAATAGAGAAAAATACACTTTTTAACATGGCATAGGTCCGATTTTCACGTACAGCTCTGAATTTTCGAAAATTGTGAAAGTTTGAATTTTTTTCGGCGTCTTTCTCCAACTACAAAATTGAAGATAGAGATTTTTTCTTCAAATAAAATTTGTTCTGCATATTGAGTTCTTTAATAAAGGTCATGTAAATGTTTTTCACAATTTTGGTAGTTTTCGTGCAATATTGCGTGCAATATGTGCAATTTTAAAAAATTACAAAAACAAGATTTTCTCAAAAACGGCTCCAAATTTTTTCTTTAAACTTTTGATAGGGATAGTGGTAAATGTACTCTATCAATGACATACAAGCCATTTTGGTCTATCGGTTGGTTTTTTCAAAAATTACAAAAATGTAAATTTTTTTACTTGTCTCTCACGTCGTTCATATTTACATTATCGGCGATTTTTTTACATTATTATATTTACGAGTATATATGCTTTAAATAATGTCAAGTAAAGTTTCTCGAAAACACTACCGTTTTCTGTGAAAAGTAGCTCAAATTTCGGCATTTTCAGAAATGCTCAAACGTCATTTTCTCGTATATGGCTGCAATTTTGTTCTTGAAACTTTTGTAACGGATAGTGCTAATTACACTCATTAGTATAGCGTGAAGTTTATTTTGAGTTTTTTTTGTTTTTTTCAAAATTTATATAAATGTAAATTTTTTGAAAGATCTCTCACATCTTTAATATGCACATTATCCGCAATTTGTAAAGATGATTATATTTGTGAGTGTAAGTGCTTCAAATAACTTCAAATAAAGTATTTTGAAAACTCAAAAATTTTCTGTGAAAATGAGCTTCGAATTTCGCATTTTTAGTAGTGCTAAAACGCCATTTTCTCTTAAACGGCACATAATTTTTAAAAGAAAATTGCCATTTACGGCTAGGTTTTTGTGTTCTTTAATATTCTAAAATTAATGTTTCTATTCTACCAATAGGAAACCGAAAAATTAAGAAAATGACAAAAAAATGTACTTTTGGCGATGATAGATGGTAGCTGTCAAGAAAGAGTATGTGGCAATTCCGAATAGCTAGCGAAGACCCAGGAAAATAGAAAACTAATACGGGAAAGTCTGTGCCATTCTGTAGCACCACTAGTTTTGATTGGATGAAATGATTCTGCTAACTTCCAGGACGTCTCTGTCAGAGTCTCTAAATCTGGACTTCTGGTGAACTGTTTCTTTAGCGGCCAAGCGCAATATTCTAGAGATCTTCCAGGATTAAATGTAAGCGTTTTAATATATTATTTTGTACCTTTTTCCAGTTGGTCTTATGAAACCAAATGCATGAATGAAGACATGAGGTCCACACCTCATTTAGATGTTAAAGTTGCTGATGGAAAACCAAACAGAAATTTTTAATATTCCTGGTATAAGAAGTATCATTGTCTAGCAGGGTGTTCTCAAACTAATAAGTAATATTGTTATACTTGTATTTTCTGTAGCGGTGAAAGAGAATGAACATGTGCTACATGTGGTGTCACTGTAACAAAATAATTCGCGAGAAAGGCAGAAAAACATCAATCTTCAAGAAAACATCTTCAAAATGAAGAGAGTTTTTTATTAGTTAGTCAGAGAATTGAACACATTATTTCCGAAGGAGTCAATTTTCAAGCTATTAAACATAATGAAGTGGTGAAACAAAACATATTAGTAGTCGAGAGACTTGTAGATGTACATTTTGTAGGAAAACAAGAACTTGCTTTCAGAGGACATACGGAAGATGAAACTTCTGACAATAAAGGAAATGATCTTGAATAATTGGGATTTTTATCAAAACAAGAATAATTTATTCGTGACCATCTGCAAAGCACTTCCAGTTTCAATGATACCACAAGTACTATTCAAAATGAACTGATTGAATCGTTCACAGAAGTAATGAAGTATTAAGGAAGAATTGTGTTCTCGTCAGTTTGTTGGTGTCCGAGCAGATGTTTCGTGTAAATCGCAAATGAGTTTTATTTGTTAGATTCTGTACAGAAGAGGGTCCAAAAGAACGATTTACTGGTTTTCATGAGAGACAAAACAGCATCTGGACCATCAAAAGTTATTATCAATATACTTAATTCTTATGCCATTACTGATAAAATTGTAAGCCGAACATATTCTCACCGGCTGCTCCTGTGGACTCCTGTAACAATATTTTCCTCTACTTAAGGTACATCTTATTGATCCCTCGAAGCCACTCCATCAGGGTAAATTTATATTGATGGGCCCGATAGTCCCCCTACACAGGAACTCGCTAAAATAGTTATTTATGTCACGAGTCCTTAAAGAAGAGACGAGTCACATACAATGTTTTTTGGTATTTCTGGTTTATCGCTTATTCAAAATAAACTTATATCATTTTCATGAGTTAAGAACAAATAGCCATTACTGTCGGTTTACTGTAGCAAGAGTTGGTTGTACTGGATACTTTGTTTGTGACTAAACAGTTGAATGCTTTTTCTGGTAATTCAAGCTGATTAAGAAAATAAATCCAGGAATTTCGAAGTATGAGCAGTTATTTTCGTGCCAATGATATTCTGGAGGAAGCAGATGATGCAAAAAAGGTTTGATGCCTTCGAAATCTGTAACTACTTGTGAAATAGCTTACAATTTATTTTTTGATTCACGAAAAGGAATGTTCGAGGCATTATCGAAGAGATTATGCTAGCATTTTTGAACGAACAATCAAACATTAAAACCAAATAGCCTCTAGTCAAACTTTAGTATACTGACAAAAGTATAAAAATACATGAGAAGACTGAGTATCCACATAAGTTATTCATTCCTATCAGAGAGTTCCCTATAATTTGAAATAATAGTAATTACTGAAGACATTATTTAAAATTTATTTAAATATACTATTATAAAGTTTTTGAATATTTGAAGAAAACAATTTAAGCTAATTACAAGCTTAAAATATCAGAAGAGCAAGTAACTTAGTTCTTACAAGAGGCTGACAATCACATATCTGCTTTTGAAGGTCATTCTTGTTTTCGGAGTATTTGGTGCTTGCCGGGGATAAGAACTTGCAGACCCGTGAACAATATGCAAGAGAAAGGAACATACTACCGGGTACATATTCCTCTGACAATTTTTACCTCCTTTTTAGCATGCTTGGCCAATTTTCCCCTTTAATTAATCATTTCTAAAATAAATAAAATTTACTGGTAACAGAACTTGGTCTCCCTACAATCGTCAATTTTGAAGGTATAACTCGACCAACCGAAGAATGAAGGCTGCGATTGCGGCGCGTCGTGGAACTAACAGTGAAAACACGGGTCTGTACAGTCAGTTTAGCTAACAAAAGTTGCCAGGAGCGGGAAGCGAGTTCAGAGACTGCTCCTACGGAATCACCATGGCCTCCTTCATAGAGGTTGTGAATCAGCTGATAAAATATAACTTCAGAGACACATCATGCAAGATTTGCACTTACTGTTTTATTTTTGTCCCTTTAAGTTGCTTTCTTTACTTTTCACCGTTCTAGTACAAGACTTTAATAAAAAGTTCTATTTATATTGAAATTTTAATACTTATTCATTGAATTTAAACATTTTGTATTCTCCTTCATTTATCTTTTTTTCCATAGGCTTTAGACGGTTTGTTAGGTATGCAATAAAGTACCAAAACATTAACTTTACTGTCATAAGTATCTGCAATATTCTTCATAATGGGGGTAGTTACTCCTTACAGAAAAAAGAATTTTATTTGGTATATATTCTGAGAAACTACTTAAGTTAAAATAAACGATTTATATGAATGTTACTGCTCATCGAAAGAGTTAGTTTTAAAATTTTGAATCGTTTTGCAGAGAAAATATACTTTTATTTATTCCAATATGAGATGCAGACATGTTTAAATACAGTTAAAATATTAATTGGGAAGATTCTAGATTTGCAACGAAATAAATCGCGCTTTCTTTCGCAATAGTTTGGCACGGTACCATTTTAATTTTGAATTGAGTATCCTTTTATCTCCGTCTCTGTCGTTTCGGTTGTAAACACAGATGGTGGCGCGCTCCTGTAAACATCATTCCCAAGTTGGTCGAGCTATAACACAAAAAATGTCCCTGTTTATTTACTTCCCTTATGGATCCACTGCACTCTTGGTCAATGGACTGCGCATCCCTTTTCTATCCATATGACGTCCGTATCTTCCACACACACACACACACACACCATTCACTTATCAGTTATCGCTTTGCACAACAAAAACAATCCAAATTTTAAATCAACATTGGCGCATCACCCATCCGATCCGCGCTGTATCATGCCAGAAAACCTTCTGTCTCTCTTGTTCGTCTTTCGCGCTATTTAACTATTCTCTTACTCAACCATTGTTGCGACAGTCCATGTTTTCATTTTATACTAATTTTCATCACCAATATTTGTTTATTTTTATGATAACCTATCACAGTATGGTGGGGCAGAGGTTATGGCTGGAGATCGATGTGGTGTTCAACATTTCGTTAAAGAAGTATGCCCTCAAGCTGTATTTTTACATTGTTACGCTCGTAAGCTAAATCTAGTAATGTTACATTGCTCGAAAATGATCAAACAAGTTAGGCTTTTTATCTACAATCTTGCCGCTTTCCATACATTTTTAAGAAGTCTTCAAAAAGAACACAACTCTTGGAGAGTAAAGGATTCAGACTATCCCAAACATGTATCACGTGTTGGAATTTTAATTCTCAAGCTGTCCATATAATTCTCAAGCTTCCATAACAAAATACAATGTTACGAAAGACATTTTCAAATATATCCCGGACCATGAAGACCGGGATCCAGTCATTCAACTGCGCTTCAGTCCTGTTCAATATCTTGCACAAAAACAATTTTAAAAACAGAATTTTAAATTTTAAAAATGTTAAACAGTTAGCAGATAATCAAACTGTTAAAGACCGTGTGCTTGAAAAATTTGCAACCATGAAAAAACCGACGTTTGGACCTGCTGTATAAGAAAATATAAGATAAGTAGAATGTAGATAATCATACTTCAGCCTACCCAAAGTTATTGTGTTAGCTTCGCCGCTGTGAACCGCACCCCCAATTTTTCGTTAACCACGAACTTTGGGAGTTACCAAAGTTTTTAATGTTACTAAGAATGTCAATAAACTGTAAAAATAGGAAAAGAAAAATGAATAGGAGTCGGATTTGATATTAATAAACGTGCAGTAGAAGTGTATCGGGGAAAATCATTTTCTGTAATACTTACACTTCTTAGTGTACATTACTGAAAAATACATACATACATACACAGTAAATACACATACATAAATATTTAAAATTTTTATTATACAAAAATGGAGTGGTTATTTTTAGAAATCATCTCAATTTCGTTTTTTATTTTTGGATACTGATTTTGTTGTTCTTGATTTTGAACAGAAACACTTAATAGCTGCACGAACTAATATGATTGACAGGACTATGGCAGCCGTTCCCATCAATAAGAGCACAGATATAACATCTAAGAAATAATATTGGAACGCGTTCAGCTTCAACGCTGCAGAACGCAAATGAGGAGCACCTTTATGACGAATTGCGTACTCTACCCAGAAAACAGCCTTCTCTAATGGCTTCTGTGGCTGGTCTGTTATGATTGAAGAAAGTCGTTTTGCGTTTTCACGGTATCTGAAATTGTCAAACAATGAACATGTATTATTATAATTTTTTTGAAGGAGAAAAGTGGCATTTGATACAAATTAAATGAACGGGAAAATGTAATTAATCCTACGTCTTTTATATAAATTAGAATTTATTTAAATTAACACTGGCTGAGTTGAAGTTCGTATCATTCGGTGAATTATTCATTATTTCACTCTCTCCTACTGATATGTAAGTTACAGTCAAAGATTGATATATGGCTAATGTTCGGAGTAAGTAAGGGAACTCGTATATTAGTCAATGGTGTGGATAAAACTGTATGAATAACGGTGAACGGATCATTTCGAACTTCAAAAGGGTGATGTTGACATTAAGCACAAGGTGCTGTGTAAAATAAGGAGATTGTCTCAATGTGAGGCGTCTCGAATGTTTGCAAGATGTATTTTGGCATAAAACTGTGTTGTAATTTATGCGTGGAACATAACTGAAGGTTGATTGATGTAAATCGCAAAGGCCAGAGACTCGAAAATGCGTAGCAAAGCGTCAACTGAAGAATATTTGTGTAGATTAGGTATATATCATGTAAATAAAAGTTAACGGCTGACTCAGTGGAACTCGAAAGAATAACCCGCCAAAGCGGAGTGTAGGACTGGAAATGAGGGCAGAACTGCGCTTTGAATTTCCTTCGAAGAGAAAGAGACAGAGCTATTGGAATACTCAGTGCAACTGAAAACTGAAGCACTGATCTAGACCAAGGCACGATGACGTATGCATGGCCCTCTTTTAATGTCATCTTAGGTTCAACAATAACGTCCATTCAAAACCACGGAAAAACGCCAACACGTACTATTAATAAATATTGATAACGATTTTTTAAAACATTTTCTTCATTTTTCGGTTTCTTAATAGTAGTTCGGAAATATTATTTTAAGAATATTAAAGAACAGTAAAACCTCCTCCTAAATGGCAATTTTCTTTGAAAAATTTGGTGCCATTTTTAAGAAAATGACGTTAAAACGCTACTGTAAATTCGAAATTTGAAGCGCTTTTTCACAGGAATTTTTTGTGATTCCGAAAAACTTCATTTGAAGTACATCAACTCACAATTACAATAGTGGTTACAAATTGTTGGAAATGTGCATACAGACGAGACATCTTTAAAAAGAAATTACATTATTGTAAGTTTTACAAATACACTTATTAAGGTGGCATAGGTTCTAATTTCACGGTTAACGTTTAAAAATTGCAAAAGTTTTAATTTTCTTCGGCCTCTTCCAACAATTACAAAATTAAAGATAGTGATCTTTTCTTCAAATAAAATATGTTCTCCATAGTGAGTTCTTTCATTAAGGTCATATACATTTTTTTGAAACTTTTAGTAGTTTTCGCGCAATATTGCGTGCATTATGTGCAATTTTATAACAATACAAAAACAGGATTTTCTCTAAAACGGCTTCAAATTTTTTCTTTACACTTTTGCTAAGGATAGTGACTAATGTACTCTATGAGATGACGTTCACGCCATATTGCTCTATTTTTTAAATTTTTTTCCCCACAAATTACAAAATGAATTTTGGAACTTGTCTCTCACGTCGTTAATATTTACATTAGCATCAATTTATTCACATTATTGCATTAATGAATACATGTGCTTTAAATAATGTCATATAAAGTTTCTCGAAAACAATAGTTTTCTGTGAAAACTAGCTCAAAATCCCTCATTTTCAGAAACGGTCAAACGCCATTTTCTAAAAAATGGCTCCAAATTTGTTTCTCAAACTTTTCGAATGGGTAGTGTTGATTGCACTCTTTAATATGACATAAAGGTCATTTTGGGGTATTTTTTCGTTTTTTTCGAAAATTATACAAATGTACTTTAAAGATCTTTCACACCGTTTACACGCACGTTTCCAGCAATTTGTAAACACTATTGTATTTGTGAGTTAATTTGCTTCAATTTACTTTTAATGAAGTTTTTTCGAATTCGCAAAAGACTTCTATGATAAACAGCTTGAATTTTCGCATTTACAGTAGCGCTTAAACTCCATTTTCTTGAAAACGAAAACTGCCATTTAGGGCGAGGTTTTACTATTCTTTAATAATCTTAAAAAATGTTTCCATGCTACTAACAGGAAACCGAGAAATTAAGAAAATGTAAAAAAAATGTAGTTTGGGCGGCGATAGATGACAACTGGCAAGAGTATGTGTCAAGTACGGATAGCTAGCCGAGACCAAAGGAAACAAAATTAATACGGGAAAGGCTGTGCCATTCTGTAGAACAACTAGTTTTAGTTCTCAGATGCGTCACTCTTTCTTCAGTCCTACACTTCGCTTGGTTGGGTTATACATATAGTTTCTTACTAGCCTCGGGTACTTTCCATCAGCAGTCTGATCCCTGTTTATCAGACATGATTTGTTTATTTCTCGTGACCGTAAAGCAATATCATCTAAACGAGTCACATCGTATTGGCTAATATGCATTTCATACAGCTAAAGTTCGAGGAATGTCCGAATTTCTACATAAAGTACAATGTAGAAATACTAAGCCACCCATTTCGGATAGGGGATCGTCAATAAGTTACCTAACGCTAAAGAGGGAGGAAGGCGTTCTGAGGCAACGTTACGCTGCGTTACATAGGGGTATATTAGGACGTAACATTGATTTTTTTTACATTTTTCAACATTTGACGAATTAATTCCTTTTTTTAGTTTCTCGCCTTACGAATACTTGGTAAGAAGAGAAAGTTATGTAATCGTGCGCCGGAAAACGGGGAATTTTCGCCAGAAAAACTCTTATAGCAGGGGTCTGGTAACGAAAAAGTGGATAAAACCTGTTGCTAAATTTAGAAAAAAAATCCTCTATCTCGTGGTGTAGTCAAAATCCATGATTTGTTGCTTCTTAATACTGCAAAATCGATTGACGGCAAAACGTCCGTCTGTCCGTCTGTGGTCAACGCTAGCGTCTAAACCGTTCGGCCGATTTTCTTCAAAATTGATATTCCCTGATTGTTTTTACTCGTCTCAAGGTCTCTGGAATTTGAAACCGATATTTTAGTATTTGAGGGTACTTTACATGAAGCCCATTTTGAGATTTTCAAAGTTAAAAGAAAATGGCTCCAAATTTTTTGATTATATTTTGTTGTTGAATAGTGCGAAGAACGTTTAAGGGAATGACGTAGGTATCATTTTCGTTGATAGGCCCAATTTTCCGAAAATTGCAAAAAAATGTTTAAAAACTGCAAAATTGAAGATAGCGATTTTTACCTCAGACAAAGTCGGTTGTTCAAAATTAGCACTTCAAATAAGGTCATGTATTATTTTTTGGAAAAACGAGTAGTTTTTGCGTAAATTGCGATTCAAATTTACAGAAAAAAATTTTCTCAAAACCCGCTCCCAATTTTTTTCTTTAAATTTTCTGCTCGTGTGTAATAAGGGACGGTAAATACTCGTATATAAATAAACTAGTGGTGCTATAGAATGGCACATAGTTTCTCGCAGTAGTTATTTTTCAAATGCCGATCAGCGCATAAATTATTTGGAGTAAGCCGTTCACCGCTGCCTTTCTTGGTCATGTTTGAAAGACATGTTTTTCGCATGTTGACAGTTACCGGCTTCCTAATGATAGAACTGATACAATTACGTTTTGACTAAAATATAAGTAGTTGGTCCGCATGTCAGTTCCGTGGCGTGGCTGGTTAAAGCACCTTCGGGTTGAGATCTTCAATAGGGGAGATGCTGAGTTTGATCCCCAGATGGGGATTTTAATTTGATGAATCATCAATTGTCTAGTATATATCTGTATGAACCAATTTAAGTAAAATTATGGGTATTTTAACGTTAAATTGTAATACATTATAACCAGAAGGCATGCGATGAACTTACAATCTCTAACCGTTCCAAAATTACTTTCTGGCCTTACGAATACGTCGTAAAGCGGTTTATCGCTGCTTTTCTGGTCATGTTTGAAAGACACGTTTTTCGCATGTTGTCAATTACCGGCTCCTAATGATAAAACCGATACAATTACGTTTTGACTAAAAATATATGTAATTGCGATAAATGTACTGAAAATGTCTGTATATATTTGTTCAAATTTTTAACTTTTAACAATTTTTTACTTCTCTCCTTGGATTTGTAAAGCGTATGTACCATCGTATCAATTATTTCTTTATCATGCAGAATAGAACCGACCATTTTATAGGTCGGTTCTATTCTTTCATGGCTCTGTTTGACAAAGGCGGTGTTGGCGTGGCGTAGTGGTATAAGTGCCGGTTCGTTGACTTCCAGTATCGGATGTCGGGTCTCGGTACGGAAAACGTTTGCTGGTATAATACACTTTTTTTGGTTTATGAAGTAGTGGAATAGCAATATGGGCCGTAAAGAAGCAGAGCGAGAAAGTATGTGCGTTGGAAGCACCACTAGTTTGAGTCCTGTACTAAAACATTGAAATATTAACAAATTAATATTTTTAAAAACATGAACAAGTTACAATAAATGGAAATATTTTTCCAACATATTTTATTAGTATAATTACCAGGAAAATATTGAAAACAGATATGAAGTATATTCCAGAATTCATTTAAATTGACGCTTTGGACTCTAGCTCTTGCTCAATCTTTCTGTTACGTGCAGCCAGCACCGCCAAGTAATTTATCATTACGTTTAATATACAACGCAAGTAAAATAAATACAAATTGTTTTTACTGTGCTATAATTTATTTTCACTTCTTGCACTTACAAGGGGTGTCGCAACCGTTACGTAATTATCAAGGGCTGGGTGTTCCAATGCGCGTGACGGGTGCGTTACAAGGAGGAGAGGGGGGAATTCGAAATACTCCAAATTTGCGTTACGTAATTTATTGGCGGCCCCTAATGTGAACACTAAGAGGTTACTTTGCGATTTAGCCTCTTTCAAATTGTATCTGTTGAATACTACACAGTAAATATGAGACGTTGCAAGATTGGACGTGGTTAAAATGTCTAATAGACCAATTGAGTCAGGAAGGTGGTCGAAACGGCAGGCCTGATTTTCTGAATGTTACCAAAAATCAATATTTGTTATTATTATTGTTATTATTGTCATCTTACAAAAAAATAAAATAAAAATACCTTGGTTCGTTGAGGACTTTATGAAGGGCCCAACTCACGGAGTCTTCGGTAATATTGTGAACATCCAAAACTACAGCATAGCCTGAACTTTCCGCACGTAACGCATTCACTTTCTGGTCCGCCATGATAGGAACCGCTACCAAGGGAATACCAAAATACGTGGCTTCTTGAGTACTCATCAATCCTCCATGAGTTATAAATAATTTCACATTAGGATGAGCTGGAAGGCAACACTTTGCATGAGAAAAATAAGGAAAACCACTTCATTGTTAATTCTAACATTGAATTAAGTTAATTTTTTAAATCATTTTGGTTAAGAGGAAAAGATTTCATTATTTTTAAAATAAAAATTGATATTTTTTAAATTTCATCAACCATAGCATGCATTCTCTCACCAAGGATATCGTGTTGAGGAAGCCATTTTCCGAGACGCACGTTCTTGGGTTGCCCCGGTAAAGAGTCGGCTTCCCACTTCCACAGCACTTTCTGTTTCAGTTTAGAGAATGCTTGGATGAAGGCATTGCGTTTAGCTTCTGGCATATCAACACTGCGAACGTTTGAACCTAAGCTAAAGTAAATTACTCCATGTGGAGCTTCATCCAAGAACTTCTGCAAATCCTGCAAAGCAATGCATTGTCGTTAGACTAATTTAAAACACGTTGTGGTATTGAGAAAGCTTATATTAATCTTATTAGCTACCTGAGGAAGCTTGCCCTTTTCCTTCACATGAAGGGCACCAAGTTCAATCGTATTGGGTGTCAGGGGCCGAGGGCTATTGAGTGCTGGGTGACTATGAAGGAAAAGGAAGGCGGTGTCAGTTTCTAGTTCATCAATACTAGGTAAAGATGGGTCAGGAAAATGTCTTTTCATAATAGCGTCCATTGTTGGAACAACAATAAATGTACGGAAAAGTACCAAGAAAGACATCTGCATAAAGTTAGAAAATCGACCCATAAAATCTAGTGAGCCTGTCTCAGAGGTCAGAATTGGGATGTAAGATAGAGTACTAGGATTCCCAACGGGATCTCCTGACCAGGGTATGATTGAATTGGGTACAAGCTGAATCTTGGGAGCTTTAAATTTGTGAAGAAGCCCATATGTACACTCGGTGAAAAATGGCTCGTAAAGTACTAGATCGAACTCGAGATCCTTACTGTGTATTAACTTTTGCATATTGGGCAACTGAAGAATTTTTTCACAACTCTCGGAACATATTTTAAAGATGAAATACATCATGATGGGAAATGATGCTTCTCTCATTTCAAATATATTAAAATCTTTGCTATCTGAAAAAAACATATCATGAAATTAGTTTTGAAGGTATATATTATTCAACTAGTTTATAATGTTAAATTTAATGGCATAAGTTTAGAAAACGAGTGACGGTAGGAGCGTATTATCTAATTTTTACGAGTGAAATGAATTTTCATTATTAATCAGTTGCATGTTTTGTAGTGTAGTATAAAGATTGTAAATTTATAAAATGTAAAATTAGTTTTTGAAATAAATTTTATTAACATAGTTATGTAGTTGGCAATACGTATGTACTCTCTTGGAAATGTAAAATTTCTCTGCCCAAATACCTTGGCCAGAGATGTTGATTGATGAACATACCTGCCTGACGACTGCGCTATCTAACAGTTTTTCAATACTACGTTCTCTAGACCGAACAATTACATTTATTTTATTGAAGTGCAAATAAAATATTTTAACGTCCATTGAGAGGTAAATAGTAATCGAATGGAGGAATAAGACTTCCATGATTCATGCCCATGAAACTAATTTCACATTAATTTTAGTATGAATAATGCTGCTTTCAAATTTCTTTATATATAAAAGTGTTGTTATTAGAGAGGCTTTTCTACTCACGAATGGAAACTTTTCTCAGGAAAAAGAAGCGTTTGCAGACTCACTACACGGTTTTAGAAAATCTACGAACACTGCCATTTTTTTCTTTTCTCAATGATGTTACTTTATCAACAGACCAAAATGAAGCACCCATTGGAATATTTTTAGATCTTTCGAAAGCTTTTCACGTTATTGATCATAGCATCTTGCTCTCAAAATTACCTTCATATGGAATTCGTGGTATTGTCCTAGATTGGATAACCTCTTCCTTAAACATCGGGCTCAAAGAGTAGAAATACCATACTGGCACGAAAGGGCATTACATACTTATGTTTCCATTTCTTTGCCAATTGAGCATGGGCTCCCGCAAGGTTCGATCTTCTCCTTTTTATTTATAAACGATATGCCTTCGCTTATTAAAAATGGTTGTTTGCAGATGACACGAATGTTCTTTGCAAAAAAGAAGCAATAAATAGTATGATTTCAGAAGTTTCAAATTGGTTTCGTAATAACAAATTAATTTTTAATTAAAAAGAAAAAACGGTTTCAATGCATTTTTGCATTTCAAATCGGTAATCGCATGTTCCATTGAAAATGAACAATATGCAATTAGATGATGTAAAGATAACAAAATTTCTAGGTCTCTCATTTCTGGCAAACCTCAAATGGAATGTAGATATAACAGAAACACTAAATTAAGTTAATTATGTTAAGCATTCAGAATTCTTTCAAATTCTGTCAGCCTTCATGCAGCTCGTTGCGTTTATTTTGCAAATATACATTCCCGCCTGAGATATGCATAATATTCTGGGAAGCTCCTACTCAGACATTTAGATTGCAAAAGAAAATTATTCGAATAATGAAAAAATGCTTTCCACGTGATCCCTGCCAGCCTCTTTTCATTGAGCTTGGAATCTTACGATTACCTTGCCTATTTATTTACGAATTTGTAACATTGGTCAAAACTGACTTTGCATGGAAACATATTTTCATACAAGATTGATATTTATAATTACAACACATGTCGTAGAAATCACGTTCATCAAGTGTCAGTATCAACAGCTCATTACAAGAACTCCACATACAATACTCGTTCGTTACTTTACAACGCTCTACTGGCTGACTTTAAACAATTAAAGTCGGTTCATAAATTTAAGTTAAAAGTAAAATCTTTACTGTTGCATAACTGTTGCTATACAATTAGGTACATCGAAAGGAAAAATAATATTTATTTTAACAATTGATATATAATGAATTAATTTACATTTGTATTGTATAATAAAACTAGTGCTTCCAAAGCACATACTTTCTCACACTGTTCCTGAATGCTCGGCAATATTATACTACTATACAAACCAGCAACATTTTTTTTCTGCTCCGAGACGCGATCCCAAACCCACAGATTCAACTTGCTGTCATTCATGTCACCATGCCACATAAGCATGCATGGACTGAACTCGGGCAAAGGCATAAACACATAAATGTCCGATTGTCCAAATAACAACAAATATTTCAAGACAAAGTATAAAAAAATCCACCGTAGATACATTTTTTCCTTTCTCGTTCATATTCAAAACGGCTACCAAAGCACATACATTTCTGAATTATTTAAAATACACCACAATAACATACACCTACATAAAAGAGCAAAAGTGTTTTAACCAGCGAGATATTTTTCTATTCCGACACCCGAACACAGTTCCTCAGAGTTAACGTGCTGGCGCTGATACCACTACGCCACACAAGCGCAGTGCGCTGGAAAGGTCGTTTTCCGGCACACGATTACATAACGTTTTCTTCTTATGAAGTATTAGCAGGGCGGGAAAATAATAACAATTTTGGAACCATTAGGGACATGTAAGTTGATCGCATGGGTTCTGGTTAAATTGTATTTCAGTTTAATGTTGATGCACACAAGAAAACGTTTCAGAAATCGAATAACAGAGTTGAAACAATGTTTAAAATGTACAATTTGGGAAAACATAGATAAGTCCTGAATATTTATCTGGATTAATTCTAGTAGTGAGTGGAAGGACTTCAAATGATTTTCAATAAAGTTTCCACATTGTTCAATAGTTTTTCTCTGCCACAACATATTCATCAAATTAAAATCCCTCTCTGGGATTCGAACCCGGCATCTTCCGAAGTGAAGCGTTCAGTCCCAGCACGCCTTAACCGCCTTGACTATTGGAGTGAGTTGAGGACTAAATACTTATATATTAGTCAAAACGTAATTGTATCAGCTCTAACATTAAGAAGCGGGTAATTATCAACATGCTAAAAACAAGTCTTTGGGCAACAAAGAAAGGCAGCGGTGAAGGGCTTACTCCAAACTCCGACTAACGGGATTAGAAAAATAACTACTGCGAGAAAGTCTGTGCCATTCTATAGCACCACTAGTTTGTTTATTTCTTTACCGTTCCTTATAACAAATGTGGAGAAAATTTAAAGAAAAAAATTGGAGCTGTTTTGGGGAAAATTTTTGTTTGTAAATTTGAAGCGAAAATTACGGAAAAATGACTCGTTTTTCAGAAAATTCTACATAACCTTTTTCAAAGAGCTAATTTTGTACAACAGACTTTGTCGGAGGTAAAACCTCTATTTACAATTTTGTAGTTTTAAAAATAGTTTTGCAATTTTCAAAAGAACAAGTAATTCCCGGAAGTAGGACTAAGACCATATTTTTAATCGTCCCTCATTACATAAATGAAGAAAATTTAAAGAAAAGTTTGGAGAGGAATTTTAGAAATAAAATCTTGGTAAATTTCAATCGCAATTTACACAAAAACTACTCGTTTTTTCAAAAAAAATTAAAGTGCCAATTTTATACAACCGACTTTTTCTGAAGCAAAAATCTCTATCTTCAATTTTGTAGTTTTGAATTTTGATGTTGGTATGAACGAAAATGATACCTATATCATTTCCTTAAACGTCCTTCGCTTTTTCAACAACAAAATTGAATAAAAAAATGTGAAGCCTTTTTTTAACTTTGAAAATCTCCGACAGACTTCATGTAAAGTACCCCCTCTGTCTCTCGTTTCCCCCACTCTCTGTCTCTCTTCTTCATTCTTTCTGTTACTCTTTTTCCCTCTGTCTCCTTTCTTCCCCTACTCTTCATTTTTCTCTCTGTCTCTTTTCTCCTGTCTCTTTTTATTCCTCTGTGTCTCTTTTACCCCTCTGTCTCTCTTTTCTTTTTGTCTCTTTTTCTCTCTGTCTCTCATTTTCTCTCTGTCTCTCTTCCTGTCTCTCTTTTTCCCTCCGTCTCTCTTTTTCCCTCTGTCTCTCTTTTCCCTGTCTCTCTTTTCCCTGTCACTCTTTTTCCCTCTGTCTCTCTTTTTCCCTCTGTCTCTCTTTTCCCTCTCTCTTTTTTCCTCTCCCTCTTTCCTCTGTCTCTCTTTTCCATTTCTCTCTTTTTCCATTTCTCTCTCTCCCTCTCTTTTTCCCCTGTCTCTCTTTTATCTCTCCTATTCCCTCTCTCTATTTCCCTCTCCATTTATTTTCCCTCTCTCTTCATTTCCCTGTTTTCCCTCTCTTTATCCCTCTCTTTCCCCTCTCTTTCCTTCCCCCTTTTTCCTCTCTCTCTTTTCCCTCTCCTCTCATCAACTTTGCCTCCTGCTCCTTCTGTCCTCCTCGACCTCTTCCCATGTCACACGGCAACGCCCAGCAACAATTCAGGTGGATAGAGTATTTCATTTAATTTTGCATTTAACTGAAGCGCCACTTTATGCTGCAGCACCATCTAATGGGGTTACAAAAATTGTACTATGCCTATGTTCTTCCTGCAAGTGCAAGCAATAAGTTGACAAAGTTTTATCGCAATCAGATGAACGGTACGACAGCGAATTAAGCACGAACCAACAAACAAACAAACATTGATTTTTATGTATTATTTATTCCAATGTTTTTATGATTAATGATGTTTTTGTGCTTAAGATTAATGTCAATTCCATTTCATGGGCAAGAATTACGGAAGTCTTTTACCTCCATACTATTACTATTTACCTCTCGATGGACGTTAAAATATTTCATACACTCTCCAATAAAATAAATGTAATATTTCGACCTACAGAACGTTGGTTTGAAAAATCTCATTAGATAGCGCAGTCGGTAGGCAGGTTCGCCATCAACCTCTCGGCCAAGACATTATCGACGGGAAATATTACGTTTCCATGGCGGTACGTCGGTTTTATGTCGCGCAAATATAACAGATGTCACGGAGTAGGTGAAAAGAAAATTATATTCTTTTCTAGAAGAAATTTCAGACGAAACATATTACATTACAAGTTTTTGAACATAGAGAATGGGAATTCTTACATTTGCGGGATCGTGCATAGATGAGTTTGTTCACGACAAGATCAAGATTGTCTAAAATTGTCATTAAGTGAATAAATAAAAGAGCAGGAACGTTCACTCAAACATTCATTATTTCTGAATGTTTTTATTTTCTTTCACCCACCTTTAAAACTCCATTATTGATATTCAGGAGGGGAAATGCTTTTGGCTAGTTTTTTTTTATTTTTTGCATAAACTAGAGATTTGATTACTCTGCGAAGTGTTTATGTACCAAAGCCTTCTTAAAGTTCGAAGGTAGTTTGTGATACAACTATGACATGTGCGATGACGCAATCATTCGTCCTTTGAAAGTCTACTATGTAATTTTTGACGCATTATGTCTTACTGAAATAGTATTTTATGGAATTAGTTGATAATGTTAAGCTTTATTGCATGAATACATGATTTGAAAACGAGAGACGAGTTAAGAGCGAGTTTTCCAATTTGTACAATACAATAAAGCAACTTTATAAACGAGTTGCATGCGCTAGTTTTTTGTTCAACAGCATTATAAATTTATAAGAGAATCAAACTTTTGCGAAACAACTCTGTTGTAAAGTCTTGAGTATTTGATATATGTCCGAGAAAACGGTGGTCATTTGCCATAACCTCCCCACGATTCTCTCGCTGCGATTGGCTGAATGCGTGATGAAGCAAACATTTGTCCCGTAAAATGAGAATACGTTATCGTTTTTGCCGTAAAATACCTTTTTATTAACGTTTTCTTGCATCAGAAAATGACGTTTATAATGCTGGTACACAAAAAAACTATTTATTGAGTGAGAATGGGGTGTTTATCGTGATGGTATACAAAACATTGTTCAATGCTATTAAATAAATATATACAATACCTCTTGGCGGAAAAGTATCCTCCAGAACTATATCTGTGTAATTGGCAAGAGGCGTTTTCCTTGGAAATGGACTTACGACGGTCACCTCGTGACCTCTTCTTGCCAATTCTTCAAAAAGAGGTGCATATGCACCAAAGTGACTTTTGGCTGGAACTGGTATCAGAACAAGAATTTTCGCTGCATCTACCACACCAAGCAACAGAAAAGTTGCCACAACTAGAGCGAATTTGTTCATCTGAAAAGAATTCATGAAATTAATAAAATCTTATAAATGAAGAGTACTTTATGTGCACAACGCTTAAAATTATTGATATTCGCGTTTCAAAAACTGCACTCTAGAAAAAGAGTTTTACATTTACTTATATATACTAATGATATTTATCAATCATTTATTTATTCAAACTTTATTTATCTTGAAAACGGGCACTTTCGATTTTCTAGAATTAATTTTACTGAAAGTTGAAAACATTATAACTAGAGGTGCCACTACTGCACATACTTTCTGACATTATCGGAAATAGATAAGTAATATTGAAATATTTTAATTTCTGCCATATTAAAATCTGAGTTTTAACTTAGTCACATTTAACCAACTCAATGTTCCTGTGGTGCATACCTGCTTTTATTTGGAAACCCAAGAACAGTAGTCATTTCTAACTGTTACAAATGAAACAAACAGGAATAAATTTAACTATTACAGAATTTGCAGCACGTAATACAGAAAAGTAAGAATAATTTTACACATGCCTGCTTTCATTACGTTGGTAAGCTTTCAATTTTTGAGTATCACAATCAGCGCTCAAAGTTTCTTTAAGTAAAGAACTGTGTTCGTTAGTTCTAAGTTAAATTTATTACCGTCTGTCATTCTATTTCCTTTCGTAAGAATATTATCTACGTCATACAATCATCACGACCGACAATTCGAAGAATTTTGAAACCACTGAGGCGTCAAACGAAGCGCGAGAAATTAGAATTTACAATTCCTTTTTTTTAATTTTGCGGAAATACAGACCGTCGAAAATGGAACCATCAGAACTATCTTTTCAGTTCTTTGTTACACACGAGGGAAATAATTATATAAAATTGAAAAATTGCCAATTTTGTATATACAATTACTAAAAAATACACACATTTTAATTTTTTTATCTGAAGATCTGTCTCTGATGAACATATTTCATTACGAAAAAATGTATCTCCATAATTGTAATTGTCGGAAGGCGCCGAAGAAAAGTGAATTTTTGCAATTTTCGAAAAATTAGGGATTTCAACGAAAACTACACCTGCGTTCTTTACACTAACCATTGTCAAAGTTTCATTACAAAATTGGTGACATATTTTTAAAATTTTGATAATGACCCAGGGGCTTCATGTAAAGTGCCCCTCCCCTATTAAAATAAGGGTTTCAAATTCAGGGGGCCAGAACATCATCCAGATGGATTGGAGAATATCAATTTTGCTGAAAATCCTTCTTCAGTCTTAGCCGCTAGAACACAGACGGACAGACGTTTTCTGGTCGTAAATCGATTTTTCGATATCAAGGACTCACAAAACATGGAATCTGACTACACAACGTATTACGGAAGTAATTTACTACGTATAGAGACAACATTTATCCACTGCAGGCCCTGGCAATAAGAGTTTTTGTGTTGGAACGTGACCCTTTTCCCCCGCAGCATTACAATACATTCTGTATACTGCGCAAGCAATAGCGAAATGTAAAATGTACTTTTTTTCATGAAACTGTGTAGTGGCCAAAATAATGCTTTGAAAATAATCGGTGTTTGAAACGACAGCAAATTCCTACCATTGTGCCATGACGTCACCATACAGTGTCATGATGTCTGCGTTTTGTACATTAGAGAAGCATGAATAACGACGAGTAAAATTGAATAATTACAATAACTAGTGGTGCTACAGAATGACACAGAATTTCCCGTACAAGCTGAATCTTGGGAGCTTTAAATTTGTGAAGAAGCCCATATGTACACTCGGTGAAAAATGGCTCGTAAAGTACTAGATCGAACTCGAGATCCTTACTGTGTATTAACTTTTGCATATTGGGCAACTGAAGAATTTTTTCACAACTCTCGGAACATATTTTAAAGATGAAATACATCATGATGGGAAATGATGCTTCTCTCATTTCAAATATATTAAAATCTTTGCTATCTGAAAAAAACATATCATGAAATTAGTTTTGAAGGTATATATTATTCAACTAGTTTATAATGTTAAATTTAATGGCATAAGTTTAGAAAACGAGTGACGGTAGGAGCGTATTATCTAATTTTTACGAGTGAAATGAATTTTCATTATTAATCAGTTGCATGTTTTGTAGTGTAGTATAAAGATTGTAAATTTATAAAATGTAAAATTAGTTTTTGAAATAAATTTTATTAACATAGTTATGTAGTTGGCAATACGTATGTACTCTCTTGGAAATGTAAAATTTCTCTGCCCAAATACCTTGGCCAGAGATGTTGATTGATGAACATACCTGCCTGACGACTGCGCTATCTAACAGTTTTTCAATACTACGTTCTCTAGACCGAACAATTACATTTATTTTATTGAAGTGCAAATAAAATATTTTAACGTCCATTGAGAGGTAAATAGTAATCGAATGGAGGAATAAGACTTCCATGATTCATGCCCATGAAACTAATTTCACATTAATTTTAGTATGAATAATGCTGCTTTCAAATTTCTTTATATATAAAAGTGTTGTTATTAGAGAGGCTTTTCTACTCACGAATGGAAACTTTTCTCAGGAAAAAGAAGCGTTTGCAGACTCACTACACGGTTTTAGAAAATCTACGAACACTGCCATTTTTTTCTTTTCTCAATGATGTTACTTTATCAACAGACCAAAATGAAGCACCCATTGGAATATTTTTAGATCTTTCGAAAGCGAAAGATCTTTCGAAAGAATTCGTGGTATTGTCCTAGATTGGATAACCTCTTCCTTAAACATCGGGCTCAAAGAGTAGAAATACCATACTGGCACGAAAGGGCATTACATACTTATGTTTCCATTTCTTTGCCAATTGAGCATGGGCTCCCGCAAGGTTCGATCTTCTCCTTTTTATTTATAAACGATATGCCTTCGCTTATTAAAAATGGTTGTTTGCAGATGACACGAATGTTCTTTGCAAAAAAGAAGCAATAAATAGTATGATTTCAGAAGTTTCAAATTGGTTTCGTAATAACAAATTAATTTTTAATTAAAAAGAAAAAACGGTTTCAATGCATTTTTGCATTTCAAATCGGTAATCGCATGTTCCATTGAAAATGAACAATATGCAATTAGATGATGTAAAGATAACAAAATTTCTAGGTCTCTCATTTCTGGCAAACCTCAAATGGAATGTAGATATAACAGAAACACTAAATTAAGTTAATTATGTTAAGCATTCAGAATTCTTTCAAATTCTGTCAGCCTTCATGCAGCTCGTTGCGTTTATTTTGCAAATATACATTCCCGCCTGAGATATGCATAATATTCTGGGAAGCTCCTACTCAGACATTTAGATTGCAAAAGAAAATTATTCGAATAATGAAAAAATGCTTTCCACGTGATCCCTGCCAGCCTCTTTTCATTGAGCTTGGAATCTTACGATTACCTTGCCTATTTATTTACGAATTTGTAACATTGGTCAAAACTGACTTTGCATGGAAACATATTTTCATACAAGATTGATATTTATAATTACAACACATGTCGTAGAAATCACGTTCATCAAGTGTCAGTATCAACAGCTCATTACAAGAACTCCACATACAATACTCGTTCGTTACTTTACAACGCTCTACTGGCTGACTTTAAACAATTAAAGTCGGTTCATAAATTTAAGTTAAAAGTAAAATCTTTACTGTTGCATAACTGTTGCTATACAATTAGGTACATCGAAAGGAAAAATAATATTTATTTTAACAATTGATATATAATGAATTAATTTACATTTGTATTGTATAATAAAACTAGTGCTTCCAAAGCACATACTTTCTCACACTGTTCCTGAATGCTCGGCAATATTATACTACTATACAAACCAGCAACATTTTTTTTCTGCTCCGAGACGCGATCCCAAACCCACAGATTCAACTTGCTGTCATTCATGTCACCATGCCACATAAGCATGCATGGACTGAACTCGGGCAAAGGCATAAACACATAAATGTCCGATTGTCCAAATAACAACAAATATTTCAAGACAAAGTATAAAAAAATCCACCGTAGATACATTTTTTCCTTTCTCGTTCATATTCAAAACGGCTACCAAAGCACATACATTTCTGAATTATTTAAAATACACCACAATAACATACACCTACATAAAAGAGCAAAAGTGTTTTAACCAGCGAGATATTTTTCTATTCCGACACCCGAACACAGTTCCTCAGAGTTAACGTGCTGGCGCTGATACCACTACGCCACACAAGCGCAGTGCGCTGGAAAGGTCGTTTTCCGGCACACGATTACATAACGTTTTCTTCTTATGAAGTATTAGCAGGGCGGGAAAATAATAACAATTTTGGAACCATTAGGGACATGTAAGTTGATCGCATGGGTTCTGGTTAAATTGTATTTCAGTTTAATGTTGATGCACACAAGAAAACGTTTCAGAAATCGAATAACAGAGTTGAAACAATGTTTAAAATGTACAATTTGGGAAAACATAGATAAGTCCTGAATATTTATCTGGATTAATTCTAGTAGTGAGTGGAAGGACTTCAAATGATTTTCAATAAAGTTTCCACATTGTTCAATAGTTTTTCTCTGCCACAACATATTCATCAAATTAAAATCCCTCTCTGGGATTCGAACCCGGCATCTTCCGAAGTGAAGCGTTCAGTCCCAGCACGCCTTAACCGCCTTGACTATTGGAGTGAGTTGAGGACTAAATACTTATATATTAGTCAAAACGTAATTGTATCAGCTCTAACATTAAGAAGCGGGTAATTATCAACATGCTAAAAACAAGTCTTTTGGGCAACAAAGAAAGGCAGCGGTGAAGGGCTTACTCCAAACTCCGACTAACGGGATTAGAAAAATAACTACTGCGAGAAAGTCTGTGCCATTCTATAGCACCACTAGTTTGTTTATTTCTTTACCGTTCCTTATAACAAATGTGGAGAAAATTTAAAGAAAAAAATTGGAGCTGTTTTGGGGAAAATTTTTGTTTGTAAATTTGAAGCGAAAATTACGGAAAAATGACTCGTTTTTCAGAAAATTCTACATAACCTTTTTCAAAGAGCTAATTTTGTACAACAGACTTTGTCGGAGGTAAAACCTCTATTTACAATTTTGTAGTTTTAAAAATAGTTTTGCAATTTTCAAAAGAACAAGTAATTCCCGGAAGTAGGACTAAGACCATATTTTTAATCGTCCCTCATTACATAAATGAAGAAAATTTAAAGAAAAGTTTGGAGAGGAATTTTAGAAATAAAATCTTGGTAAATTTCAATCGCAATTTACACAAAAACTACTCGTTTTTTCAAAAAAAATTAAAGTGCCAATTTTATACAACCGACTTTTTCTGAAGCAAAAATCTCTATCTTCAATTTTGTAGTTTTGAATTTTGATGTTGGTATGAACGAAAATGATACCTATATCATTTCCTTAAACGTCCTTCGCTTTTTCAACAACAAAATTGAATAAAAAAATGTGAAGCCTTTTTTTTAACTTTGAAAATCTCCGACAGACTTCATGTAAAGTACCCCCTCTGTCTCTCGTTTCCCCACTCTCTGTCTCTCTTCTTCATTCTTTCTGTTACTCTTTTTCCCTCTGTCTCCTTTCTTCCCCTACTCTTCATTTTTCTCTCTGTCTCTTTTCTCCTGTCTCTTTTTATTCCTCTGTGTCTCTTTTACCCCTCTGTCTCTCTTTTCTTTTTGTCTCTTTTTCTCTCTGTCTCTCATTTTCTCTCTGTCTCTCTTCCTGTCTCTCTTTTTCCCTCCGTCTCTCTTTTTCCCTCTGTCTCTCTTTTCCCTGTCTCTCTTTTCCCTGTCACTCTTTTTCCCTCTGTCTCTCTTTTTCCCTCTGTCTCTCTTTTCCCTCTCTCTTTTTTCCTCTCCCTCTTTCCTCTGTCTCTCTTTTCCATTTCTCTCTTTTTCCATTTCTCTCTCTCCCTCTCTTTTTCCCCTGTCTCTCTTTTATCTCTCCTATTCCCTCTCTCTATTTCCCTCTCCATTTATTTTCCCTCTCTCTTCATTTCCCTGTTTTCCCTCTCTTTATCCCTCTCTTTCCCCTCTCTTTCCTTCCCCCTTTTTCCTCTCTCTCTTTTTCCCTCTCCTCTCATCAACTTTGCCTCCTGCTCCTTCTGTCCTCCTCGACCTCTTCCCATGTCACACGGCAACGCCCAGCAACAATTCAGGTGGATAGAGTATTTCATTTAATTTTGCATTTAACTGAAGCGCCACTTTATGCTGCAGCACCATCTAATGGGGTTACAAAAATTGTACTATGCCTATGTTCTTCCTGCAAGTGCAAGCAATAAGTTGACAAAGTTTTATCGCAATCAGATGAACGGTACGACAGCGAATTAAGCACGAACCAACAAACAAACAAACATTGATTTTTATGTATTATTTATTCCAATGTTTTTATGATTAATGATGTTTTTGTGCTTAAGATTAATGTCAATTCCATTTCATGGGCAAGAATTACGGAAGTCTTTTACCTCCATACTATTACTATTTACCTCTCGATGGACGTTAAAATATTTCATACACTCTCCAATAAAATAAATGTAATATTTCGACCTACAGAACGTTGGTTTGAAAAATCTCATTAGATAGCGCAGTCGGTAGGCAGGTTCGCCATCAACCTCTCGGCCAAGACATTATCGACGGGAAATATTACGTTTCCATGGCGGTACGTCGGTTTTATGTCGCGCAAATATAACAGATGTCACGGAGTAGGTGAAAAGAAAATTATATTCTTTTCTAGAAGAAATTTCAGACGAAACATATTACATTACAAGTTTTTGAACATAGAGAATGGGAATTCTTACATTTGCGGGATCGTGCATAGATGAGTTTGTTCACGACAAGATCAAGATTGTCTAAAATTGTCATTAAGTGAATAAATAAAAGAGCAGGAACGTTCACTCAAACATTCATTATTTCTGAATGTTTTTATTTTCTTTCACCCACCTTTAAAACTCCATTATTGATATTCAGGAGGGGAAATGCTTTTGGCTAGTTTTTTTTTATTTTTTGCATAAACTAGAGATTTGATTACTCTGCGAAGTGTTTATGTACCAAAGCCTTCTTAAAGTTCGAAGGTAGTTTGTGATACAACTATGACATGTGCGATGACGCAATCATTCGTCCTTTGAAAGTCTACTATGTAATTTTGACGCATTATGTCTTACTGAAATAGTATTTTATGGAATTAGTTGATAATGTTAAGCTTTATTGCATGAATACATGATTTGAAAACGAGAGACGAGTTAAGAGCGAGTTTTCCAATTTGTACAATACAATAAAGCAACTTTATAAACGAGTTGCATGCGCTAGTTTTTTGTTCAACAGCATTATAAATTTATAAGAGAATCAAACTTTTGCGAAACAACTCTGTTGTAAAGTCTTGAGTATTTGATATATGTCCGAGAAAACGGTGGTCATTTGCCATAACCTCCCCACGATTCTCTCGCTGCGATTGGCTGAATGCGTGATGAAGCAAACATTTGTCCCGTAAAATGAGAATACGTTATCGTTTTTGCCGTAAAATACCTTTTTATTAACGTTTTCTTGCATCAGAAAATGACGTTTATAATGCTGGTACACAAAAAAACTATTTATTGAGTGAGAATGGGGTGTTTTATCGTGATGGTATACAAAACATTGTTCAATGCTATTAAATAAATATATACAATACCTCTTGGCGGAAAAGTATCCTCCAGAACTATATCTGTGTAATTGGCAAGAGGCGTTTTCCTTGGAAATGGACTTACGACGGTCACCTCGTGACCTCTTCTTGCCAATTCTTCAAAAAGAGGTGCATATGCACCAAAGTGACTTTTGGCTGGAACTGGTATCAGAACAAGAATTTTCGCTGCATCTACCACACCAAGCAACAGAAAAGTTGCCACAACTAGAGCGAATTTGTTCATCTGAAAAGAATTCATGAAATTAATAAAATCTTATAAATGAAGAGTACTTTATGTGCACAACGCTTAAAATTATTGATATTCGCGTTTCAAAAACTGCACTCTAGAAAAAGAGTTTTACATTTACTTATATATACTAATGATATTTATCAATCATTTATTTATTCAAACTTTATTTATCTTGAAAACGGGCACTTTCGATTTTCTAGAATTAATTTTACTGAAAGTTGAAAACATTATAACTAGAGGTGCCACTACTGCACATACTTTCTGACATTATCGGAAATAGATAAGTAATATTGAAATATTTTAATTTCTGCCATATTAAAATCTGAGTTTTAACTTAGTCACATTTAACCAACTCAATGTTCCTGTGGTGCATACCTGCTTTATTTGGAAACCCAAGAACAGTAGTCATTTCTAACTGTTACAAATGAAACAAACAGGAATAAATTTAACTATTACAGAATTTGCAGCACGTAATACAGAAAAGTAAGAATAATTTTACACATGCCTGCTTTCATTACGTTGGTAAGCTTTCAATTTTGAGTATCACAATCAGCGCTCAAAGTTTCTTTAAGTAAAGAACTGTGTTTGTTAGTTCTAAGTTAAATTTATTACCGTCTGTCATTCTATTTCCTTTCGTAAGAATATTATCTACGTCATACAATCATCACGACCGACAATTCGAAGAATTTTGAAACCACTGAGGCGTCAAACGAAGCGCGAGAAATTAGAATTTACAATTCCTTTTTTTTAATTTTGCGGAAATACAGACCGTCGAAAATGGAACCATCAGAACTATCTTTTCAGTTCTTTGTTACACACGAGGGAAATAATTATATAAAATTGAAAAATTGCCAATTTTGTATATACAATTACTAAAAAATACACACATTTTAATTTTTTTATCTGAAGATCTGTCTCTGATGAACATATTTCATTACGAAAAAATGTATCTCCATAATTGTAATTGTCGGAAGGCGCCGAAGAAAAGTGAATTTTTGCAATTTTCGAAAAATTAGGGATTTCAACGAAAACTACACCTGCGTTCTTTACACTAACCATTGTCAAAGTTTCATTACAAAATTGGTGACATATTTTTAAAATTTTGATAATGACCCAGGGGCTTCATGTAAAGTGCCCCTCCCCTATTAAAATAAGGGTTTCAAATTCAGGGGGCCAGAACATCATCCAGATGGATTGGAGAATATCAATTTTGCTGAAAATCCTTCTTCAGTCTTAGCCGCTAGAACACAGACGGACAGACGTTTTCTGGTCGTAAATCGATTTTTCGATATCAAGGACTCACAAAACATGGAATCTGACTACACAACGTATTACGGAAGTAATTTACTACGTATAGAGACAACATTTATCCACTGCAGGCCCTGGCAATAAGAGTTTTTGTGTTGGAACGTGACCCTTTTCCCCCGCAGCATTACAATACATTCTGTATACTGCGCAAGCAATAGCGAAATGTAAAATGTACTTTTTTTCATGAAACTGTGTAGTGGCCAAAATAATGCTTTGAAAATAATCGGTGTTTGAAACGACAGCAAATTCCTACCATTGTGCCATGACGTCACCATACAGTGTCATGATGTCTGCGTTTTGTACATTAGAGAAGCATGAATAACGACGAGTAAAATTGAATAATTACAATAACTAGTGGTGCTACAGAATGACACAGAATTTCCCGTATTAGTTTTCTATTTCCTTTGGATTTGGCTGGCTATTAGGAGTTGCCACATTCTCTTGCCAGCTGCCATCTAACGCCTCCCAAAGTGTATTTTTGACATTTTATTAATTTTTCGGTTTCTTCATAGTAAAATAAAAATATTAATTTTACAGTTTTAAAGAACAGTAAAATCTCGTCCTAGATGGCAATTTTCTTTGAAAAAATTGGAGCCTTTTTTAAGAAAATGGCGCTTAGGCGCTACTAAAAGTGCGAAATTTGAAGCTATTTTTCACAGAAAAATTGTGAGTTTTCGGAAAACCTTATTTGAAGTAATTTGAACCACTTTAAATCACAAATACAGAAACGTATACAATTGCTGGAACTCTGTTTATTAACGGAGTGAGAGATCTTTCAAAAAATTATATTTGTGTAATTTATTTTAAAAACGAAAATTACCTCAAAATGAACTTTACGTCATATTAAGGAGTGCAATTAGCATTACCCGTTCCAGAAGTTTGAAGAACAAATTTGGAGCCATTTATGAAAAAATGATGATTGAGCGCTTCTGAAAATGCGGAATTTTGATCTACTTTTTACAGGAAATGATTGAGTTCTCGAAAAATTTTATTTGTCATTACGAGTACATGTACTCGTAAATATAATAAAGTGACCAATTTACTTTTATGGACCGATTATTGAGTGTAGGTCATTAAACAACACCATTTTAAACTGTAAACGTTTCGGCTTTTATGAAGCCTTCATCAGGACTACAAACAAACGGATTTTTTATACATACACATTACGTACAAAGATTGCTTACTAAGTATTAGTAGTTATTAGTATTACTAGTAGTTATTAGTACTAGGTATTAGTACTAGTAACCCCTAACACGTGGTGTTGCCAGTACCAGTTTTGTAATTCCTTGATACCGAAACATAAATTTAAAGCCAAACGCCCGTCCGTCCGTCTCTCCGGTGTATGTGATCAACACTAGCGTCTAAAGTATACGTACGATTTTTTCCAAATTGAAGAAAACCCTGTCCATCTGGCCTGAGTCAAAGCTCTGAGATTTTGAAAAACATTCATTAATTTTTGGGGGCACTTCCGTATGTGGCAATTCCATATAGCTAGCAGTGACCAAAGGAAATAGAAAACTAATACGGGAAAGTCTATGCCATTTTATAGCACCACTTGCTTCGTTATCAGTGTCCGGCAAGGAATTTTTTCAGCCGAAAATTCGCCGTTTTTTCGCGCAACATTACATAATTTCCCCAATACAACATGAATTATACGTATGTAAACGGGAAAGTAAAAATATCAACAATTTTTGTTTCGTCGCTAGAAACAGCTGGGCAGCGGCAACACTTACTTTTGCGGAGGTGCGGTGTCTGGAATCACGTAAGCACCACTGCTGGAAGTGCAAAGATCGTGTGTGCCGTTCCCTGCGGGAGGCCTGTCACAAATACTTCGGGAGGGATCTGTTTTATCTCGCTCTCTCCTCCGTCAGACTTTGGAAGCCAACTATTACTCGTGCAGTCAGGCCAGTAACCTTTTTTTCGAGTTTGTCACAAATACCTTGACCGGAACTCTCGAAGCTTTTATCTCAAGACACACGCCTGCTTATCTTCAAACAATTGTGAGCAGCACCGGAGACCGGCCACGACCAATTGAAAGAGCGACTTGAATGTTATGCTCATCTCTGTGGAGCTCGTTATGGGTGCTGTCACTTCCTTGGCCTTGGGGATGTTAATATTAGGCGCTGTTAGGACGACCGGGTAGTGATAGCTCTACAAGCATGACTGGGCTTGAGCGCCGTGGCCAGATCGTCTTTCGAAAGATATCGATAAGGGATCATTCATAAGATAAATTTACGTAACATTTCACGACAGTCAGTAAGGACGTTTTGGCGTATTCTGATGTAATATTATTATGGGATTTTGTTGTGATATTATTTCATATCCGCTATTACAGGTATTGTAAAATTGCATCTCAGGGAAAATCAAACCGGGAACCGATTGCCCCCGCAAACTAACCCCTTCTAACTTCTAGCCTCTTTCATTTAGAACATAGCATAAGAGATCTTCATTCAGTGTTTTGAAAAAAAATTATAATATTAATTTCAATGCAACATTTCTCTTGCATTGGCGTGTGACTCTAGAATTGCAGAATGATAACACCATGTAACAAAATTTTGTTTAAGTTAATTTGTTTGTTGTTGTTTTCTGATGCAGTGTGTTTCAAAACCCTATATAAACGCAATTTTGCCCACGGGAAATTGTTTTTACGGAAATGACTTCGTTATTCTTAATTTTAGGAAAATACATATATTTGAAACAATGAATGCTCGTTTACATTTATCCATGAAGCAAAACAAAAGAAATTCTTAAATATAATGTTTGAAAAAATGTAAATGCAGTAAATATATGTGACAAAATTGTTAAAGTACATGAAATTGTTTATATATCATGAACAGTGGGCTTAAAAATGTGTTGTCTTCCTAAATTTCCTCTTGTACGTTACGTCACTCTCTAATAAGTCCCCAGACATAATTACCAAGCATTCGCTCATTATTTTGTCCCTGGTAGCTCCTTTCAAACAAATGTAAGTCCTGATGGAACCTTTTGCCCTGTTCCTCTGAATGTGCACCCATATCAGGCTTGAAAACATCCTGATGCCAGTGATGTACATGTAACTTTAGAGACTTTCTGCACCCCATTGATTTGTAGTTCTTCAGCCACATCCCTGCCACCTTACACTACAACCCTGTGATTGTCCACTCTTGTGATTACCTAGGAAACCATTCACAACATCTCCGATTCCAGGCCTTTCTTGGAACTGGTAGAAGGTTGCTAATGAATGCGTCATCATGAAGTAAATTTTTCACTTGGGGGCCAACAAAAATGCCTCCCTTTATCTTAGCTTCTTATAGTTTAGGGAACACATTCTGGAGGTACCTCATTGATGGAGGTGATTCATCTGATGTTGTATCTAATGCCTTTAAAAATTGCTTGATGAGTCCAAGCTTAATACGGAAGGGAGGTAACAAAGAAATAACAGTTGGAGAGGCAGTGGCGTAGCGTCAGGGGACGCTAAGATGCTGAGCATCCCCACGTAAAATATTAATCAAAGAACGCTAAATATTGTTTCGATAAACTTACAAGTGGTCCGTTGAGCGAAACACGTTTTGTATTAATTTTATGTGATTTCCTACGATTGAATTCGGCGCGTTATTACAAGCTGGCCTCCGATTGCTTGGATGCTAAAATGCTTCTAGCGTCTGCTACGAGATTGCGACGGGCAATGACGCATGCGCAGACGGCGAGGTTCCCCCCTCCCCTCCTCACTCCACCCCAAGAGATTCGCCAGTTTTGTACGCTAGCGTACGACTGATCAATGTGGCGTATGAGAGTTGCTCGTTTGTGCACGAGAGCACAGCACACTTGACGTCAGTGAAATATTTTCTTTCTCACTTGGGATTCTCTGCGTGGTCGTGGGCACAAACAGGAGAAATAGTGCTTGCCTACTAATTCTTAATTAATATCGAAGAAGATGAATTCTTCCTTAACTATATTAAATTTTATTTTGATCTGAAATGTATAAATTCACAAGTGATCTCATTGCCAATCGCGCATTAGAATTAAAGCTGAGCCATTGCATAATTTACTTTCAAGAAGTCTCCTGACATAAATCTGTTGAAGCATTGTAACATTTGTTTTTATAACATTGAATGTAGAGAACATTAAAGACCATGAAGCCGAAAAAAAAGTTGAAAACTTTGCAATTTTTTGAAACTTCCAAGTTAATCGTGAATATTGGATCTATGCCACCTTGGCGTTATTGTTGAGCATCCCCAAACACGCGAGTCACGCTACGCCACTGTGGAGAGGTGATCAGTTGGTTCTTGCCAAATTCTAGGTACACCAAATTTCATTTTTCTGTTTTCTCCTCTACACCAGGCCTCAAGAGTTGATCTGCAACACCCACATACAACATGTGGTCCCCAATTCTTTTCTTGGTTTCCCACAGGAATACCAAAATATGAACTGTAAACTAAGCAGATGATGTTAGCATCCTTTATTCTATGCTTTACTGCTTTCGATCCCAGGAAGATGCCTCACACATAAAAAAAACAGTCTGCATTACGCTTACAACAATGGGAATATGCCATTATTAATCAATTATGAGAATATGAAACAGATAACACACTGTTGAACCGTTTATTCATCTCACGGAAAAAGTATTCTTAGCTAATATAATTTTAACCAATTAATTTCATATAATTGGGCTTAAAAAGCAAAGAAATTATTATAAAAAAGTAGGAATATTCAGTGTAGTTTAGTTGTGACCTAATTCATCCAAAACAAGCACAAAATTCACTTAAACAAGCAAAAAGGTTTTTTTTGTTACATGGTGTAATTTACCACAGAGTAAAAACCTAATTAAGATCTAGGATAATCTAAATAATTTACCATCTTGCACAGAGTAAAAACCTAATTAAGATCTAGGATAATCATTACTACTATTACTACCACCACTGCCATCACCAGAGGGCCAGCTGAGCGCCCCACAAGGGGCGGGAAGAGAGGCAGCGAGCCAGTGCTCAGCGTCCTCCACCAGATGGCGCTGGTCCACCTCGCCCCGTCGGCTGTCGCCATCTGGCGGGTCGTCCGGAAACTCCTTCTTCTCGCTCAGCAGCGCAGGACCTCGGTGGGGAATTTAACCAATAACTATATAATCATATTATATAATTATATATTGTATATATTGAATTACATCCACACACACACACATATACACATGCATGCATACATGCACATGCATGTATAAGTACGCCAGTAAAGTA
>JAHLJT010009454.1:0-109560 GCA_031308135.1 Acheta domesticus | reverse complement strand
ATTTCTGGATAACCTGAGCTTGCATTTCTGTTGGTTTCCTCAACCTCATTTCATTATGTCTTCGGTTAAAAATAAATTCATAAAAATCCTTCTCATGAGTTTCCATGGTCTCGGATCCACCCCCAAATTTGTATTTTGGTCAAAAGAGAGGGTGAATTGCTGTGCCGACCTGAATAGTTTACTCCACACACCACCCTGCTTGTACTAGAAGAAGATTCCTCCGCAACCGATATCAGACTCGGCATCGCTGTCAGGGAGTCCCACTTCACTTGCTTCTCTACCACTGCTGTTTTCGTCCGGGAAAATCAGAATCATAGCACTCATGTCACTTACACTAAAATCATCACTATCTGTCTCTTCCATAAGGCACATATATCTTGCTCTGAAACTCTCTTCGCAGCCATCCTTCTATCACTAGATATTAACACGGTACGCAAGCAACAGGCAAGCAGACTAAACATTGAAATGAATAAGGGCACGCATGAATGAAACATTGTTTTGTTTCCACGAAGTGATAAGGCGCGATGCGAAACCTGAGACATTCACAATCAGGCGCCATTCGCGAAAAATGCACGTGGTGACATGAACATCCACCAGGGGCCACCACTACACAGATGCAGCAGTGTCGGATGAACATGGTTAAAATCGAACTTTGGCTAATAGAGAGAAGCACTACAATCCTATTATCATTAATCCAAGTCTCACAAAATAGCGGATAATTCAAATTGACGTGGGCGCCATATGGCTCCACGCGTAACATAATAGAAGCATGATATGTGGTACCACATGGCGCCACGCGGCAGTCAACGTGTTAACAATTTTTCAACTCTGTTATTCGATTTCTGAAGCGTATGACATGTCAAATCAACCGTTGTCTAGTATATATCTGTATGAACCAATTTAAATAAAATTATGAGCATTTTAACGTTAAATTGTAATACAATATAACCAGAAGGCATGCGATATACTTACAATCCCTAACGGTTCCGAAATTATGATTACTTTCTAGCCTTACGAATACTTCGTAATGCGGTTTATCGCTGCCTTGCTTGGTCATGTTTGATAGACACGTTTTTCGCATGTTGAAAATTACCGGCTCCTAATGATAAAAGCGATAGAATTACGTATTGACTAAAATTTAAGTAATTGCGATAAATGTCCTGGAAATGTTTGTATAGATTTGTTCAAATAATTAACTTTTAACAAATTTTTACTTCTCTTGTATTTGTAAAGCGTTTTGCCATCGTATCAATTGTTTCTTAAACATGCATTTACCATTTTATACGTCTGTTCTATTCTTTCATGGTTCTGTTCCATAGTGACGGTGTTGGTGTTGCGTAGTGGTATAAGTGCCGGTACGTTGAATTTGAGTTTCGGTTGTCGGGCTTTGGTACCGAAAATGTTTGCTGGTATAATACACTTTTTTTGGTTTATGAAGTAGTGGAATAGCAAAAAGGACCTATAGAAGGAGTGCGAGAAAGTATGTGCGTTGGAAGCACCACTAGTTTAATCTGTAAGATTACGAAGAAAATATTCAAAACTGATATGAAGTATATTCTAGAATCCATTTAAATTGGCGCTCTAGACGCTTGCTCTTGCATCATCCACTAGGCGTGTGTACAGCTTGTGATCAACCATTTCTCGCTCAAGTATTCTTCCTTCACTCACAACTCCAACTAATTATACTTTAATTATCATTAATTTTAATATGTAACACAAGTAAAATAATACAAATTGTTTTACTGTGCTTTAATTTATTTTCGCTTCTTGCATTTAAATGGGGGGTGTTGTCGCAAGGGTAACGTAATTGTTTGGGTGGGTTCAAGTGCGCGTTACGGGTGCGTTAGTCGGAGAGGGGGTATTGAAAATACTCCAAATTTGCGTTACGTAATTTATGGACGGTCTCTATTCAGAATCCATGCTTTTTTGGGCCCTTGAAACAGAAAAACTGATCGATGGCAAAACGTCTGTCTGTCCGTTCGTCCATCTTGGTCAATGCTAGCGCCTCAACTGTACTGCCGATTTTCTTCAAAATTGATATTCCTCGATCGATTTAAATGATTTCGAGGCCCTCTGAATTTTACACGAACATTTTGATTAGGAAGTTTTTTGTAAATATTTTAAAATTTTCTCAAAATGACTCCAAAAATTTTGATTAATCGTTGGCCTCGAATAGCTTAAAGAACGCCTAACTGAAGGGTGCAGGTCATATTTTCGTAAAAATATCTCATTTTTCGAAAATTACAACGCTCAAAAAAGTTTTCGGTGTTTTCCTACAACTACAATATTGAAGTTCGAGATTTTTTCTTAATGAAAAGTGTTCTTTAAAGACAAATTTTGAAATACGATCATGTACTACAATTTACCAAATATATCAGTGTTTTTCGCGTAATTTTGTCTAAAATATAGATAGTTTTTACATTTTAAACAAATTTTTCCCCAGAAAACTGTGACAATTTTTTCTTCAAATTTTCTCCTCGTATGTATTAAAGGACGTAAAAAGTAGTGTTAGTCTCCTTGTTCATGAAATCTGTATTTTCGAAAATTGTTCAATCTTGACATATCAAAACTGCATAATTGAAGGTAGAGGTTCTTGCCTTAAACAGAATCAGTTCTAAAAGCCAGCTCTTTAAAAACTCTCATTTAAAATTGTTTGATAAAACGATTAGTTTTTACATAATTTGTGCTTAAAATTTATACACTTCACAAGAAAATATTTTCTCTATAACCACTCCAAATTTTTTCCTTAACTTTTTTCCAAAGCTACAACAAGAAGAGCTTTAAAAAAATGGTGCAGGTCTCATTTTCGTTGATGTCTCAGAATTTTCGAAAATTGTAAATTTATAAATAATGCGAGAAAGTATGTACTGTTCTAGAATCACTAGTTTTTAATATATTCTCTATTATTCACTGACTTATTGTTGAACTGAGGCACGACTAAGGATATCCGGAAGGAAGACCCTACTTCTTATAAGCAAGTTTAATTGAAGCATTTGGAGATATTTTTGAAAAAAAAATGTCGTTTAAGCGTTTTAAGAAAATGCGCGATTTATAGTTCATTTTCAAAAGAAAGAGTTTGAATTTTAGAGAAACTGCATTTGATGTCACTTGAAGCACTTTCACTCACAAATGCAATTATGTATTAAAAACGCCCGTAATGTAAGTATTAACGACGTGAGAGATGTATCAAAAATTACATTTAATGAAAATAATTTCCTGAAAAACAAAATATTAAATTAAAATGAAGTTCATTTCATTCTACTCATTGAATATAGCACTATCCACGCAAAACGATTAAAGACCACGGTATTGATGCAGTTTTGAGAAAATATTGTATTTAATATTGTTTAATGTTGCTCATATTTCAATCAAGATTGTGCAAAAACAAGTAATATATTCAGAAAAGTTTACATGATATTTTATAAAGAACTGATTGTCAAGAACTAATTTCACTTGAAGAAAAAATCGATTCAACTAAATCACCACAATTTTTAAAGAATTATTTTCAAATTGCTGGATCTCGAGTCGGGTCAGATTAATAATGCAATGTTTTTAGCAAAAATTCAACGAATAGTTTAGGTACTAGTGTGTTCACAGAACGACAAGATGGACTGTCGAATGAATATTCATTTTTGAATATTAATCAAATGGTACACAGTACAACAAACAATCAAAAATAAATCACTACTATTACAGTTTTATAGGTGTCATAAGTATTTTTTTTGTGTGAGCCTGCATATGTGTTGACTTAATAGTAGATTAACCCATTAACGGCCAAAGGTAGAAAAAAATGACAGAAAGTCAGTATTCTTACTGAATAGTATTTATTTACTGTTAAGAACACAAAAATAAAATTAAAAAAATTTTTTTCTATTTGAAGTTAGAAAATTTTGCTGTTGCGAAAACGCAACATTGGCTGCTTGTAGGTACAAATTACACCTATTTTTTTAAATGGTATTCTTCAAAACATTTTGAATGCAAATAACAATTGCACTTTTTACATTGATACACTGTGGTGCTATGGCACAATTTACACCTTCTTCTTGTTTCGTTATCTGATTTTACCACAATGTGACCTACTCCATCATATCTTATTTTGTCCAAACTGTTGAGCTACGTGAGCTTCCTCCAGAATATTCAACATCTTCCGGACTTTCACATCTTATGAGGCATCTTGCAATGTAACTTTTATAATCCAGTTGGCTCATGGATTTGTCTGGTGTCAGAAGGTTGAATAACTTCCAAGAATTGACCATACAGCTGTCTAAGGAATTGGTAAATAGCGGCCACCACCATTTTTTCCCTCGTATTTGGATTCTGTAATTTGCCACTCCGTTGTCATGAATATCTACTCCTCCCATATGTTTATTGTAATCCATTAGTATGTCGGGCTGATTTACATGTATGGATTTACGTTCTTTCCGGCTGAATCTTTTAGCCTTGTGAAGGGGATGAACTGAACCATAGTTAGTAGCAATAGTAACGATGTTGTTGTCGTTCCACCTCACCATTGTAATCTCATTTTTATTGTCTTGTGCACTATCGTAACTTCCTCTTTGGTTTTTTGCATTTCCTTTTTGCCCGTGAGTGTACATTTCCAGTTCGCGCATCGCGAATTGTACCAGTTGCAAAGAAACCCTTCTCTCGAAGTGTGACAAATAAAGCAAAGGAAGAAAAAAAATTATCAAAGAATACACGATGGTGAGATGGATCTTGGACTACATGAAGTAAGTCAACAACAACTCTTTCACCTAACGTTTTATGAACATCGTTTAATATTTGAGTGCCCCCCCCGTAAGGCTGAAATTGATACAAATAACCGTTTGATGAACAAAGACACCAAATTTTAAAACCAAACCTTACAGGTTTTCCTTTTATAAACATTTTCGCCGAATGCCTTCCAAAGTATGGAACCATTTGTTCATCAATTGAAAGATTATGGGAAAAAATGCCAAACTGAATAAATTTTTTATTCAGATATTCTATGAATGGACGTAACTTTGAAAATTTATCTCTTTTGTCTAGAGAAGAGTTGTCTGATACATGCAAATTTCTCTTTATCTCTCTAAATCTGTTTCTACTCATTGCTTTCTTTACCAGGTCCACACCTTTGTCTTCGTCTGTCGACCAAAACATATCTTGTTGGGGAAAAGTATTATATCCAGATAAGAACAAAATACCTAGAAACTTTTTCAACTCTGTTTCTGAGCAAACAAAATTGTGGCGATTGTTTGAATTAGCATATTTTTTTGAAAAATCTGCTATCATTTTCAAGAGAGTATATCCACAAACAATGAAAATATTTCAAAAGGTGACAATTCACCATACTGAACCACCATATCTTGTAAACATGCTGACTCAACTGATGTAGGGAAGGCCGAATAAATAGGATATTCTGTTTTATTCCAATTTGGTTTCATAGAGTTTTTCGATGTTTAGAAATTTTTACCTTAGAGTTTTCCTTTCCATGAATTTCGAACGTCCCTGCGATGTCTTTTTCCAAAACGTCTTCAGTAGCAAATTGTCATCTATATCTTCTTCATCAGTCAACGCTGTCACTTCAGGTGGTATATAAACAATATCAACATTTCAGTTTCCGAATCAGATGAATCAGATTCTTCTAGGATTGCGGTAAGTTCTTTCTACTGTCAAAGCTTTCACACGATCTGAATTCTAACAAAAGAGGAAATTCGGTGTATATTTCAAAACAAAACTAATCGGAATAAACTTTCCTTACTTCAAAAAAGATACTTACCATGGCCCACAACTATTCCACTATGTCATAAATAACGCGTAAGAAACAAATCGAACTTATTTGGCATGAAAACAGCAAAAATCACGGGAGAACTGAAGAAACAGTAATATTACACGTCGTCTACGAGAGCGCTCTAAGATAGCATGCGCCTGTGCGAGTCGAGACCTGCTTCTCGGAAAGATCACTGATTGCGCCAACGTTGCGAAAACGCAACAGGGAAATTGGATCCAATATTCTGACGCAACAATGAGTATGATTTTTGAATTTTCAAAACTATTCTTTCAATAAACACTATAGCATTACACTAAACTAAAATATTTATTTGAATTTTATAAAAAAGAGCTCCTTTAGCTAATTAGAAATATGCCATGTTATTCGGTTGAAAACTTAGCCCAAAATAATTCCTCAGAATAAACCTGTATGGTGAGAAAACTGTATAAAAACGTACAGCACAGCAAAATAAAGAATAAAGAAGAGTTCAGAGTAAAGTATTTGGAGTTTCATTTCAAAGAGACTCTAAAAAAAAATTATATAATTGGTGTTGCGTTTTCGCAACGGTGGCCGTAAATGGGTTAATTAGAAGGTGATTCGTGTGCTGGCACAATCTCTTCTAATATATTTGGCTTCTTGTGGTGATAAGGTCATCCAGTGGAATTATGTCGACGTCTCTAAGTAAAGTCTTGTTTGTCACGAACTATGGGTTGCCGCAAGACGTCGTATGTTTTAGTTTTGAATTTACGAAAAATATTCAATATACGAGTGGTTATTACTTCTCTGCGGTGTCGTATGAATCTATTCGCGTTCCATAGTATACTTTTATGACTTAGCAGCGATTATATTTGTTATACTTTTTGTTCTAGAATGTTTAGATATCTTCAGAAGGAATTTTCAATTTCTTGGCACATGTCTATTTGGGCAGAAAGGAGACTACATGAAAGTGGGGTGTATCGGATTATTGAATATGTGAAGAGGTGGGCAATAAATGATATTTTTCTGTGAATGGGTGTGCTTCTTTAAGTTGGGGAATTTCCTGAGTTTAAAAATGGTATTGTTTCAGTGGAGAGAGAAGTCGTCACTACACATTTTATATGTGAATTATTTTCAATGCATGGGTAGAACTTCATTTAATTTCGATATTCGTAAAATTTTGCACAAATGTTGATGATATACCGATATATGTCTCATTTTTCGTTTACTTTTCATATCATTAATTCAGTTCGCTATATTTCTTTCTTTAAACCCCAAAATATCCAAGCAGTCATTTCAAATGCAATAAAACGCAATTCAATAATATAATAATACCAACTTCACATGATTCTTTACAAACGATTAAAAAGAGATGTGAAAATGCCGTGGCCGAAGGGCTACATGAAAATGATGAATGATTACATTAAAAACAGGATTTTAAGGAGGATCATACCAAGCGCTCCATGCCCCAGAAGGGCTTGTAGACGCATTACGAACGCGAAACAAATTTAAAAAGAAACTTATACATCCAATTTAAAAAGAAACTTATCGACATTATTAGTTTAAATAACAGTATTAGTATTTGCTTTTCTGAGACACAGGTTGCATCTACATAACAATAAATTAAAGAAATTGTGGATGTTATTACTATTAAAAGGTAGAAGCTTCGTTGTTGAAATGACTGATTCTTTCATATGCTCAGAGAATTTGTGCGTTCTCATAAGACAGGCCTGTCCAAAACCGTGCTCCGGTGCAATTTTGCTCCGCCCGTGATCCACGCAGTGCGCCGGCGCAAGTTAGTCACCGGGGGAGGGGGACATTCCTTCAGTCCGTGCGATAAGAGAACGGACAACCTGCTGCTGGCTAGCTGCTGCACTTTATCTCAATGGCGACAGCGAAGAGTGTAGACATTTTGTTTCATAGTGGTTTACAGGTCTTATATTCTGACCATCCATCTAAAAGTCAGAAAGATTTCGAACGGCGAACTCTTTGGAGTATTATGAATATTTCCCACAACATGAGTACCCAAAACTACAGATGAAAGCAGCCAAAGTAATTTTTATGCTTGGGTCCACGTATGTATATGAGAGCTTCTTTTGATAAACAGTTAACAAAATCGAAGTTTCGAGGATGTTTGAGCGACGAGAGACCGGCAGCGAACGAATTGTAAACAAAAAAAACAACAAATAAAATTGTTACAATGAAATTGCTTTTACTCGTTTTAACTGAACTTACTTATCCAGGATATTCAATGTGGAACACGGTATGAGAAATATTTTTTTGAGACTCTTGCCTCAAAAGTTTAGTTTTAAGGCCCTAGATCGCTTCGTTTAGGAGTTATTTAACGATACAGATTCGAACTGTGTAGCGGACTGCGTTTGCAAGAATATCTAGTTTTTTATTCTTCAGAACTATGTAGTGCCATTTTTTTGATATTTTATTTCTTATTCTGTTATTCGGGACGCAGATGAATCCTACAAAACAGAGATAATTAAAATTGGTTCAGGAGTTCTTGAGTTATAAATGGTGAAACTAAAACAATTGTGTCATATATATATATATATATATATATATATATATATTGTGACGGTACTCCGCCAACACAATCCTTTTCGTTTTGGGGGGACCTGAAAAGGCACAGGGGTCTTGGCTGGGAGGAGCCGTGACTCGGGATCACGTGTGAGGTGAATTTTAGCAACCCCTTTTTGTAACAATTTTGGATTTATTCCAGATAATGAAACTCTCACGTCCTACAAATACAAATACACAATAAATCAAAATACTGATCTTCCCAGATATCATTGATGAATTACCAAACTTAAAACTATTAGGTCTTTTGCGATGGGATCCCTCGTTTACTGAAGGTAAAAGCATTTACTGTACAAGAAACCCATAGCACTTTACCATTTCCCCTTCCAAAAAGGCTTAAAATTACTTTACAAAAAAATCAATTCCTTTTCTTCTTCTCTTGATTGAAAACTATGTTACATAATATAGCAATTTTGATTTACATTTTACTGTCTTTCTCCTTTTTTTTCGACTTGGACCATGGAAACTCTAATTAATCAATTCCCTCCCGATTCAGGTAATCAGTTCTCATTACTTAAATATGTCCACTCCTTTTCTTCTCTTTTCACTCTCCCCAAAATGAAGTCTGTAATACTTTACGTGCGCCGTCCGACGGGTCTGCTGCAAAAGGTCGCGCACACTCACGCGCCGCCACCTCGGAAGCCCAGCCGCCACGCGCCGCCATGGGCGAACTCCAGCCGGCCCCGAGCCCTCTCGCGTTGCCTCCACTGCACGTCCAACCACGTTCCGTCTTCTCTGCTTCTCGTCCGACTCCCGAATTCTTATACCGTTCGTGCGTCCGTATCCTCAAGCGCGGCAGGCGACACGAGCCTATCGTTTTACTGCGGTCCCTCGGTTCGCACTATCTGCCGTGTGATAACCACTTAACTCAGTTTTCTAAAACTCACTTTTAATAAACTTAACTTTGTCCATTCTAGCTATTTCATTACAGTTCATCTTCTATTCCTGCCTTACGAAATATCACCTTCACTTTTAACATTCAACCGTCTTCTCTCCCGAATCTAACATCTGCCTACTCTAGATGCCGCCGCCTAGATACTGACTAGGCACCTCCGTCCGGTGACGCTGCTCAGACCAGAAGAAGAGCGATTCCCTTATGGTCAGCCGCACTTCCCCTCTTTTCCCCCTCACTACCTGACATGAGTGGGGGTCACTCTCCTATCGGCCCCGCCGGTACCCCTTCTCGCCAGCGAACGCTTCTCCGGACGCGCCCAGCTTTGCGCGGTCTTTTGAATTCTTGTTCTTACTTTTTCGTCTCTTCCTTGTCTTTTATCCTCACCCTCATTCACGTATCACAATATATATATATATATATATATATATATATATATATATATATAGTAACCAAACGTTTAGGTCGGCTGAGGGGAATTTCAGTGAGAACGTGGCTCTCTTTGAAATTTTGAAAAAAAAGACACAAAGTTGAAACTACAAACATGAATATAATTGTGACAAAAATTAACTTGAAATTCAACAAACTGAATATAAAGAAATCTCTAGTGAGATGAGACATACCCACAAAGTTACATCAGAAGGAAGAGTACATACGTTTTTCATAACGGAAAATGAGCACTTTCTGCCTACAAATATTGAATGGAACTCTCCTTCAACAATACTGCATTAACATTCATATGTAACTTTCTTACACACAATTCACTGAAATTACAAATAAATTATCTTTTGCACAACTTCACTCAATACCAAAAATACAGAATTACCATTAATCATTTTTAGAATTGACACAAATTGAAATCACATCAATATTCTCTGTGACCAAAATTAACTTTAAATTCAACAAATTGAATACAAAACATCTCCAGTGAGATGCAACATGCCCACAAAGTCACATAAGAAGTAAGGGCACATGAAAACATTTTTATTCCCTGAAATTATATTAATTTTAAGCCATCTCTGCTTATGAATACCTCAACTTGCATGAGAATAATACAAAACATTGTGTCCATGGCACTGTCTTTTGTTTCAATTCATACTGCATGCAGATAATTGAATTTACAATTCATTCACAAAGCATGAAACCAAAGTCTCAAATCACCACTGGCTTTGTTGCAACAATTCAAATATTAATCCCCTACAAAACTTTCCTTCTCTCTTATCCAAAAAGAAAGTGAATCCCAATAACTTAGAATGAAGTCATACCCAACAAGGCATGTGAAGAATTACAAAGTCATGATTAATGATCATGGAACCAACTTCCCTTGATACCTGAAAATTAACCGTTTCACATAAATTAATACAAAGATTCAACACAATGTCGCACGATGGTCCTTCCAAATAATCCGCCACATTAATTATAAAATACTTTAATCACTACAACCTCCCACCACCATGAATTACAGGAAACAATTTCATAAAAAATATATTTTGTGCGGCCTGATAATGAACTTTGAGTCTCCGAACTGTATGGCTTTTTTAAAGCCGCAATATTCCATCTGTAATCCCAGTGTCTTCATGCAAGTTATGAATGTAATGAAGTTCTGTTCTTCAATTCTTTCCACCTTTAGCATAAATCCCCTCACACGAAACAACGTTCACAAATGAGGAAAATAACTGCAAACACCACATATTACTTAGCCCTCACTTCCTCGACTTACAATGCCTAGTTCACTATTGAAATTCTCAAGATTTTCATCAAAGTCTTGACTTTTCAACAACTAATTTACATCCATATTATATGATTGAGGCAACGCATCTACAAAATCAATTTTCTTTGGAGAACTTATCGTGGAAGCGTAGAGGTACTGCTGTCTTCGCCGTGACGTCACCTTGCAGAGCGGCATCAGATTCTCGTGGCCGAAACGTGGCTCCGGCGACGAACTGGTAACGGAGCAAAAACGTTCGCAACCTGGTGTGCTGCTTTTGGCCGCAGGGCCAAGGATCGAAACTCTCCTAGCAGCGCCGGCCGCCCCTGGAACTTGGCTCGCCCTCCATGGTTACTCGCACCTTCTGCTTATCTCCGTTCACCGTCCAATGGTCAGAAAATCTTACTCGCGCCGTTACCACCGGGGTTGTTTTTAAGTTTTACTCTCTACACTTCCTCGTCTTGCGTGCGTCGCCACCTCGACTTGAACTCGGGGGCCGTGGCGTTCGCCAGCGGCGCAGAACTCGCAACGGAAAGCTGCCTCTAGCCACCACTGCCGCAGACGCCTCTCATTTCCCGCTAACTGGGCTCGCGGCCATACCCTCAGTTTTCAACCTCACACCTCAGGTTCGCGTAACTTTCTGTCCATTTCTGACCGTTTGTTCCCCTTACCTTCGCCGCGCACGTCACCACCGCTTAGGGGTGACAACTCCCCCTCCACCGACCGCTGATAAAACTGCGACGTCGCCGCCGCCACGGCAGCGCGAGCGCGCGGCGAATCTCGCAAACAATCTCTTTCTCGTTGCAAATTGTTTGGGGCCTGAGGGTTTTCGTCGACCTGCGACCCGAATTTCACTGATGTATGTGCTGGCGTCGCGTCAAGCCAGCTCACACCTGGTTTCTCCCCGAAGATACGTGGCAATTAGTTCGAAATTGTGGCAAATTAATTGGCAATTAATTAGCAATAAATCGTTAGACATGTTCATTCCGGTCACATTTGAAGCACACAACACGAGGGATATATCAAAGTAGTGGTGCTACAGAATGGCACAAAATTTCTCGTATTAGTTTTCTATTTCCTTTGGTCTCGGCTAGCTATTCGGACTTGCCCAAAATCATTTTTTGGCATTTCTTATTTTTTTGATTTTAGAATTGTAGAACAAATATTATTTTAAAAATATTAAAGAATAGTAAACTTCGGCTATAATGGCAATTTTCTTTGAAACATTTGGAGCCGTTTTTAAGAGAATGACGTTTAAGCGCTCCTGTAAATGAGAAATTCGAAGATCTTTTTCACAGAAAATGTTGAGTTTTCGAAAGACTTCATTTAAAGTCGTTTGAAACAATTAAATTCACAAATACAATAGGGTTTAAAAATTACTAGAAACGTGCATATTAAAGGTGTGAGAGATATTTAAAAAATTACTTTTGTGTATTTTTTGAAAAACTAACAAAATGAACTTTACGCCATTTAAACAATGCAATTAGCACTAAAAGTTTAAAAAGTTTGAAAAAACTTTTGTGCCGTTTATGAGAAAATACCGTTTGAGCGTTTTTGAAAAAGAGGAATTTTGGGCTAGTTTTCACAGGAAAACGGTTGATTTTTCGAGAAATTTTTGACATTTAAAGCACATGTACTCTTCTTCTTCTTCTTCTTAGCCGTTTGGTTGACCCTTATGTGGGTCTTACGGCGCCTAACTTCTTCTTCCACTCTTCTCTGTTGTCCCAAGTCCCAGGAGGTATCTGCCATTCAGCCAATGTCTTCTCTACGTTGTCTCTCCAACCAGGTCGCGGGCGGCCTCTTTTCCTTCTTTCTTGCGGTTGCCAATCCAAAAGCTTCTTTGGAAGTCTATTGCTCTGCATTCTCTGCACGTGTCCAAACCATAGCAGTTGTTTCCTTTCAATTTCGGGCAGTATATCCTGCTTCAAACCCATAATCTCTTTAAGTCTTTCATTTCGTATTTTCTCTCTTCTTGAAATGCCAGCTGATCTTCTAAGAAAGTCCATTTCCATTACTCTCAACTTTGTTCTCATGCTAAAAAGCCTAACAAGGATAAGCCGGTTGGATATTGGAAACGAACTTGGCAAAAGAAATGGACTATGAATGTAGGGACTTGGAATACGCAAGGGTTTGGGAAAAAGGCCCAGGAGGAAATACACGAACTACAAGAGATGGATGTGGATATCATGTCATGAGTCATGAGCACATGTACTCATAAATATAATAATGTAATGAATATAATAATTTGTAAACAATGCTGTAATTGTGAGTGGAAGTGCTTCAAATGATTTCAAATGAATGTTTTCAAAAACTCAAATATTTTTCTTGAAAAAGAGCTTTAAATTTCGAATTTCAAATAAAGCTTGAACGCCATTTTCTTAATAACGGCTCCAAATTTTTGAAAGAAAATAGCTATGTAGGACAACGATTTACTGTTATTTTATATTATTAAAATCATATTTTCGTTCTACTATTAGGAAATTGAAAACCTACGAAAATGTCAAAAAACTGTATTTTAGGCGGCGATAGGTGACAGTTGGCAAGAGTATGTAACAAGTCCCAATAGCTACCTGTGGCATATGCCCTATTTTCTGGGTTAAAGCTGAATTTTCGAAAACTGCGAAAGTTCGAATTTTTTCGGTGGCTTCCTACAACTATAAAATTGAAGATAGACATTTTTACTTCAAATAAAATTTGTTTTCCATTATTAATTCTTTCATAAAGTTCCTGCACCTTTTTCAGAAAAGTTAAGTAGTTTTCGCGCAATATTGCGTGCAATATATGCAATTTAAAAAAAATTAGGAAAACAATATTTTCTCATAAACAGCTCCAAATTTTTTCGTTAAACTTTTGGTAGGGATAGCACTAGATGTCCTCTATGAGATGACATAAACGCAATATTGCTCGATTCTTTTGTTTTGTCAAACATTACAAAATGGTAATTTTTTGACTTGTTTCTCTTTTTGGTATTTTTTGATTTTGCAAAAATTACGCAAATGTGATTTTTTAAGATTTCTCGCACTTTTAATATGCACATTACCAGCAAGTTGTAAACATTATTTTATTTGTGAATGTAAGTGTTTCAAATAAAGTTTTTTGAAAACTCAAAAAGTAAAAAAATGTACTTTGGGCGCCGATAAATGGCAGCTGGCAAGAGTATGTGGCAATTCCGAATGGCTAGCCCAGACCCAAGGAAATATAAAACTAATACGGGAAAGTCTGTGCTATTCTGTAGCACTATTAGTTTACATTGTTACACTTACTTCGTAAGAAGAGAAAGTGATGTAATTGTGTGCCGGAAATCGGCGAATTTTCGGCAGAAAAATTTACGAGCCCTGGTAACGCAAAAGCGGATATATCCTGATCTTATAAACATTAAATTACTTCCTCTCACATGTGGTGTAGCCAGAATCCATGTTTTGAGGGGCCTTGATACCGATTGAGGTCAAAATTCTGTCTGTGCGTCTGATCGTCTGCGGTCAAATATTGCGCCTAAACTGTACCGCCAATTTTCTCCAAAATTGATATTCCTGGATTGACTGAACGCACTCGAGGTTTTGCGAGTTTCAAGCGGATATTTTGATTTTTAAAGATACTTTACATGAAGGGTCAAACATAGAAATACGAACTGACATGACCCTCCTTGTGTGATTTTTATTTCGACTTCCGTAGCCATATGAAGACATTTGGAAGTTTTCTAAGTTGCACATTGATGTACTTAGATATTCCGTAGTAAATTTCGCCATCTTATTAGGCTCATTAGGCCCCATTCTTTCATGATGCACGAAGAATGTGGCGGAGTCATTCAGTTAATGGGCACAAGTATTTACTGTCAGCGCATGTTTTGGACTGGTATTGTAGAAAGGTTCAAATTTTGCGTCAATGCACACTGCAATTACACCGTCCTGTAAACTTAACCCTAGACTGCTCCCCCTTTTATGTACGTCATTATGTACGCTCCTCTGGGGTATTCTGTAACCCTACGTGTATATGTAATTTCTTATTCGCTGGTTTTAAATATTATTGAAATGTAAATGATTTTTGGGAAGCTTTAACTTTCTACTTTGTAATAGTTAATTCGAAAATGGAAAAAATAGAGAGTAATATGTAGGTTTGTCAGGTGTAAAGAAATAAAAGGCATATAAGTCATGTCAGTAGTAAAATATTTTTCCTAAGCGTTACTTATAGCCTTCACATTGTTTACTGCTCCCTTTGCTCCAGGAATTCTCAAAACAATATTACGAGAAGTAAAAAAGTAAAAACGTTTTGGTGGATGGCGGTGGGTTACAAGACCACATACGACCATTCTTATATTTGATCACAGGCACATATGTAGTGATCATAATCATCTTCTGATGCACTTTGCTCTGATACACAAACGTCACCAACCTCTGCGCTATCACCTACAGCATCATAATTTCCTTCACTGCCATACAAAACTACATCTTTATCCAAAATTTAATTTACTAAGCCACTAAACGTCCGTTACGAGACCTAGCCATGCTTTCACTGTAGCTTTATACAAAATCAATGTGCACTACCGCTCCCTGGGGTATCTTGTCACCCCAAACTTCTCCAAACAACTGACAGATACAAATACAAGTTTCGCGCACTGAGCCACAAGACCAATAATCACAGTTGTAAGTGTACATGGGTTCCTAGCCATCTGCGTGCGTGCGCAACGAAAATACAAAAGAAAAACCAAACGTCTGGGGTGACGCGTCACCACGGGGAGAATTCTAGAATTAAAATCGATCAGCTGTTTGAACTCGAAAGAGAAGCCGCTTCTCGCGCTTTAATGCAGAAAGAAAACAAGTCATTGACTTTTGTTGTATCTGCATTCATTCCCATTTACGTTCTTTCAAAAACTACCTCTAGAATTGCTTGACATACGTTATATCTGTCTGGAACGATGCATGTACTGTAACAGCACAGGCCTCTGCACCGGACTAATGTAAAAAATGCTTCATTCAAATAACTAAAAGCCGTCCAGCAGCGAGGAAAATGAAACAATTTTCACTTTCACGTCTCTCCCATGCAAAAGGCAGGAGAATGAAAATGTTAGGAATCGGGCACTTTTCTGCGTCCTCAGTCCCTTAATCCTTGTAGCTTCCGGACTTCGGTATATTCTGAGCGCCAGTAGGAAAGGTTGCGTCGTGACGTATGCGGCCAGATATGCGTGCGGACAAGGGCGCAGTAGAAGTACCTAGTAATCACTTCAGAAGATACGTAACACCATTATTGAGACACAAGTCACGGGACTTGCAAACGGATCGTGATTGGCGGAGCCACATCGGCGGGAGAAGTGAGCACAGAAAGCACATAAACATCCAAAACGCCATTCTTCGCACTTCTTATTCCAATATTTGTTCTCCGGGTCACTGCTGCTTCAGTATTTGTTTGCCAGGACGCAGCTTTTTCCTTACTAAGTGTTCACCGAGTCGCTTCATTCTCGAACAGTGCATTCGCTAAGCGAGCTGCTTCGGATCCTCATGGTATCGCGCACCGGCGTACAGTTGCTCAGCACCATTTACCACCGAGTTCGGTAAGATGGTTATCGACATCATCAAAAACTACGCCGAGCTCATCTTCGACATGAGGACCGATAATTCGTGCAGTGAGTTCTGAGAACGGCCACCGTATTTGGACGAGATTGTGGAGAACACGCATCTCCCCGCGAGGATCGCGAAGTGAGGCCGCACGTGATACCCGTGCCCTGTGATGCGAGGGCCAGCCTATCAACCGGGATCTGCGCGGGAATCATCCGATTTCCCACCACTCTTCTGGAACCCTCCGCCAGCCAGCGAGAACGTCAACTGGGTGAGCTCCTTCAACCAAAAGCTATCAATGAGCAGTGTGAGGGAGGAATAAGAGAGGGAGAGATCCGAAAGTGTAAATTAGAATAAGGGCGCAACAGGTGTAATTAAATTTGTAGAGAGGATAATTGCCAGGGTGGGATTTTTCAAGTCGAATTAAAATTATGATAACTCCAGATAGATTTTTTAATGGGTGAAACCACTATAAAACCCGTGCATTCATGCCTCCTGAACCCTTGCAGAATTGTAGATATAGCCACACAGGTGACATCTCACTCCGACGGCAGCCGGGCACCGCCGCCAATCTTGAGATAAGGGCAAAGGTTACGATACATACAGCGAATATGATTGCCCTAAAAATACGAAATGGCAATAAAAACTAACTTGTGTTGTTTCTGGAATAAACCAATTACTTGTTTTGAATAAGCGAGTTGTTATTGCTTAATTTCTCATTGAAGTTAATGCAATTTATAAACTAGTGGTGCTACAGAATGGCACAGACTTTCCCATGTTAGTTTTTCTATTTCCTTGGGTCTTCGCTAGCTATTCGGAATTGCCACATACTCTTCTTGCCAGCTACCATCTATCACCGCCAAAAGTACATTTTTTTGTCATTTTTTTAATTTTTCGATTTCCTATTGGTAGAACGAAAATATTAATTTTAGAATTTTAAAGAACACAAAAACCTAGCCGTAAATGGCAATTTTCTTTTAAAAATTATGTGCCGTTTATGAGAAAATGGCAATTCAGCGCTACTAAAAATGCGAAATTTGAAGCTCATTTTCACAGAAAATTTTTGAGTTTTCAAAATACTTCATTTGAAGTTATTTTAAGCACTTACACTCACAAATATAATATTTACAAATCGCGGATAATGTGCGTATTAAAGATGTGAGAGATCATTTAAAAAAAATTACATTTATATAATTTTTGAAAAAAACAAAAAAAGAAATCAAAATAAACTTTACGTCATATTAAAGAGTGTAATTATCACTATCTGTTACAAAAGTTTCAAGAAAAGATTTGCAGCCATATATAAGAAAATGGCGTTTGAGCATTTCTGAAAATGACGAAATTTGAGCTACTTTTCACAGAAAACGGTAGTGTTTTCGAGAAACTTTACTTGACATTATTTAAAACATATATACTTGTAAATATAATAATGTGAAAAAATCGCAGATAATGTAAATATTAACGACGTGAGAGACACGTAAAACAATTTACATTTTTGTAATTTTTGAAAAAAACAACCGATAGACCAATATGGGATTTATGTCATCTGATAGAATAAATTTACCACTATTCTTACCAAAAGTTTAAAGAAAAAATTTGGAGCCGTTTTTGAGAAAATCTTGTTTTGTAATTTTTTTATGTTGCACATATTGCACGCAATAATGCATGAAAACTACTAAAATTCTGAAAAAACATTTACGTGAAATTTATTAAAGAACTCAATATGCAGAACAAATTTTATTTGAAGAAAAAAATCTCTATCTTCAATTTTGTAGCTGGCGAAAGACGCCGAAAAAATTCAAACTTTCAAAATTTTCGAAAATTCAGTTTTATCCGTGAAAATCAGACGTGTGCCATATTTAGAAGTGTACTTTTACTCTATTCATACAAGAAATTTAAAGAAAAAATTTGGAGCAATTTTTGAGAAAATGTTGAAAATCTCCGGGGGGCTTCATATAAAGTACCCCCAATTTTTGAAGAATCTTTTCAAGATCTCAAAGCTACGACTAAAATTAGATCGAATATCTATTTTGGAAGAAACCGATAGAATCGGAATATCTATTTTTATGAAATAGTACGTATGATTTAGGCACTAGCAGTGTTCACAGACGGACGGACGGACGGACGGACGGACGGACGTTTTCCTTTCAATTGTGTTTTCGGTATCACGAACCTAGAAGAAAGGCTTTTTGGCTACACCATGTGATAGGGGATTTTTTTCTTAATTTAACAACTGGTTTTATCACTCCGTGTATACGTACGTATACGGGAAAGTAAAAATATTATGAAAATCCGCTCCCATTTTTATATTTAATTTTTCCCGACGGATAGAACATCGAACGTTTAAAATAATAGCTCAGGGCTTTCCTTTCTTGAATTCTCAATGTTTGCGAATTGTAATTTTTACGAGTACAAGAAAGTATGAGGTGTTGGAGCGCCACTAGTTTTGAGAGTTCACCTTTTTCTGAGAGTGCAGCTTTTCTTAGAGGAAACATTTATTTTGAGGTTTTTCAAAATGGGCCAGTATTTTAGGATGAATCTGTTTTTTAGAATAGACTTGGGTTCCAAAAATAGACATGTTTTTCTAAGAATGGATATGTCGTTTTTAGAATGAAAATATTTATTAGGGTGACCTTTCCAAGTGTGCTCTTTCTCACCTATAGGTCTTTTCGCTGCGTGTGCAGGGGCGCGCGGGGCCAGGAGCAGCGCGAGGGCGAGGGCGAGGGCGGGCGTGGGCGTGGCGGCGCCGCCAGGCGAGGGCGGGCGGCCGCGGGGGGGCTGCTGGAGGCGCTGGGCGTGCTTTGCCAGAAGCGCCACTTGGAAGCGCTGCTGAGTGGCGCCGTGTGAAGGGGCTCTGACGGGTCTTGTCGCTGCGTGTGCAGGGCGCGCGGGGCCAGGAGCAGCGCGAGGGGCGAGGGCGAGGGCGGGCGTGGGCGTGGCGGCGCCGCCAGGCGAGGGCGGGCGGCCGCGGGGGGCTGCTGGAGGCGCTTGGGCGTGCTTTGCCAGAAGCGCCGCTCGGAAGCGCTGCTGAGTGGCGCCGTGTGAAGGGGCTCTAACGGGTCTTGTCGCTGCGTGTGCAGGGCGCGCGGGGCCAGGAGCAGCGCGAGGGCGAGGGCGAGGGCGGGCGTGGGGCGTGGCGGCGCCGCCAGGCGAGGGCGGGGCGGCCGCGGGGGGCTGCTGGAGGCGCTGGGGCGTGCTTTGCCAGAAGCGCCTCTTGGAAGCGCAGCTGAGTGGCGCAGTTTGAAGGGGCTTCTGACGGGTCTTGTCGCTGCGTGTGTAGGGCGCGCGGGGCCAGGAGCAGCGCGAGGGCGAGGGCGAGGGGCGGGCGTGGGCGTGGCGGCGCCGCCAGGCGAAGGGCGGGCGGCCGCGGGGGGGGACTGCTGGAGGCGCTGGGCGTGCTTTGCCAGAAGCGCCACTAGGAAGCGCTGCTGAGTGGCGCCGTTGTGAGGGGCTCTGACGTGTCTTGTCGCTGCGTGTGCAGGGCCGCGCGGGGCCAGGAGCAACGCGAGGCGATGGGCGTGAGTGGGCGTGGGCGTGGCGGTGCGCCGCCAGGCGAGGGCGGGCGGCCGCGGGGGGCTGCTGGAAGCACTGGGCGTGCTTTGCCAGAGGCGCCGCTCGGAAGCGCTGCTGAGTGGCGCCGTGTGAAGGGGCTCTAACGGGTCTTGTCGCTGCGTGTGCAGGGCGCGCGGGGCCAGGAAGCAGCCACAAGGGCGAGGGCGTGGGCGGGCGTGGGCGTGGCGGCGCCGCCAGGCGAGGGGCGGGCGGCCGCGGGGGGCTGCTGGAGGCGCTGGGCGTGCTTTGCCAGAAGCTGCCACTCGGAAGCGCTGCTGAGTGGCGCCGTGTGAAGGGGCTCTGACGGGTCTTGTCGCTGCGTGTGCAGGGCGCGCGGGGCCAGGAGCAGCGCGAGGGCGAGGGCGAGGGCGGGCGTGGGCGTGGCGGCGCCGCCAGGCGAAGGCGGGCGGCCGCGGGGGGCTGCTGGAGGCTCTGGGCGTGCTGCTGGCCACCGCCAACCCCCCGCCCTTCCCCGCGCCGCGCCCCACCCTGCGCCGCGCGCTGCTCTTCTGCTGGAACGTCGTGGCCGTCCTCCTGGTGACGGCGTGCAACAGCGGGCTGCTGGCGCACCTCACCGCGCCGCACTTCCCGCCGCCCGTCGACTCTCTGCAGCAGTTCGTCGACGCGGGCTTCTATTGGGGCACCTTCACCGCTATCCCGTCGCTCGGCTTCTATTTCGATCCCAAGGTGAGCTTCTGCTATTACTCGACGATGCAGACTCTCTGACCTCGCAAACATTCCAATAAAGATGCTGATCAATGCAATACGCCTTAAGTTGTTTGCAACTTCATTTCAAATCCATATACTACATGTAAGCTAGACACCTAAAAACTAACTTATTGTCCCGATTCCAACGCTTGAAACTGTTTAGAAAATATTTTCAAATCTTCAAAGTTTCTCTTAACCAAGTTATAACAAAAGTTACTTTAAATATAGTTGCCTGGTTTTCACATTCTCGCTCTTATATTGTTCGAAGAGAAATAATTTAATCTTGTGCCAGAAAAGGGTAAACTTTCGACAGAAAAAACACTTATTGCTGGGGTAACGATAAATCTTTTACCCATGAATAATAAATTTCGCTAACATGTTGTGAGGCCAAAATCCTTATTTTTGTGGGTTCTTGATATCGAAAAATCGATTAATTAAAAAAATGGCCATCTGACCGTCCCTCTACCCATCTGTTACGACGCGGACGCCTGCCACTTCAAACCAGCATCGTTGCTACAGACTCGTCTGGTGTAGTGAACAACTGCACTGGGGTCATGTAGACTAATAGCGGGTCATCTTCAGCAAAGAGTCTCGCTTCTGCCTTGATGGCGACGACCGGGCCAATGTCTGGAGGCACAGTGGGTAGCGCCACGACGAGCGGTTTGTGGTATCCCATCACACGTCCCGCTAGCCTGGTGTGTTAGAGTGGGGCGCGATATCCTATGGGGCCCGTTGACCGTTAGTGTTCCTCGGGGGGCACCGTGACAGCTAGACTGTACGTTTAGGAGATCCTGCAAACCGGTGGATCTGCTGTTCGCAAACGCCCACGCCCAATGCCCTATTTCAACAGAGCAACGCGTGTCTACATACCGCAGCCATCTCCCGAGCATGCCTTACAACCGTGGATAATCTGCCATGGCTAGCTGCATTGCCAGACCTCTCCCCGATCGAGAATGTGTGGGATGCTAAGGAGCGTGCGATCAGGACCCCAACTCTATCCATCAATCTGCAAGAACTACGCGCTCAGGTGCAAGCTGCATGGGATGGACTAGCACAGAACTCCATTTGAAACCTGTACAAACTCCATGCTGTGATGTCTGGACACATGTGTTCGCCAACATGGCGGCCTCACGCCATAGTAACAGTACCGTCTTTGGACGTGTAGCACAATAAACGTTGGTCTTACAAACGTGAAAGTGTAATCATTCCTTATGCATGGTATCCTCTACCTACCTGCCAACAATGATCGCTATCCCTTGTCCTTCTGGGTGCAGCTTTTTCAATGACGATGATTGTAATTAAAAGCCGTCCAGAAGTGGGGAAAATGAAACAATTTTCATATTCACGACTCGCCAATGCAAAAAAATGCTGATGAATATTGATCGCACGAATTCGCGCTTTCTGCGTCCTCGGTCCCTTAATCCATGTAAGTATTAATGGCTTCCAGAGCTCGACTTATTTTGAGCGTCTGGAAAAAGGGTGCGTCGTGACGTAGGTGGCCAGATATGCAGGCGCACGACAGGCGCAGTTTCGGACCGCAGGCTCACTTCAGGAGAGCGTCACTACGTGGCGCCACTTTTTAGTCTAGACACAAGTCACGGGACCTACGAACGGATCGTGATTAGCGAGGGCCACCGCGTCACCGACGGGAGACGGAGGCCCAGATATTACATAAATAATCGGAAAGCCATTCTTTTGTATTCTTGTCTGAATAATTGTTCGCCGGGCAACGTCGTGTTCTTACTTTTTACTTTCCCGTAAACTATACGTACAAACGTACGTATAGTATAGGGAAAGTTATGTAATGCTGCGCGAAATAACGGCGGATTTTCGGAAGAAAAAAATTATTACAGGGGCCTGGTAACAAAAAAGTGGATAAATCCACTTGCTAAATTAAGAAAAAAATCTCTCACGTGATGCAGCCAGAATCCCTATTTTATGGGTCCTTGACACCGAAATATCAATTGAAAACAAAACGTCTTTCTGTACGTCCGTCTCTATGTATGTAAACAACGCCAACGATTAAACCGTTCAGCCGATTTTCTTAAAAATTGATATTCCCAGATCGATCTAAATAGTCTCGCGGCCCCTTGAATTTGAATCCGATATTTTAATTTTGGAGGGTACTTTCTGTAAAGCCTCTGGGACATCTCAAAATTTTCAAAAAAATGGCACCAATAATTTTGACTAATTTTTGTTGTTGGATTGTTTGAAGGTAATTTAAGAGAATAGCGTAGAACTCATGTCGCTTGAAAACTCTGGATTTTCGAAAATTGCAAAAGTTTGAATTTTTGACGGCATCTTCTTCCAACTATAAAATTACAGATAGATATTTTTCATTCAAATAAAATTTCTTCTCCAAATTGAGTGAATATTGAATGCAATATGTGCAATTTTAAAAAATTACAAAAACAAGATTTTCTCACAACTTTTGGTAGGGATAGTACTAAATGCACTCTATGAGATGACGTAAACGCTGCAGTGCTCTATTCTTTTGTTTTTCAAAAATTGCGAGAATGTAATTTTTTTAACTTGCCTCTCACGTCGTTAATATTTACACTAGCGTTGATTTGTTGACATTATTATATTAATGCGTACATGGGCTTTAAATAATGTTAAGTAAACTTTCCCGAGAACTCAACCGTTTTCTTTTAAAACTAGCTCAAAATTCGCCTTTCCAGAAACGCTCAAACGCCATTTTCTCAAAAGCAAAATCTTCGCTTTTTAGGTTAAGTACCTGCTGTTTTCACGTGTTCGCAATGTTTTGAAGAAATAAAACCGTTCAGATTTTATTTTAATCTGTACGTAATTTAATCTGGTAATACTTAAACGTTCAAATACTGAAGCCTTATAAAAAAAAGTTTTAATCCTTATCCTATTATATAATATCCATAACTATATATTATTTTAAGTAAAATCTACTTAAACCTGGAGATTGCTGTTATACGGTGCAAAATGTTTTTAACTATGAAGGAGGGGATTATGAAAATCTTGGAGAAAAATTAGAACAACATAAACTTTATACAAATAATATATTATTGGTCTGCAAGTTAAACTTGCAACTCCAAAATCTATTTTGGAATAAATCAAGTTAAAATTCTTCACCATTGCTAAGGGGGAGATAAACCTTTCTTTTTACTTTCCCAAATCTTTTAAAGAAAATTGCTATTAAGGCTAGGCTTTACTGTTCTTTAATATTCTTAAAATAATGTTTCCGTTCCACTATTTGGAAACTGAACAATTATTAAAATGTCCAAAAAATGTACTTTGGGCGGCGATAGTTGGCAGGCGGGAAGAGAATGTAGCAAGTCTGAATAGCTAGACGAGCCCAAAGGAAATAGAAAACTAATACGGAAAGTTTGTGCCATTCTGTAGCACCACTAGTAGAAACAACTTCAATCCTGGAGTTAAATGTACTAAAATATAAATTATTTTCTTGTTTCAAACAGTCGCATAGCAGTGAAAATATGCTCGAAAACTATTAATGAATATTATTTTTCGTGTCTTAAAAGGTATGTCGCGTTGAAAATTATTAAAAAAAGGAAAAAAATATTGAGTTTCACTTGTCTGCCGACGATGTAAAAATAATTAGCTTATGAATCCAAATTCGTTTAAAACTGGAACAGAAAGGTAGTCTCTGATGTCTCACATAGGAAGATACCGATGTTCTGCCAACCTGTGACGTCATCGGAGTCGTTTCATGTTTGTCTCAACTTTCCGTGGGTAGGAAGCGACAATGGCGCCTCTATGTATTCTATGCTCTAAGGGCAGCGTTGTTTGGCCGCAAATTGTTTCACCCAATTCAGAGGCCAAGGCGGCTTACATCAATTGTTACACAATAAATTGTGCCCAGTGACGAAAGGACATTTTCACTATGCGCTATATATCTATCTATCTCTCATATACACACATATATATATATATATATACATATATATATATATATATATATATATATATATGTAGTGTCACCACCTTGCCTTTTTGTCTCCCTCCCAATGTCGGGCGATGGCACGATGGGTGAGGCAGTAACCAACCACCTAGCGCCTGGTCCAACAATCGGGGTAAAATTACCTCGCGTATGGGAGGAGACGGGTGACTCGAGTAATTCTCCCTTGTTACTCGTTGTTGTGGCTTTAATAAAGTTAAGCCACAACGCACTCATATAAGAAGGTCCTAGCAGACATTCTTTCCAAGGGAAAGGGTTCAAGATTTAGTACACTGGGATAGATTAAGAACACTTTAGTCGTATGTTTTACGAAAATAAGAACAAACAATATATTCTGTACTGAAAATTAGTACATCAACATAACATGAATTGACTATTAAAGTCCTGTTAGAATCTGATATGCAAATAAAACCAAAAATTGTTACACCATGTAAGAAAAATCTAATTGCAAATAAACCCTTGAAATCTTCCAATTAAATTCAAAAGAATGGATTCAAGAATCGGAATTCCAATAATACATAACTAATACACGATTATCTCTACACACATTTCCTGAAATACACATAGAATAATACACACTCAAATTGTTGTACCTGAAATTACCATTCGTGTATACATAAATCGATAATATCAATACCATGTTCTATTCAAAAAAAATATCAATCTTCTACTTGTTCTAACAAACTCACTTGATTCAATTAGAATGCATAACTGTTATCGTTATTACAATGTCTAATCTTACCAACACTAAGCAAAGTTAAATTAATTTACTCTTATGAGATCTCAGACTTAAAAAAAAAAACAAAATGTTAAGTTAAATGCTACACAGTTGAACTTTGCATCCGACACAATATGTCAATCAATTGAATAATTGTCTATCTTTACTTCTGAATTTATTTTCCAGTAACACTTTTTAAATATCTGCGTCCAGTAACGAAACTGTAATTCAATTTGGCACACGGATATGTATTCAAAAACTCATGAATAAAGTCAAGCAATATTACAGTTAACCACCTAGTGAAATATGATACTAAAATCGTTCTACATCTGGCCCACGTTTCTGCCGTTAACTTGAAAAGGGTTTGCCGAACTCACGATGTCTCCCGCGACGTGCGAAGCCTTGAAGTTTTTCAGGGTCGTCAGGAAAGGAACTCGAACACGAGAAGATCCCGTTGACTGCACCGTTCTCCTCGGGACTCGCGTCGTTGGCGTCGGCGTTGCAGTAACGTCCAATGATCGAATTTTATTCGAGCTGGTTCAAGTATTCTTATACAAAAAAGCTGCAATAAATCACACATTGCTTGTAACATTTCTATTTCAATTAGCTACTCGTTACATTTCTTTTCGTTTCAATTCATAGCATCACTCTTGTTAAGTATTCTTCTTTTTTTTAAAAAATTATCCACGTTTCATGTGTTTTATTTATTCCCTCTCATGAATAAATTATCATAATAATAAGATGAGTTACCTTTTCTAAAAGCTTGTGTACTGTCGAAATCTTGAACTGGCGTGGTCCGTCGATCCAAAAGTTTGTCCAGAATAGTTCAGAGCACCTTCTCGTTCCGCTGACTTTCGGTAAAATGGCCGAGTTGGTCTCTTCTTGTTCTAAATTCTCCAATATTCGTTTGCTTTATTCTCATTGGTTGATCTCGTCGTTCCGCTGGCCGATTTCGTTATCACGCTTCTAGTACTAGTGATAAGCGCTCCTGTTAGCTTATTTTAAAACTATGTACGTCGCCTTGCGTTCTCTCTCGGTTAGTGTTGTAACTACTAGATCTTAAAATAACAGGACGCGTTTACGAGAAAAAAAACTGATATTTTCTTGCTGTAAACGGCTTTAGCGGTTACAGTAGATGTAGATATATATAGATATACGATAGGTATATTTCATATGTAATTCTGGAATGTAAACTTTTGTCATTATTTTCTTTGCTTACTTGAAAATGGACTGCAGGTCCATTTACATGATTAGATATTCCAATTAATAACCTTGATTTCAATTTTGTGTAATAATTGACAATTTAAAAACGATTGATGATTTTTTTAGGTTTTATTTTTCTTCTATTTTATTGATATTGCTAAAAAGTTGATTTTAAATTATTTTTTGCACACTTTTTTGCTTTTAATTATATCAAAAATTGTACTATTTTCTATCTAAACTTATTTGCAATTAATCGAGGGATTCTTACTTTTCAACCAATTAATAGATTAATTGAAATTAGTTTTATTGCGATTATAATTAATCAATTAAAATTAAATGAAACTGTTCTGCGATCTCAGTACGTGGCGACCTTAAATCCCGTAGTTGCGTCGAGCTGCCGAGCCTGCACCTAGCGCCCGGCGGCGGCCGCTTCTGCCGAGACTGCGGTTACGGGCCGATACTGACGAGAACAGCCGTGAATGGAGCGGTTCTGATAGTTTCGATTCTTGAGGGAGACCTACGTATGTGTAAATTTCAACAGGCAGATAAGGAGAGCGCGCGTGACCTTCGATGCTCGAAGACTGCGAAAGCAAAGCTACCGAGACCGATCGATAACCGCCACCGCCAACATTGTGTATCCACAATATCAATATATAAAAAGAAACATTAAGAATTCTTTCTGATTAGCGTTGTAGCGTCTGAAGCCTGACTCCACATTTGGCGCTAATTGTTATCCAATCCTGGTTGTTCTCTAAATTCCACTAAAAGATAAGTTGTCCTGTTAGCGTTTCGTACGGGATCAGTAATTATATATAGAATCGACATAATGTAACATTTTTATATCTTATTGCTAGTAAATGACATGAGAATGAAGACTTGTTTTTGTTTGTGTGAAGAACCCGACGCACCAGGCGGTGAAGGCGCGCTTCAAGGAGGAGCAGTCGCCGCAGGACCTGGCAGAGCGCCTGGCACGTGGGGACTACGCGCAGCTGGGGAACTCCATCGGAGGCGCCTTCTGCCCTCTCGGGCTGCCGCCGCCGCGCGCCGCCCTGCCCCGCCTGCGCCTGCTGCGCGAGACCGTGCGCTGCGACGCCTACGCGCTGGCCTTTCCAAACTACTCGCCGCTGCGACTCTGGGTCGACCGTGTTGTCCTGCTGCTCGCGCAGGTTTGTTCTCCGATATCATTAATGCAATTCCTGTGCTTCACTGGGCAGAACCCGTCGTCATGCCAATATATTACAATCGCGCATTGTCCACTCCCGCTCCTGTCAATCTCAGACCATAGGCCGACCAAGTGATGCTGCTGGCCCAACTGCGTTTTCACACCTCTTCACTACTGCGTCTCCTAAGCATAAAACTCTCTGGATCTTCATTAGAAATAACAAAGAATAACGCAGAACCCCAAGTAATGAGGTGGCCGAGCGGGCCGAGCGATACCACCCATGCATACCAATCTACAGATTTACATTCGCACCTTACGAATACATTTTTGTTCCGTTCTGAGGCTGTGTGTCGCTTAGTGTTACGTTTAGAAAAAAATATACAAAAGCAGTAAATGTTATAATCTTTAAAAATTTGGGTGTATTTCTTTATGACAATCATCTATTAAGCAGATATGCCTGTGCACATTATATGCGGTGTGTGCATTGCGCGTTGCATAACGATTTTGTTTGTAGATATCGCTCCCTTCTCACTCACCCCTCTAGGAATGCTTTATCCGCAGAGTATTCTTTTCCCCATTGTAATTGCTAAGTAATAAATTATACCAAGGTTTGTTGAAAAGACATTGTTTCCACGTTTAAGAATTCAGCTGGACCGCGAAAACGCCCATATACATATCCATCAATTTTTTTTAAATGTATATATTTCTCACGGCGGGGTCTACACCTCACCGCATACCAGTCGCCTCCCCTGGGATAAAGGTCACACCGGGAAAAATGCAGGGAAATGTTTTGCGACCGTCCACCGTCACCAAGACGTTCCTCGCGGCACCATTTGCAGTGCTGTCACGGGCCACTCGCACTGTACTGTCACATTGCAAACTTTATATTTTGAACGTACGATCTAATCAGCCTATCGTAGAAGCGACGTAATCAAGTATTCATTATTACTTAAAAGCATTATTCCTCGCGTGCACCAACAAACATACCGCCGCTCTAAACTTCTGAAACATCCACTTGGAAGAGTATATGGAACTCCGATTGCATCAGGTTTTACGTAACAATTTGCACAACCTATGCACACGCCAAATTACTCATTATCTACACGGTAGTAAAGTAAGATGCGCAGATGGCACGATTGCAGAGAATGTGGGCATTACGATTGCATTGAAATGACCGATGTTTAGAGAAACATGAATTCGTCACATGTAAGGCTTCATCTATGGATTCGTTCGATCACATCGAGCGTTGAGAAAATGGAACCATTAGCCCATCAAGACATGCGTTATCAAGTAAAGTTGAGACATACCAAGATATCTCAACGGAATCATTACTTAAAAAATAAGGAATAGTGACATTGATTAGCCATATTGGACATGGACGTGTTATTACAAATATTGAGATGTAAATATTAGGACATAGAAATGTTCCTAGGACAATATTAACGTAGCTGTGATTTGAGGCGTGGACATTTGTGAAAAATAAATTATTTTGAAAGCCGTCATTTAACGATGCACAAGGAATATAGTCTGCCAATGGTGACAGCTTTTAGTAAAGACATTAACGCGAGTGAAGATAATTGACCATCATGAAACGAGATACGGCGCATTACAAAATTAGTAACAAAACTAGTGGTGCTACAGAATGGCACAGACTTTCCCGTATTAGTTTTTCCTTGGGTCTTCGCTAGCTATTCGGAATTGGGACATACTCTTTCTTACCAGCTACCATCTTTCACCGCCAAAAGTACATTTTTTTGTCATTTTCTTAATTTTTCGGTGTCCTATTGGTAGAACGAAAATATTAATTTTAGAATATTAAAGAACACAGAAACCTAGCCGTAAATGGCAATTTCCTTTGAAAAATTATGTGCTGTTTAAGAGAAAATGGCATTTTAGCACTACTAAAAATGCGAAATTTGAAGCCCATATTCACAGAAAATTGTTGAGTTTTCAAAATACTTTATTTAAAGTTATTTGAAGCACATACACACACAAATATAATAATGTTTACAAATTGCTGGTAATGTGCATATTAAAGATATGAGAGATCTTTCAAAAAATTACAATTATGTAATTTTTGAAAAAACAAAAAAATAATTTAAAATAAACTTTACGCTATAATAAAGAGTGTAATTAGCAATATCCGTTACAAAAGTTTCAAGAAAAAATTTGTAGCCATATACGAGAAAATGGGGTTTGAGCACTTCTGAAAATGCCGAAATTTGAGCTACTTTTCACAGAAAACTGTAGTGTTTTCGAGAAACTTTACTTGTCATTGTTTAAAGCATATTGTGATATACCAAAATATTATATGTTTTGTCAATAACATTTGCTGTAAATGGGTTGGGTTAAAAGGGTCGGCAAATTGCAATATACAGCCTTAGCAACGCCGGCGTAGTGGTTGGCAAGGTCAATAAACTGCATTCAGGCCTTGAATAGGTGGGGGCGCTGGCTAGAAAGACATATAAGATAATGTGGGATTGGTCTGAAAAGGAATGACTATCGAGGGCGTGGCTACTTGATTTGGCAAGAAGTGAATGGATTAGCTAAGGAAGAATAGACTGTCGAATTTTGTCGTTTTGTTTAAAAAAATAAGAACGAAGGACGGATACCGAGGCGTTGAGGGCGAAAAACGGAGGAGTAAATGCCATTTTGATAGAGGTCGTCGAGTAGTACAGATTGCTCGCGAGATTAACATAGGGGGAGTGGGATTTGTAAGTTCTGACGTGAGACACAATAGCTTTCGGACTCTGAAAGTTAATGAGCAGAAGTAAATTCGATTAGGACTTTGAAAGTTTTTTTTATATTGCGGTTGGACTTTAATGTTTAACACGTAGTTGGGGAGAACTGGAAACTGTAAATATCACGTAAGAACCAGGAGATATTCTAGGCACTGAGGGCTGGATTCGTTGGCAGTGCCGCAAGATCAGAAGAAAGAAGCTGGACTTGGAATTATCAGCATTCAAGTGGGAAGATACTGCGGGGCGTCGTCGATCAAGACTACGTTAGATAAGTACTGCAGTACAAAGATTTTATTTTAAAAGGTCATGACCCAAAGGCAGAACAATTGTCAAATTGTTAAATAAATTGTTAGATTTTCTTTTGGAAATGAACAGATTTTCATTTGGTCAATCACAATTGTTAATTAGTAACAGATATATAATTATTTCCTTTAAGATTCCTCGCCATACAGTATAGTTGGCAGATCAAGTAATCAGCTATCTAGACGATAGCGATTATCTATTACGGGACTCATTGACCCAGCTAGCCGGACATTTATTCATTCGTTAAAATTAGCTGTGGAAGTATTGGTTTCAATTATCGTAACCTGTTCCTGGCGCCCAAAATTTTACCATAAATTCGGAACGGGTCACGATTATAATCGTCCTAAGGTAAATGATGTCAACGATCTCGTAATAGTTTATGACGAGACATTGTTGGTACATTTCAATATATACTCGTAAATATAATAATGAGAAAAAATCGCCGATGATGTAAATGTTAACGACGTGAGAGACAAGTAAAAAAATTTACATTTTTGTAATTTTTGAAAAAACCAACCGATAGACCAAAATGGCTTTTATGTCATTGATAGAGTAAATTTACCACTATCCCTACCAAAAGTTTAAAGAAAAAATATGGGGCCGTTTTTGAGAAAATCTTGTTTTTGTAATTTTTTAAAATTGCACATATTGCACGCAATATTGAACGAAAACTACCAAACTTTTGAAAAACATTTACATGACATTTATTAAAGAACTCAATATGCAGAACAAATTTAATTTGAAGAAAAAATTTTTATCTTCAATTTTGTAGTTGGAGAAAGACGCCGAAAAAAGACAAACTTTCACAATTTTCGAAAATTTAGAGCTGTACGTTTACGTACGTACGTACGTACATGTTAATAAGTGTATTTTCCTCTATTCATACAAGAAATTTAAAGAAAAAATTTGGAGCCATTTTTGAGAAAATTTTGAAAATCCCCGGGGTGCTTCATATAAAGTACCCCCAAATTTTGAAGAATCTTTTTCAAAATCTCAAAGCTTTGACTAGAATCAGATCGACCGGGGAATATTCATTTTGTAAGAAATCGTACGTGTGGTTTAGGCGCTAGCAGTGTTCACAGACAGACGGACGGACAGACGGACGTTTTCCTTTCAATTGTTTTTTCGGTATCAAGGACCTAGAAAACAGGATTTCTGGCTACACCACGTGTTAGGGGATTTTATTTCTTAATTTAGCAACAGGTTTTATCCACTTTTTCGTTTTCACCGCCCGGCAATTAATTTTTTTCCCCCGAAAATTGGCCATTTTTTCGCGCAGCATTACTTAACTTTCCCCATATTACGTACTCCGTGTATACAAACGTATACGGGCAGGGGGCGTCACTAGATAGGCCTTTCGATCTCACTATTCCAGCGTGAGGTACGGGCAGTGAGTGGGGGTGGGGGGCCGAGTGTAGGGATGGGGGGGTCCGCCATTTCGGACCCAGGTTCAGCGATAGACCACGAAGTTGTTATAGCGACCCATAGATAGTGACACGGGAATTCTCCAAAAAGGACCCTGAAAGTACTGCTATCTGGCGATAATTTTCTGAACGGTCTCCGAAGTTTGAAAATCCCGTTACAAACGTTAAAAATCTGGTTATAACAAGTGGTGGTGTGTTTTGCCTTTTGTTGTAGTCAGAAGGTAAAATGCCTAATAATAGGAGTTGTTGGGTTCCCAATTGCCATAACAACCAAACAGAAGACGTGGAATGTACAAAGGTGATTACTTTTCCGTGCGATCCTGAAAAATTGAGTAATATTTAATGTTTTGCATGATTCGTTAAAGAACGGTTTCATAGTGTGATAACGAATGTTATTCTTGGTTGAACCAGGGTTTAGGGTGGCACGGTTCCTTTCGTTCACTGATCCGGTTCACTAGGGAGGAATCGACTCAGTGAACCGAATCCTTGTTTACTATTCGCGTTGAACCTGGTAACGTAATAAATGTCATTGAAAACACATTCTATTTAAGAAGCGCGTTCTACTTGAACATTCTTTACTACTTAAGTCACTCATTTTGTGTTACTTATGCCACTCGTCTATTTAGTTAAGCAAATGCTACTTATTACATTGCTCTATAAGCCACAGAATATAAATGGGAAAAGTATAAACTCACGTATTTGTTGGAATTTTTATACATTTATTTTAAGTTATCAAACAAAAATACAAAAATAATAATAATAATAATAATAATAATAATAATATAAACGTAGAATTTTAAGAACCTGAAACAAAAAAAAGTATTTTTAAAAATAATACAATATAAAATAAAACCAATATCAAATGATATTATTAACTCACTATTAAATAGAAAGAAAGATAAATAACGAAGGAAACTGAAGAAAAACGAACAGAAACGAAGAAAAATTTGTTGAAAGGGCGTAATTTCTATAACAGAAAAACATACTTTTAAAAAGAATACAAACTAAAATTTATAAAAACCAATAGGAAGTAAATACTAATAACTCACTTTTGAATGCAATTGAACGATGAAAAAAAATTAATATAAACAGCAACTCAGAAAATATAAACAGAAAAATTAAAGTTGAAAAGTTGAAAAACATCATAATTGCTGTAAAAATAAATTCACAAATTATTTAAAATAAATTCCATTTCACAAACTCATACTACATAAACTTTTGTTATTGGGAGACTATCACCTCTCAAATCCTCCATTTTAATACTAAAAACAAACTCGTCTACTTTTTAAAGCAAATACTACATAATATGTTAATCATAAATAAATCATGCATTTACATCTTCCATCACGGTAGACACACAAAATCTATTAAAAGATGTCTTGAAATACGAAAAAAACACGAAATACCACTTTTCTCCTGTACGTGACACACACGTCGAGACGCAAGCAATCCCACTTTCTGACACCACTGAATAGCATTTAAACTTCCCTCTGGGCGCAATTCATAAAAAAGTCCTGCGTTCACACCTTCCATCACGGTAGACGTACAAAATCTATTCAAAGAGGTCTTGAAATGCTATAAAACACACAATTCCACTAAGAAAATAACTTTTCGTGCGAACTGTTTCTAATCGCATTAAATAGTGCCAGAAAATAATTTTGTTGTTGGGAACAACTGAAAGTGACATTACTAGAAGGCTTTTTAAAATCTAAAAACATTTCTATACTAATATTTGAGTTCAAACAGCAATGAAATCAGCTTAGAAACAAGTTTAATTCAACAAAAACAAGTGTAGCGAAGTGTAATTTTCAATGTGAAGTGAAGTTGTTTTAAAAGTGTCGTGATGAAGAAGAAATGTTTCGTAAAATATGAAATTGGTCATTTCTTGTATATTTATGCTTTGACCCATCAAAGCTAATCAACCCGAAGATAATTCACTTATTATTTATCGCCACCTCTGAAGTGAACCGTAAGTGAACCGCGGCGGGCGATTCACGAGAGTAAGTGATTCACAAAAGCACGGTGTAAGATATATAGGTATGTCAACTAGCCGCCTTTTGGGCAAAATTTTGAAGCCAGTTTGAGGCTAGTTCCTCGCTTGTCCGTACGGTGCGCACGATCGGATTGGGCATTGATGATGGCGTCTCGCGCATTTAGTATTTTCTGGTGTTTTCGTTGCAAGAAAGCTATAACCGTCACTGAATACACATAATTGGGGAACCGCTACTGTAAATGTATCGGGATTTTTAAGATCTATTGTACAGGCTGACAGGGGATGTTAATTGTTTTGAAATATTTTGTAGCGAGAGCCATGCATATTTGCAGTTATATGATGTAAGTACCAGAGAATGAGGATTTCCATTTAAAAACAAGAGTTGGAGTTATAACAACAAAAAAACAATAGCGATTACATTTAAGAATATCACTTAAACAGTGATTTACCATTCATTTGACAATCACGTTGCTCAGCAATCAACAGGTTTGTTCTTTGCAACAGTATATTTATCACTGACCCTCACTGAGAAACAATTTCAGTGTCAATTATAATTTTCTAGTAATATTTTACAAATTAAAAAATGTAGTGTATTATAATTCAACTCAGTTCTTTATTTCAATATTAATAATATTCAATTTGTACATATTATTTTCTGAAATAATTGCAATTTTATGACTTACAATTCTCAAAATCACATAACCTACTTACAAACAGTATACATGTACAGTTTACATACATTCTTAATTTCCTAAATATATTAATGTACATAAATGTTACATAAGTAACTTATATATACATTTTTCATTCATTGCGGAATTATCATTACTAACATTCATTTTCCTGTACTTAAATTCCAAAATGTTGTTGGATATGTGCAAACCATTCACTGTAAAATTGCTTTGACTATGCATTTATGAAGAAGAAGAATTTACTTTTGAGAAAAGCGTTATTCTATTCTTGTAACTTTTCATTACATCTTATCTTAATTTCTGCTTATGTAGAGCTTTTCTCACACATAGTTATGATTGTGTTATTGTCTATTTGTAGTGCTACGGTGGTGAATAGAAGTGGACCACATTGTGTTTCAATTGAAAATATCATGGTTCTGGGTGTTGATAAACGCCGGAAGGCAAGAATTTTATATTATTGAAAGTATTTTTATGCGAAACGCAAGACCCAATTTGTGCTATAGTTGTAACTTCTAAATTTACTTCATACTCCGGAATAAAGTTTTTACTACGAAGAGATCAGTCAAGTCTACTATTCACCGTGCTATCAATAGAAGCCATCTTGACCCAACAAAAATGCCCAAGTCGTTCGCAGCGCTTATATAGCGAGAGCTGTGGGAACTAGCCTCATATTAGCTTCAGTTTTAGACTGGGAGTGAACACACCTATATATCTTACACCGTGCACAAAAGAAACCAAATGAACCGTGCCACCCTAAACCCTGGTTCAACCGTTATTCTCTCCCTACTTTTAATATGGTCTCATTATTTTTGTTGCAACAACATTAAATTGAATGTATATTTTGTTTATAATTATCAATGTATATATTACGGATTTTATTATAGGTATAGAGAATGTTTGCTACCTATTAGAACTTCAGGAAATGCGGAGAATGCGGTCCACAGTGGTTTCATTTTGTGTATTATTCAATTTGGCTTCCTCGCAAAACCTGGTGAGTGCAAAAACCTTGTTTATTACAAGAAGTACAGCACTATACTTCTTGAATTCCAATAACATATATTTTTTGTATTTCAGACACTTCTCCGCCTACTGGAAAAGAAGTTACGAGTGCTATTCATTCCTGCGGTGCTATGCAGTGCAATACCATCATTTTCTGTTGTCTCTTAATATTGCTGGGTAGTAATTTTGAATTTGAAGTGGAAGTGTCCTAGTGTAGTGTGTTGTTCATTTGTCTGTTCAGATCTATCATGGTCTGTTCAGGACTGCTTTTTTTCTGTTTGATGATAGAACTAGTTAAATATCACTCTGTGAAGTGTATTTTTTCACCAGATACTTCAACGGGAATACTAGCTTTTACTGCCTCTTCAGTGTAATTTAAGTGTGTGTAGTTGAAGGTTAGAATTGTTTTCATGAGTGATTTACAATGTTCTAATATCACTATAAAGAATATAGTAAGAATTGATACAATTCATGTCAAAAAGAAGGAAATGATTAAGCATGTGAATTAGCTTATGGATGTAAATGGACAGGCCATAAATTCTGAATTTCAGAGAGCCTCTGTTTACTTTCATTGTTTTTAATGAAGCTTGCAATAAACTAAATTTTCATCACAAAATATGCGTATAAATGATATTCCTGAAACGGAAGTTTCGAAGTGTACTTTTCTTGCATTCTAGTTGTACAAATATTTCTGCACCATTATTTCACATGCACAAGAGAAGTGAAATCTCAAAAATATTAATTTTAGAATTATGAAGAAATATGTTTAGAACATTGTAAACCTTTTTAATAACAGTGTCATGCAATTGTACAAAGCTGTTCATAGTCAATGCCAGTGGAGAAAAATATTTTCTCTTTGGATTAAAAATTAACGACACCATTATGTGAACGTTCTCCAGTTGGCACAGTTACAAAAATTATAGGGAGTAAAATGACTTAAGCACAAGTTAGCCAATGTTTGTGAAATTAATAGAAATCATTTGTACTTCGTTAATCACCAATAATGCTTCCAATTTAGTTTCGCATCAGTCAAAAATCATTCATATGACTGAACAGGCAATACATGTAAGTATTTTCTTAATTGAAAATTTATTCAAAATATCTTACTAGCTGAGCTTTTGGACAATAAATATATTGCATGTAATAACTGAATGTAAGTGAAATCTACTAAGTCCAAAAATCATCCAACTTGGACATAAGTTTCATTTTATACAGATGATATGTACTAGTGGTGGTATATTGAGGATGGTTTTGTGTTACATATTCTGATTTTGATATTTACATAATGTTGGTGTCCAAGAAAATTATATGAAATGTGGAAAACATATGAATCTTTCAAAAAAATTGCAATTTAAAGAATATCTGTTTCATTATAAATGGTGCTGTTCATTTTTAATCCAAAGAGAAAGTATTTTTCTCCATTGGTTTGACTATGAACAGCTCTTTGTACAATTGCGCAACACTTATTGGAAATGTATACAATGTTCTAAACATATTTCTTCGCAATTCTAAAATTAAATTTTTGAGATTTCACTTTTCTTGTGCATGTGATAAAATGGTGTGGAAATGTGTGGTCAATCTTCTAATATGAATAGTTTCTCTGACATTTTGTTTTTTTAAGTTGAACATGAGTTTTACATTGGTCAGTCAAGTTCATCAGTTCTTCTAAATAATGAGATTTTATTTAGTATATTCATATATTGAAGTGTATACATTTTTAATCAAGAACTATTAGAACATCAATTAATTCCAGAGCTATGACTGACACTTATTCAAGCTTCTTATTATGTTTTAATTTCTGCTTAATTATCTTGATTAAACAGCATATTTAAAGTTGGTAATGTATATAGAAATGGATATATTGTGTCTCTTAATGTGGTAGTGGATTGAATAGTTTTTGCAGACTTTTTGTGCAGATGCAAGTTTCTTGTTCATTTACAAAACTTTTCAATAATATTCATTGCTATTATAATACCTTATTTGCAGTTTTAATAAAGCGAAAATTTAAGAGTGTTTAAAACAGGGATGTTATTTTCATTATACAATATTAAAGGAATAATGACTACTTGTATTTTGACAATTTGTAAATGCATGATTTCAATATTCAGTAGACAGCAAAGTGAATAATCTGAACGTATTATTGCTTATATTGATTTTGCAAAAAATTAAATTTAGCTGTTTATATTGTGAATGACCATGTTTATTTACAAAATTAGAAATAAATATTATGTATATGAAATAACTTTTAATTTTGCCCGTATCAGTTCCTTTATCCGACATTAATTTATTTACATAAAATAAATTCTATTCATATAATTTTTCACAATTTTGAAACTAGTAGTGTAACAGAATGGCACAGACTTTCCCGTATTAGTTTTCTATTTTCTTGGGTCTTCCCTAGCTATTCGGAATTGCCACATACTCTTTCTTGCCAGCTACCATCTATCACCGCCAAAAGTACATTTTTTGTAATTTTCTTAATTTTTCGCTTTTCTATTGGTAGAACAGAAATATTATTTTAGAATATTAAAGAACACAAAAACCTAGCCGCAAATGGCAATTTTCTTTTAAAAATTATGTGCCGTTTAAGAGAAAATGGCGTTTTAGCACTACTAAAAATGCGAAATTTGAAGCTCATTTTCACAGAAAATTTTTGAGTTTTCAAAATACTTTATTTGAAGTTATTTGAAGCACTTACACTCACAAATATAATAATCTTTACAAATTACTGATAATGTGCATATTAAAGATGTGAGAGATCTTTCAAAAAATTTACATTTATATAATGTTTGAAAAAAACAAAAAAAGAAATCAAAATAAACTTTACGCTAAACTAAAGAGTGTAATTAGCACTATCCGTTATAAAAGTTTCAAGAAAAAAATTGCAGCCATTACGAGAAAATGGCGTTTGAGCATTTCTGAAAATGACAAAATTTGAGCTACATTTCACAGACTACGGTAGTGTTTTTCGAGAAACTTTACTTGACATTATTTAAAGCATATATACTCGTAAATATAATAGTGTAAAAAAATCGCAGATAATGTAAATATTAACGACGGGAGAGACAAGTAAAATAATTTACATTTTTGTAATTTTTGAAAAACCAACCGATAGAAAATTATGGCTTGTATGTCATTGATAGAATACATTTACCACTATCCCTACCAAGAGTTTAAAGAAAAAATTTGGAGCCGTTTTTGAGAAAATTTTGTTTTTGTAATTTTTTAAAATTGCACATATTGCACGCAATATTGCACGAAAACTACCAAAATTTTGAAAAATATTTACATGACATTTATGAAAGAACTTAATATGCAGAACAAATTTTATTTGAAGAAAAAATCTCTATCTTCAATTTTGTAATTGGAGAAAGACGCTGAAAAAAATTCAAACATTCACAATTTTCGGGAAATTCAGAGTTATATGTGAAAATCGGACCTATGCCATGTAAATAAGTGTATTTTACTCTATTCATACAAGAAATTTAAAGAAAAAAATTGGAGCCGTTTTTTAGAAAATTTTGAAAATCCCCGGGGGGCTTAATTTAAAGTACCCCCAAATTTTGAAGAATCTTTTTCTAAATCTCAAAGCTTTGACTAGAATCAGATTGACCGGGGAATATCCATTTTGGAAGAAATCGTACGTATGGTTTAGGCGCTAGCAGTGTTCACAGACGGACAGACGGGCAGACGGACGGACGGACGGATGTTTTGCCATTCAATTGGGTTTTCGATATCAAGGACCTAGAAAACAGGGTTTCTGGCTACACCACGTGTTAGGGGATTTTTTTCTTATTTTAGCAAGTGGTTTTTATCCACTTTTCGTTTTCACGGCCCGGCAATTACTTTTTTTCCGCCGAAAATTTGCCATTTTTTGCCGCAGCATTACATAACTTTCCCTATACTACGTATATCACTCCGTGTATACGTACGTATACGGGAAGGTAAAAATCCTTAGCGATGTAATTTTAAATGCCCCGGTCAACATCTTCACGCCATCTCTATTGGTAGATCGCCCTTCGACGCTATTGGCTGCTGGAGGCTGGGTCCGAGATGGATGCTTCCCCTCCATGAAAATAAGAACCGTTAAGATCGTTGGAAATAGCATTGAGTGCCGACTCTGATATATACTCTCTGTATACGGGAAAGTAAAAAAGGAAACGAAGTTGACATGTTGCACCGGGGTCATGATTTTGAGAGAACACATTTCGTCGCCGATACATGCTGAGTACATGCAAGGCTATCTAGAACATTTAGCTGTAGTAAACGAGGATAGTCTTAAGTAGGGATATCCACCCGAGACATTCATAAATAATTCGATATGTGAAATAATTCGATATTTAACATCGAATTTAGGACATTAACATAAACGGAGCTTCGACATCAGGACAGGATTATTAGTGGTAAACGAGAATCTTCGCGGAAGACCCTGAGCATCGACAAAGCGGGCTACGAGGAGGATATAACATTCGTAAACTTCCAGCGCCAAGAAAAAAAAAACATTTTTCAACTTAGTCCAAAGATATTCTTTGCAAAGAAGGAAATACCGAATATTTTTCATTAAAGTAAAGGTCTTTTTATCAGCGAACTATTAAATATGATGACATGAAAAATAAATGAGAAACTAATTGTAAATAAATATTGCAGTAACAATAAATGTAATTGTATTATGAAAACATTAAGACTGATTTTCATTACTAGACCGTCTCCGCAGAGAAACTGCTATAAGAAAGGAAAGATGAGTGCAGTGACTGACGATGTTCCGATGTTGTGGTGTGTGCGCAAGCGGGCCAGATCGAGCAGTTCCTTTTTCCCTCTAAGCCACTGTAATAAAGGTACGTTGAGCGCCGTGAATGAAGGTGTGTCGTGGGCGTGGTGTGTGCGCAGGGGTCCTGATCGAGCACTGTCTTCTTTCCTCTAAGCCGCTGTAAGAAAGGACCGTTGAGCGCAGTGTGTGCCCTGGGCGTGGTGTGTGCGCAGGGGCCTGATCGATCACTGGCTTCTTTCCCCTAAGCCGCTGTAAGAAAGGACGGTTGAGCGCAGTGAGTGAAGGCGTGCCGTGGGCGTGGTGTGTGCGCAGGGGTCCTGATCGAGCACTGTCTTCTTTCCTCTAAGCCGCTGTAAGAAAGGACCATTGAGCGCAGTGAGTGAAGGTGTACCGTGGGCGTGGTGTGTGCACGGGTCCTGATCGAGCAGTGGCTTCTTTCCTGTAAGCCGCTGTAAGAAAGGAGCGTTGAGTGCAGTGAATGAAGGTGTGTCGTGGGCGTGGTGTGTGTGCAGGGGGCCTGATCGAGCAGTGGCTTCTTTCCTCTAAGCCGCTGTAAGAAAGGGCCGTTGAGCGCAGTGAGTGAAGGTGTGCCGTGGCGTGGCGTGTGCGAAGGGGGCCTGATCGAGCAGTGGCTTCTTTCCTCTAAGCCGCTGTAAGAAAGGGCCGTTGAGCGCAGTGAGTGAAGGTGTGCCGTGGCGTGGTGTGCGCAGGCGGGCCTGATCGAGCACTGGCTTCATTCCTCTTAGCCGCTGTAAGAAAGGACCGTTGAGCGCAGTGTGTGCCCTGGGCGTGGTGTGTGCGCAGGCGGGCCTGATCGATCACTGGCTTCTTTCCCCTAAGCCGCTGTAAGAAAGGACGGTTGAGCGCAGTGAGTGAAGGTGTGCCGTGCGCGTGGTGTGTGCGCAGGGGTCCTGATCGAGCACTGTCTTCTTTCCTCTAAGCCGCTGTAAGAAAGGACCATTGAGCGCAGTGAGGTGAAGGTGTACCGTGGGCGTGGTGTGTGCACGGGTCCTGATCGAGCAGTGGCTTCTTTCCTGTAAGCCGCTGTAAGAAAGGAGCGTTGAGTGCAGTGAATGAAGGTGTGTCGTGGGCGTGGTGTGTGTGCAGGGGGCCTGATCGAGCAGTGGCTTCTTTCCTCTAAGCCGCTGTAAGAAAGGGCCGTTGAGCGCAGTGAGTGAAGGTGTGCCGTGGCGTGGCGTGTGCGAAGGGGGCCTGATCGAGCAGTGGCTTCTTTCCTCTAAGCCGCTGTAAGAAAGGGCCGTTGAGCGCAGTGAGTGAAGGTGTGCCGTGGCGTGGTGTGCGCAGGCGGGCCTGATCGAGCACTGGCTTCATTCCTCTTAGCCGCTGTAAGAAAGGACCGTTGAGCGCAGTGTGTGCCCTGGGCGTGGTGTGTGCGCAGGCGGGCCTGATCGATCACTGGCTTCTTTCCCCTAAGCCGCTGTAAGAAAGGACGGTTGAGCGCAGTGAGTGAAGGTGTGCCGTGCGCGTGGTGTGTGCGCAGGGGTCCTGATCGAGCACTGTCTTCTTTCCTCTAAGCCGCTGTAAGAAAGGACCATTGAGCGCAGTGAGTGAAGGTGTACCGTGGGCGTGGTGTGTGCACGGGTCCTGATCGAGCAGTGGCTTCTTTCCTGTAAGCCGCTGTAAGAAAGGAGCGTTGAGTGCAGTGAATGAAGGTGTGTCGTGGGCGTGGTGTGTGTGCAGGGGGCCTGATCGAGCAGTGGCTTCTTTCCTCTAAGCCGCTGTAAGAAAGGGCCGTTGAGCGCAGTGAGTGAAGGTGTGCCGTGGCGTGGCGTGTGCGAAGGGGGCCTGATCGAGCACTGGATTCTTTCCTCTAAACCGCTGTAAGAAAGGGCCGTTGAGCGCAGTGAGTGAAGGTGTGCCGTGGCGTGGTGTGCGCAGGCGGGCCTGATCGAGCACTGGATTCTTTCCTCTAAACCGCTGTAAGAAAGGGCCGTTGAGCGCAGTGAGTGAAGGGGTGCCGCGGCGTGGTGTGTGCGCAGGCGGGCCTGATCGAGCACTGGCTGCAGGGCGCGGCGGCGCGCGTGGTGCCGCCGGCGCTGCTGGGCGCGGCGGAGGCGGGTGGTCCTGAGCCGCTGGCGCTCAGGGGAGGTGGTGGTGGTGCTGGGCGCTGCTGGGGGCGGGGCTGGGCGGCGCGGGGCTGGCGATCGCGGCGGAGGCTGTTCCAGGGCCCGTGGCGCGCGCCCTCCGCCGCCTCCGCCTCCGCCTCGCCCTGCGCCGTCTGGGGCGCCCCGCGGGCGGTGGAGGCGGCGGCGGGCGACGTTGGCGGTTTCCCTGGCCACGGCGCCTTTAGGAGGCGAAACGCGCATCTGCGAACGTCTCTGCTCTGGGGCACCCAACGTGTGACCGTTAGGCGCTTTTTACAGCATTTTTGGATCATTGTAATGGTGTACACGACCTTGACACACCCGCACATATCACAGCGTACCGCATTTTTCACTTAAAAGTGTTTTCTCCCCAATTGTAGAAATTAACTATGGTGCCTCTACGTAGTCTACTCGAAGGCATGATGAAATTTTAATCCTCCATGAGCGTCATTGCTATATCCATGGGAAAATAGAGCCGTTGAGAATGAAATGTAAATTACTACTAATTGCAACCAATTACACGAATGTTACACTTTTTTCAAAGAATTGTACTTGAGTTCATTAGAAGATCTATGTTTTAGAACCGATTTCATCAGTGAAAAAATCTCTGACAACAATATTGAACTTTCTCGATGTTACTTTTTTGCAATTATTATTATTTATGGCAAATACGGAATCTTTTGTAGCATTATATCCTTACGAGGAAACAAATTTTAAGAAATAATTAAGGTCATTTCTTTAAAAAATCAATTGCTTAAAAATATTCTATATACCTCGCAAACGTACGCACAAACAAGTCATATTTTCTAAAAATTATGCAGAGCCTCGTTCAATAATCTCTCTTCGAAAAACATTTAATTCGGGAAATTCTGAATCTTCAATATATTAGTTGTTGAAAAATGTCAAAAATAATTTGAACTTTTTGTAATTTTTGAAAGTTCAAAGAGCTCATCGGAAATGAAACTTGCGTCATTTTTAAATCGTCCTTTTCTCTACTCGAAGAACAATTTTGACAAGTAATTGGAGTCGTTTTTGAAAAAAAAATTAGATTTCGGCTACATGAAAAGTTTTTCCAAAATCAAAAATCAGAGTGCCTCCAGTTCATAAAGATAACGGCCCCAGATTGGTAGGCAGCGCTTCCTCTATGTGTAGCTACTTGGCTGTCCAGGAGACTTCGCGTCCTAGACACAGATAGACATATTTCGGGCGCCATTCTGCGAACGTCTTCACGGCGAAATATCTCAGAGTCTCAAGATAGACCTCCCTCTGGGCGAAAGAATTCAAGACTTTTTCAACATTACATCTTTAAAGACAAATACGTTTGTAATATTAACTATTTTCGACAATTTTGAGTGAACTCGAGCAACTTTAGAAACAAGATTTTCTCAACAAGGACTCCAGTATTCCCTTTTTCTCCCTAAACTATAGTGAAGATAAGAAAAGTATTGGAATCACCCGAGCGATCCGACCTCGAATTTTCCGTCGTGCACTCCATGGTTAAAGTTCTTTCGAGTTGTAACTCTGAATAAATATCAAAATTAAGGTCTATAAATGTTGTCCCTGAGAGAGTTAAACTTTTTCGATGTTGCGTATGATTATAATTGTCCCTAAAAATTTATTACAAAATAATTTATTTAAATATGATTTTTGTTACAATTGATTTATATTTTGAATAAATCAGGCAGAATTATGCAATAAAACATCAAAACACATGAAAATAACTCAGAGCGAAAGATATTTTATGCGAGCTCAGGAGAAAAATAATGAACTAGTGGTGCTATAGAATGGCACAGATTTGGCAAGTATTTGTTTCCTTTCCGTTTTTAAGGAAATGCCATTTAAGGGATACTGTAAATGCGACATTGAAGCTGTTTTTCACAGGATGTGATTACGAAAAACTTCATTAGAATTAATTTAAAGTATATTGATGCACAAGCGTAACAGTGTTTACAAATTGCTGCAAATGTGCTTATAAACAATGTGGGAAATTTTTCAAAAAATTTCATGTCTAATTAAAACTAGTGGTGCTTCCAACGCACATACTTTCTCGCTCTCTTCTATAGGTCCTTTTTGCTATTCCACTACTTCATAAACCAAAAAAAGTGTATTATACCAGCAAACATTTTCGGTACCAAAGCCCGACAACCGAAACTCAATTCAATGTACCGGCACTTATACCACTATGCAACACCAACACCGTCACTTTCGAACCGAACCATGAAAGAATAGAACCGACCTATAAAATGGTAAATGCATGATTAAGAAACAATTGATACGATTGCAAAACGCTTTAACAAATACAAGAGAAGTAAAAATTTGTTAAAAGTTAATTATTTGAAAAAATCTATACAAACATTTCCAGGACATTTATCGCAATTACTTATATTTTAGTCAATACGTAATTCTATCGCTTCTCTCATTAGGAGCCGGTAATTTTCAGCATGCGAAAAACGTGTCTATCAAACATGACCAAGCAAGGCAGCGATAAACCGCATTACGAAGTATTCGTAAGGCTAGAAAGTAATCATAATTTCGGAACCGTTAGGGATTGTAAGTATATCGCATGCCATCTGGTTATATTGTATTACAATTTAACGTTAAAATGCTCATAATTTTATTTAAATTGGTTCATACAGATATATACTAGACAACGGTTGATTTGACATGTCATACGCTTCAGAAATCGAATAACAGAGTTGAAAAATTGTTTAAAAGACGCAGTTAGGGAAAACACAGACAAGTCTTGTCTATTTATCTATATTGAATCTATTCGTGAGTAGAAGTACTTCAAATGATTTTCAATAAAGTATCTACACTCTTCAGTGTTTTTTTCTGCAACATCACATTCATCAAATTAAAATTCCCCACGGGGGATCGAACTCGGTACCTTCTTTATTGAAGGTCTCAACCCGTAGGTGCAGTAACCAACCGCGCTACGAGAACGACTTAGGAACATCTGCTAATATTGCAGTCATAACGATCTTGTATCAGATCTCTTATTAAGAAGGCGGCAATTGTCAACATGCGAAAAACATGTCTTTCAAAAAACATGACCAAGAAAGGCAGCATTCAACGGTTTACTCCACATTATTTATCGGATGATCGGCATTTGGAAAATAACTACTGCGAGAAAGTATGTGCCATTCTATAGTACCACTAGTTCATTTATATATTTACCTTCCCTTCTTACACACGTGCAGAAAATTTCAAGAAAAAATTTTGAGCGGTTTTTGAGAAAAAATTTTTTGTCAATTAAAATCGCAATTTACGCAAAAACTATTCGTTTTTTCCAAAAAATGGTACATGACCTTATTTGAAGTGCTAATTTTGTACAACCGACTTTGTCTGAAGCGAAAAACTGTATCTTCAATTTTCCAGTTTTTAAACAGTGTTTTGCAATTTTCGAAAAATAGGGCCCATAAATGAAAATGATGCCTACGTCATTCCCTTCAACGTTCTTCGCACTATTCAACAACAAAATATAATCAAAAAATTTGGAGCCATTTTTCTTTAATTTACAAAATCTCAAAATGGGCTTCATGTAAAGTATCCTCAAATACTAAGATATCGGTTTCAAATTCAAGAGGCCGTGAGAAGAGTAAAATCCATTTATGAATGTCAATTTGAAGAAAATCGACCGAACGGTTTAGGCGCTAGCGTTGACCACAGACGGACAGACGGACAGACGGACGGACGGACAGACGGAGAGACGGACAGACGGACGGAATGCCGTCAATCGATTTTGAAGTATGAAGAAGCAACAAATCATGGATTTTGACTACACCACGAGATAGAGGATTTTTTTTTCTTAATTTAGCAACAGGTTTTATCCACTTTTTTGTCACCAGACCCCTGCTATAAGAGATTTTCTGGCGAAAATTCCCTGTTTTCCGCCGCACGATTACATAACTTTCTCTTCTTACGAAGTATTCGTAAGGCGAGAAAGTAAAAACCTCTAAAATGAACTTTACGTCATAATAATAGTGTCGTTCGCACTATCTGTTTGAAAAGATTGAAGAAAAAATTTGTAGAGATTTTTGAGAAAATGACGTTTGAGAATTTCTGAAAATGCGGAATTTTGAGCACGTTTTCACAAAAAACAGTTGTTTCCTAAACGCTTTACTTAACATTATTGAAAGAATATGTACTCATAAATATTTCAATGTGAACAAATCGCCTCTAAAGTAAATATTAATGAAGTGAAAGACAAGTCAAAAACAGTTAATTTTTTTAATGTTTGACAAAAGAGAAAGAATAGACCAATATGACTTCCCCTGATTGCAAATTTCGTCATCAGTTTCGCGTTTCGCGACGCTTTTGTCAAAGTTTTGAAGGTCACTCACTTGCCCCTTAGTCAAAAGGCACTGCCTTCCCAATGGTCTCTGTACGTTCTCTTGTTGGCCGGAAAAAATCTGGGATTTTAACCAAACTTAATGCATTGTTTGTCTAGGTTTGCTGACCAAAAATTTTAGTTTGCCAACCCACGCCAAAAAAGTTAGGCGTGAAAGAGTTTCAGTATTGTCCTGACTGGCCGGAAAAATCTGGAATTTTAAACCAAATGCTTATAGAATAAAAAAATTAATTAAAAATAGTAATGCCAAAAATTCTGGATGAAAAAATACAGCGTGTGAGTCATCGTGTATCAAAAACGGGCGCAAGTGCTTGAAGGTTAAAATCTGCGAGTTTTTCGGGTCAGCATTAAGTTGGTCCGAAAATTTGTTTGGGGTCTTTCTGAGAATGTGAAACTTCTTTTCTGTTCGTGTGCAAACGAAACGTTTGGTGAGCAAATCTGGGAAAACGATATACTAAGTTTCGCCTAAATCCCTGAATTATTTTGGTCAGCATGGAGTTTGGCCGAAAATTGGTTTCGCATGTAACGTTTTGTGGGTGGGCAAACACAAATGTTTTTTGGTAGGCATGCCTGGGCAAACAAAGTACCAAGTTGGGTTAAAATCCCAGATTTTTCCGGCTCGCGTGAAGTTGGCTCAAAAATTTGTTTCGCGTCTAACTTTTTTCTGTGTGGGAAAACGAAACATTTGGTGGAAAACCCTCGGCAAATGATGGGCAAACGATGTACCGGGTGGTTGAAATCCCAGATTTTGGTTGAAATCCCAGATTTTTTCCGTCCAACTTCGCGGAACTCAAGCGACACTCTCCCCGCGGTAACTCTCGTCTGAGTTGGGAGCTCCCCTCGGAAGCGCTCGTGCGCTCATGCTCGCTCTGTCTGAAGCGAGGTAATCAGGCCTGATCGATATTACAATATATATCTGTTAACTATTGGAGATAAATTGTTTTTCAGTTCTTTGAGGCACGTTTCACTGAAATATTTCAAATGTAATTTGCACATCACCCTCCTACATGTCACACCAGTGACACTGGAATTTTTTCCTTATTTCTAGGACAAACCACACATTTTGGTCCATGTGGTTCATCACAGTTTGTAGTAAATTCTACATCAATTTTACATTCTCACTTACCAGGTACCTAGTAAGAGAGAAATTAATTAGCACATACTACGTAGTAAGAGCTATGCAATGCTGCAACGAAAAGCGGCGATTTTTCGGCTGACAAATTCGTATTTTAGAACCCCGATAGTGAGAAAGAAGATATATATAGTAAATTACTTCCTCCAACATGTTTTGTGGTCAGAATCCACGTTTTGTGGGTCGTTTATACGGAAAATTGGATTACGGCAATTTTGGTGTGAAGGGGGCAATAAACCGAATAGCCGACCGCCGCTTTCTTGCACAGACGTCATATACCCTTGATGTCGTAATAAAGTTGTTTTCAAAAATTAATTTGAATTCTTTTATTCTATTGTTAAAAGAAACAAAACGAATGCAATCAAATTCGCCAAATACCGAGACTAGCAATACCTTACCATCACTTCTCACACGTAATTCTCTTCCCATAAAGAAGAAACGAATCGTGTTGTAGACCTACATCCGCACTAACCTTATCCATACACACACAACCTGTCCGAATCTAATGTGAAAACCTTTTAATCATTCACTCTCAGCTTCCTAACGTCGATCATTTTGAAAACATGTATTTATGCAGTAAAACTAGCTGGTTCCCGGCGCGTCACTGCCGCAGAAATAATTGAGGAAATATTCCTCCCTCACTCTCTTTTTTCTCCTGTCTCTCAATCCCCCTCTGTTTTTCCCCCTCTCTCATTTTCCCCACTGTCTCTCTTTTGCGTTTCTGTGTCTCTTCCCCCCTCTGTGCCTCTTTCCTCTCTGTGTCTCTTTTCCCCCTCTGTGTCTCTTTTCCCTCTCTATGCCTCTTCATCCCTTATTGTCTTCTTCCCCTTTGTGTTTCTTTTCTCCCACTCTCTGACTTTCGTCTTCCCTCTCTCTTTTCCCGATGTGTTTTCCTTCTCTTCCCCTATTTTCTCCCTCTCTCTATTCTACATCTCTCTATTTTCCTTCTCTTTCCTTATTTTCACTCCCTCTTTATTTCCCCTTTTTTTCTTCTTTTTTCTCTCTCCATTTTACGCGCTCTCTGTTTTCCCTCTATTTCCCCTCTCCATTTTCCCTCTCTCTATTGTCTCCCTCTCCATTTTCCCTCTCCATTTCCCCCTCTCTATTTCCCCCTCTCCATTTTCCCTCTCTATTTCCCCTCTTTCCCTTCTCATTTCTCCCTATTCCTTTTCCTTCTGTCTTTGTTCCTTTTTCTCTTTTTCCCTCTCCTCTCATCAACTTGCGCCGCCTTTTCCTCCTGTTCTCCTCGACTTCGCCCCACGGCACACGGCAACGCCCAGTAACGATGAAGCTCACGTAAACTGGGAATTGCATTTAACTGAAGCGACATCTAGTGGAGTTACAATAATTGTACTATGCCTATGTTCTTTCCGCAAGTGCAAGCAATAAGTTGACACATTTTTATCGCAATTGGATGCCTGGCACGGCAGCGCTTTAAGCACGAATCAACAAACATTTATTTTTATATATTAGACTAATTTTCTGAATAATTATTTTTCGTGAAATTTTCCAAAATTTTAATAGTTATTCTGCTATTCGGGGAGGGAGAGATGAATCCAAGAAATCGGAGATAATTAAAATCGGTCGAGTCGTTCTTCAGTTATAAATGGGTTAATTAACCCGGCTTAGTTTTATTTACTTAGATTCTGCACGTCTTAAAATAGTTGGAGTGCCGGCCCCGTGGCCGCGACCGCTAAGGCAGTAGTGCTATAGTGGTCTTGGACCGTAGGGTCGCGGGTTCGAGTTCCGCCTCGGGCATGATTGTATGTGTTTGTCCTTTCACCCCCTATCATCCCCATATCGTGACATCATGTCAGAACGCTACTTCCAATAATGGTCGCTAATGACCGAGTAGTTGATGCGACCTTAAATAAAGAAAGTAGTTGGAGTAATATTGAGAAGCGCCGAACTAGCAAAAATGTAATAGAGTGTTCTAAAAGATCTCATCCTCTTGAATACAGTGTTAAAATTGTTTCTTTGAGCCTACAATATTATTGTTTTTAAGGCCTAGAACGCTTTACTTAGGAGTTATTTAACGATAACGATAACGAACAACAAAACAGAAATAATTAAAATTAGTTCAGTCGCTCTTGAGTTATAAATGGTGTAACTAACACAACTTTGTTTTATATATATATATATATATATATATATATATATATATATATATATAGAGAGAGAGAGAGAGAGAGAGAGAGAGAGAGAGAGAGATTTAACATTATAAACTAATTGCATAATTTATTACCACCATATTATTATCCATTTGTATAATATTGTATGGAAAAGTAATTCTGTGTTAATGCAATACTGTCTTGAAAGACAAGTGGAGCACAGATGAACCTAAAGAAGAAAAAAAAGTGGTGCTAAAAAAGAAAGTGAAGTGCATAGTGTGTTTATACTTCGGTTATATTGCCAGATACGCACGGTGACTACTCTACCAGAAGATAAATACTGCTACGGAAAAATAACTGTTTCCTACCCTCACTTCAAAATCCGCAGAGCATATACTACACAAAGGTGAGCTTTGGTGACCTAGGCCAAGAATGAAGTTTAGAGGATGATTACCATGGCAACATCAAGTAAACAGGACAACGTACAAATGACTTTTCACACATTGGCAAAGAATATTTATTATTTTTCTAATACAGAATGTTTTTAACTTATTTATTGTTAACGTTTATGTTAAAAAAGCAATTTGATATACTCTGAAATATTATACCTGGAATTGTTATGTTTTCCGTGCGTTGAGCATTCGTGCTAGGAGTTTCAACAGAAATTGAAGTAGTCTCAGCTCTAACTGCAAGCATACTTGTCTCATCTACCATGGTTACAAGTTCTTCTCTTTTCCATTTTAAAAAGAGTTCATACTCTCTCTTTCTCTCCCTCATATCTCTCTTTCGTATGAATCCTTTGATTTTTGGGGAAGTAAATTCTCACCAGTTTGTATCCTCCATTACAATCGCACTCCATATTTACGAAACAAATCGCCAAAACTAGCCACACATTCTATGCGCTTTAACAATTGTGAAAGTACTGACAACTTCAGACGCGATAATGTAGAAGAACATCTGCATCTGTGTGACGAAACTGCATGGTATGAATGAGATCTCTCTAAAAATTGAAACCTAAAATTGGGAGATGAGTATACGAAAAATAGTTGTATGCACCTCGGCCGAAATTGAACGCTTTTAGACTAGGTTAGTTTGCCATTCTCAGCTCTACCTCTGTTGTAAACAACTCATTCAAAATCATTAATTTGTTTGACCTTGACAAAGAAATAACTATTACGAATCGGAGCGCTAATGATGTTTACTGAGACAAGATACATCTGGTTCTTAGGCCAACCATTTTCTGGGGTAGCTATTCTGAAGTTAGTTCTGGTTACAAACAAATTTGTAGCCCATGCAAACTTACGACTGCTTCTCAGAAAGCCTCGACAACACCATACATAATTCAAAAGATTTTGTTCACCACCCCTCATACATACTCAGCAGTGGAAAACTTACAGCAGAACAACTTGCTGACATTCATAGAAATGCGGAGTATGTTCTTCGATCTAAGTACCCACATGATGAAAATGTAGAACTTGAAAGCGATGGTCCTGTTGAAGGTTCATCTCTTTCCAAATGAAACACACGTCAGTGGTGAAAATTCATCTGTCAATGAATTACATGAGAAGGACATGATGCGCAATCTCCTCCGACGCGAGATAGATAGAGTTCGTCAACTTCCATTGGAATCTCGTGCACCGTTGAGGAGAATATACGACAATACCAAAGCTAAGAGAGTGATAGAGACAGCAAATTCTGTCTTAAATAAGGTGGTGCAGACCCCAGGTAGAGATCTAGATATTACTGATATCAATCACATTGTGTATACAACTGTATATATTGTATCACATATAATTCTGGGCCCAGCAAAGAACACCGACGGCCGACAGCAAAACAGAGTAAACATCCCAGTATCCCCATGGACGAAGAGAATTATGAAACGGATAGCCGATACTCGGCGTGAAATATCAGTCTTAGCCGAGGCATCTTCTAAATCAACGCACACCACTAAAGATCCACGAAAGATATTTAATGTTGAACAAAAATACCGAATTGAAAATGACACAAGCAGGCTAATGGTAGTTGAGAAGCTAAAAGTAAAATTCAAGCATGGGCTCAAAGAAATAGACGTTACAAACGTAGAATAGATATCCGTGTACGGAAACGGTTGTTTGAAACAGACGCGAAGAGATTATATCGCAATCTGACTCAAAAACCGGAAAGGCAAAGCTGTTACTCCTTCAAAAGATGACGTCGAAGCATTTTGGGCAGGAATCTGGGAGGAGAGCAGATCCTACAACAAAGAAGCATCTTGTATTCAATCTGAAGTTGATGCTGCCGATGAACTTGTTGAAACAGTGGAAGATGTTCACGAATTCTCGGAAGAGGACCTCTTCCAAGCAATTAAAACATGGGAAACTGGAAGTCCCCTGGGATTGATAAGATCCAGATTTATTGTATTAAGAAATTAACAGCAACACATTCTCATCTAGCAAAGGCTGTTAATAAAATTTTAGAAAACCCAAAGGAACTCCCGGAATGGCTCACACGCGGCATCACGTATTTGCTACCCAAAGCGGGAGACAGCTCTTTGGCGAAGAACTACATGCCAATTACTTGTTTGCCAGTACTGTAAAAAGTTATAACTGCAGCCATAGCTGACAAAAAGTACAGGCATCTAGATAAGAATCATCTGATACCAGCTGAACAAAAAGGATGATATGAATACACAGCGGAAAGGGAGTGGTAGAAACAAGAAGTATTCAGATTAACAGGGCAATTTTCCAAGGAGACTTGCTATCCCCTCTGTTGCTACGCATTAGTTTGATCCCACTATCGAGACAGTTGTCGCACACTGACTTTGGTTACAAGCTCTATGGTGATGAAAGACCTGTATCACACTTATTGTACATGGATGATCTTAAGTATTTTCTAGGAATGAAGCGATTCTCTCCCAAATGCTGTCCGACATCAATGATTTTAGCAATGACATCTGCATGAAGTTTGGTCTTGACAAGTGTGCAAAAAGTCAACCTAAAAGGAGGCAAAATGACTACGTCAGAGAAGACTGAATTTGATAGGCACGCTGTAATTCAAGATCTTGAGCCAGGTAAAACTTACAAATATCAGGGCATTGAAGAATGTGAGACCATCTCAAACGACACAATGAAAGAGAATTCGCAGGGACTATTACAGAAGAGTGAGACACGTCCTGCAGTTCGCTCTGAACTCCGTGAATAAAATATCAGCCATAGGTTGTTTGGCGATGCCTGTAGCCGACTACAGTTTCGGACTAGTGGACTGGACTGAGCAGGTAATTCGCATCATGTATCTAAAAACCAGAAAACTGCATTATGTTTCCCACCCCCGAGCTGATGTACACAGACTTTGTGCCTCGCTTATGGAAGGAGGAAGAGGCCTCAGACAAATTGAAGCCTCCTGGCACATTGCAATTGTCGGGATAGGAATGTATGTAGTCAGCCATCAAGATGACCCTCTAATGAGGCAGGTCATTAAATCTGACAGAAGAATGGGAAAAGAGTCATTGTAAGTGTAGCAAGAAGCATTGCGAACAAGACTGCAAGACACGCACAATGACAGAGACATTGAACTTGTGATGCTACTTAACATGAAATGTGAGACACAAAGGATGTTAAAGAAATCGTGGTGGGACAAACCACTCCACTGACAGTATTTGAAACGAATTGACAGAGCACAGATTAGTAAAGATGAATCATTTATGTGGCTTAAAAGGGGAAGGATGAAGCCAGAATCAGAAGCACTTGTCATAGCTGCCCAAGATCAGAAGTTGAGAACACGACATTATGATAAAGCGGTTCTCAAAATTTTCTAAGATGATAAATGCCGCATTTGTCGGGAACACGTAGAAACCATTGATCTTATTGCCTCTGTTTGTCTAATCCTAGCAAAGACCGAATACTTGAATAGACACGACAGGGTGTGTAGCTACCTCCACTGGCAGATCTGTACCGCCCTCGAAGTTCCAAACACATGCCCTAAGTGGTACGAACACTCACCACAGCCGGAGACGTCTGTTGGATTGTGTACAATATTGTATGACTAACAAATTGAAACTGATCGCATGATAGCGGCAAACAAACCTGATATATGTATCCAGGATTTGGAAAAACAGATATATATATATATATACTATATATATACATATATATATATACATACATACATATATACATATACATAAATACATATATACATATTGTGACGAACCTGAATTATGAGGTTCGTCACAGGTGCTAGAACCCCATAAAACGCAAGAAAAGAACGGGAAAGAGAGCGCGGCGCAGTTCAAAAGAGGCGCGCCCGCGGATGAGGAAGTTGTCGCCTATAACGTCGTTCACAAGTCGCGAGAAAATGACGCAGTAACTGGAGGGGAGTAGGAGGCACCGCGTTACCCCTGCGAACCGAGGGCAGAAAACGCGAATCCGCAACCGGATGGTTCTCTTTAGCCTTCGTCAGTGGTGGAAGAAAGATCTTTTAGCTTTCGTCAGTGGAGGAAGAAAGATCTCTTGAGCTTTCGTCAGTGGAGGAAGAAACATCTCTTCAGATTTCGTCGGTCGGAGCAGGCAGCATTTCTCTCCGAAGCATTGGTGGCCAACGCCGAAAGATTACGCGAAGGAATGTCAAGTTAGTTAGGAGTATCCGACGTCCAAAGGCGTCTAGAGAGTCGTCAGCGAAGTAGTTAAAACATTTGAGAAGATTCTGGCAGTCACGGCATCGTGAGAGAGGTCGCCTCTGAAATATATAACAAATTGACGCTCAGATTACACCATAAAATCTGTAGCCGAAACGGAGGAGAGATCTAGTACGCGGCGAAAACTATACCTCACGCCGGACGTGCGAAAAACAACGGGCGCGAGTAAAAGAACGCGCCGGACGAGATCCAAAGGCGGACGAGCACCGTACAATATCGGACGGAGGAGTCGGGACCGAGGCGGACGAAGAAGACGGAAGAAGGACGACGGAGCTGGGAGTGCAAGAAAGGAGAAGGACGGGACCACAAGAAGAAGGAGACGGAAGAAGAACGGCGACGGGAGTTGAAGACGGAAGGCGGAAGAACGAAGACAGCAGGTCGCCAGGCACGAGGCCGTTGCGCGGAGCGCCAGCGCCGGCAGCGAACGCGACAGCGAGCGACCGGGGACAAGGCCACCTCGCCAGGAGGGAGACGTAACGGGGCTAGCGAAAAATATAGGTCAAGTTCGCGCCGTGTCGAATGAAGACGTTAGGAGTTGTTTGGGGAGGTTATAGAATGTAAAGGATAAATGACTTTCATGTTACAGTGTTAAAAGCACAAGCCATTTTGACGCCTGGTTATCTATTAGTTTTCTTTTGTAAATGAATTAAAGTAAAGGTGTTAAAATTGTATCAAAGTGTGAAGGAAGGTGCGCTACAGAGCACGGTTTATTATTCAGTTGTGAAAGAGTTAAAATCGAGTGTTCAATAAGATTAGTAGAGCGCTGCCGTGATAAAGTTAAAGCGCAAGCACAATTTAATCAGTTGGTTTTTGTTAAAAGAATTACGAATTTTACTGGGACAGTAATTATGTTAAGAATTGGCAGAAATTTTGGTTACGTGATTTTAACCCGGCTGCGGTCCTCAAATTTTCTCCTTCTCAAGATCCTTGGGTCCAAATGGACCCATATAATTTCTCTTGCGGATTATTTACTTTTCCACTGATCATATTTAGTATTCTTAATAGGATGTTAAAGTTGTACACCTAAATGTTAATTATACACTTTTATTTTATTTATAAGGTTGTGCAATAATGTAAAATACTGGTATCTGAATATGCGTGACGGCAAAATAATGAACTGCACATATAAAAAACTTGTATTACACACATGTAGTACAAATGTGATTGACATGATTTTTACCTGTAAAAGTTTTTATTTGGAGCAACGAAAAGTAATTTTGTTATCTGTTTTGTAACACACTCCATTTTCCCCTTTTTTGAATAGAATAAAAAAAATTTTAAGACGATGAATTTTGCATCGGATTTCTAGTTTTCGGTTTCTATTGATGACGAAGTTTGTGGCAGGTGTGTTCTGTGTTCAATAACGGCTTTACAAAAGATTTCCCAAGTTTTCTATAAATAGTGTTATTTTTTGATAACATATTTATTAGCAATCCGAATTTGCTTTTGTGAAAAAAACGTTTCAATTGATATAAAATGTTTATTTGGTAATAGAGAACCACAATAGGCCACAAAAGGTGTTTTTTTACTGTGAATAAGAACTAATCGTATCAACAGCTACCTTTGTAGAATTATAGGTTGTCATTATTTCTGGTTTCTTTTCTCTAGATTCGCAGCCTCTAGCATCATTGTAAAGTGTGCTTTGAAGGGCAACACACTTGTTCATTCGTAGCACATACGATACTAATGTCGGGTAACTCGCAAAAGCGAAAGTAGAATATTAGTTTGTTGTGCCCTTTGTCTGGAGAAGTTTTGTTGGTATAGAAGATTTGTTTTTGCGCATAGTTCCACCGAGAGTGATGTACCGTTTGAGAAGTTCCTAACCCAACAGGTATGATGTAAAGAAATTTTCAGGAGTTATGTTATCCTTCAGAAGTGAGGATAATTGTAGCACACCTTTTATTCCCATATTTTGTTCTCTGAGTACCCTTCTTGTTCGCTAGAGTTTGTGAATTCCACACGTAACGTGTTTCATTCAAAATTTCCCTCCGTATTTGCCAAGTCTTTGGCATGTGCTGCTGAAATGGACAATTGCCTCAGAAATCGCCTAATTATTCATTGATTGTTATATACAATTAAAGATTGCACATTATCGGAAGAGAAAGAAACACATCAGAATACTACGTTCTAGTTTCAGAAAGAACCGTCTTGCCGTAGTTTAGAGAGCTGACTCAGCTGAGATTGCTCCCAGCTGTTCGTAGAACTTCGATAGTATTTCCATAGTTTGATAGTATTATTCGACGAAATATTGTTATTGTACACCTTACAGTCTCCAATGACAATACAATCCTTCCATAGTTGATTTCTAAGAATTTACCGAGTTATAATATGAAATTTCTAACGAGAGTTCCACATGAGAAATGTCACGGGTCCAAATGGACCCGAAGAACTTATGTGTAAAAAAATTATAATTCCTTTCGTATTGAAAATAAAGTAATGACATTTTATATACGGGTAGAAAACAGTAAAAAAATAATTGTCATGGAGTATCAGAACGATCGTACTATTTTCTTAAGCTGTACTAGAAATTAAAATTGTATTTGGGTCGAAATGGACCCGAGGGCCACAGCAGGGTTAAAGAGGATATAATGTAAGCTAATGACTTATTTGGAAAATTGAAAGAGAAAAGTGACGAGTTGTGTCTATAGTAGTATTAATTATTATTTTGAAATCATTAAACTTTTTGTTGTTACTGTTATTTTGTGTTCCTGTGTTTGGATTGCTCTCACACCCCAAAGATCCCACTGCCCTGAGATCTAAGTATGCTCGAAAGAGCAGATATCTGACGCACCCGTCCTGACGCTCGATTGTTGTCGAGAGGATTGGCAGATTTTTAAAATAAATATGAAAAGGGGTGTTACGGACGGGTTTGCGTCAGAATATATACATATATACATATACATATATACATATACATATATACATATACATATATACATATACATATATACATATACATATATACATATACATATATATATACGTATATGTATATATATGTATATTCTGACGCAAACCCGCCCCGAACACCCAAATTTATTTAAATTTGTTAATTCTCTCAACAATGGTTGAGCGTCTAGGCGGATGCGCAGATATCCGCTCTTTCGAGCTTACTTATATCTCAGGGCAGCGGGATCTTTGGGGTGTAGAGAGCAATCCAAAACACAGGAACACAAATAACAGTAAAACAAAGTTTAATGATTTCAAAAATAATAACTAATTCTACTACACACGTAACTCTTCATCATTCTCTTTCAACTTTCCAAATAAAATCATCAACTCACACTGTATCCTCTTTAAATCAAATAATCAAAACCCTTCAAATTCTAAACACAATTACTGTTCATGGAAAAATTAAGAATTCTTTAAAAAAAAATAAAAATTGACTAAATTCTGCTTGCACTTTTGACTCGATCACTGCGTGCGCTTTACTAATCTCATTTCACATTCATTTTAATTCTAACACCTCTGAACAAAAACGTGCTCTGCAGCACAACTTCCTCCACACTTTGATACAGTTATTACTACATCAATCTACTCATGTACAAAACCCACAGGTAACCAGGCGTCAAAATGGCTATTGCTTTTATAACTGCAACATGAAATTTATTTCGTCTTCACAGTCTAGAACCTCCCCGTATAACTCCTAACATTTTCTTTACCTCGCCCTTCCTAGTGAGCTGTCCTTGTCTTTGGTCGCTCGGTGTCGCTTTTGCTGCCGGCGCTTGCGCTCCGAGCCGCGGCCTCGTGCCTAGCGACCCGCCGCCTTCGTGCCTCCGTCTTCGATCTTCGGCTCCCGTCGCCGTCCTTCTTCCGTCTTCCTCTCCTGGTCCCGTTCTTCTTCTATCTTCCGCTCCCAGCTCCGTCGTCCTCTTCTGTCTCTCGTCCCGGTTCCGTCTCCTTCGTCCGATCACGACCGGTACTCGCCCGTCTTCAGATCTCGTTCGGCGCGTTCTTTTGCTCGCGCCCAGTGTTATTCTTACGCCGGCGTGAGTTTGGTTCTCGCCGCGTACTAGATCTCTCCCCCGTTCCAGTGGCAGATTTTGTGGTTTAATCTGAGCGTCAACTTGTCGCAAATTTCACAGGCGACCTCTTTCACGGTGCCGTAATTGCAAAAATTTTCTTGAATATTTTTAACAAATTCGCGGACGACTAACTAGACGCCTTTCTGACGTCGGACACTCCTAACTAAAAATGACGTTCTTTCGCATAATCTTTCAACATCGGCTACCGTTACTTCGGAGAGAAGCTGCCGTTTCTTCTGCCGAAACTTCAGAGGTGCCGCTTGCTCCAACAGGCGGAACTTAAGAGATGCTGCCTGCTCCAACTGACGAAAGTTTAAGAGGCCCTTCCGCTTGCGGATTAGCATTTTATGCCCTCGGTTTGTAGGGGTAACGCGGCGCCTCCTCCTCCCCTCCAGTTAGTGCGCGTCATTTTCTCGCGACTTGCGATTAACGTTGCGGACGGCAATTTCCTCGTCTGCGGGCGCGCCCATTTTGAACTGCGCCGCGCTCTCTTCCCCGTTCTTTTATGGTCTTTTATGGGGCTCTGGCACCTGTGACGAACCTCTAAATTCACGTTCGTCACAAAATATATATATATATATATATATATATACATATATGTATATTGTAACCGAACGTAGCATCGGTTTCAGGGGGGGAATTTAGTGGGATCGTGGCTCATCCGAATATTTCAAACTAAGAAAGAAAACACAAAGCCGTGACCGCAGAAACAACATATAATTGGACACACGTTGCAAGCAAACACAAAATTAGAGAATGACAACAACATTGGCCATAAAATAGAAAACAAACAAAAATCCTTTAACAGCAAAAAAATGAAGAGGATAATTAACTGCAAAATTAGGAATTTCAAATAGGCACTAATAAAAAATCCTAGTAATGTCTCTGAGACAAAAGATAAAAAATGAATTGAAATTCAATAAAGTGAATTAATGATATCTCAAGTGAGATGAGTGCACAATAAAGTTACTTCACAGGAAATAGTACAAGTATTTCAAACGTAAAATGTCGTGGAGCTATCAGTTTACAGAAATTGCAGTTAACCATCCACCTACATACACTGCATAATCACTCTTTAGTAGATTCTTTGCAAAGAATTCACAGGAATTACCATGGAATATTCACACACAATTGAAATGAATACATAGTTTTAAGAACCCGAAATGTTACCAGAAGTTGCATGGAAACAAACTAAACGTGTCCATTTATCACAATTGACATGATTAAATAGTTTTTTTAAGGGCATGAAATGTTACCAAAGTTGCATGGAAACAAACTAAACGTGTTCTTTAATCACAACTGAAATGCCACAAATTAACCTTATTTACAACCTACACCTTTGATTGAAATTGAAAAGAATACGCATTGTTCTACTCCACAAACATCCAAGTTTCAATAAATGTTTAAAGACATCTAAGTTCATTTAACTTTTCCAACCATTTATAGCAAATACATTAATACTCTGCGAATTATTCACAAATGGCACAAGTTGTTTTCCTAACGACTGGAATTTACACGTTATCATTAAAAGTTTGAAGGTAACCGCTGCACTAGCGTTTCATTAGCATCAGATTCTTTCGCACATCAGTGACGTTCTCTCCTACGAAAAGACGCATTACTGTTCACTTATATTCTTCCACAGTTCATAGCAATTATGTTCTCATACCCATTTAATTATTCACAAGTATCACAATGTATTTTATAACTCGACTCGAATTTAACACTATTATCAACGTTTCTTTTAAAACAGGAACTGCACTGGGGTATTATTAACCAAATAAGTTTCTTCCACAAATCAATGCTGTTCTCCTCTAAGAAATGCACATTGCTTCTGATGTCTTTTGAAAAAGTAGTTCACAATGACCATGGAAATACCAATGGAACGGGTATACCAGTCAATTAGCAAGAATGTTAATGGTGATAAACTTTGATAGTGAACTACGAGAATAATACACCAACCTGCATTCTATAGTTAATTACTTTCCACTTCTTACTCCTTTTTATAACGCCCTATTAAAAATTATATTATCTTGAACACCGACCTTAATCCAGTGGCCCTGGCGTTCGCCACTAGCGCAAAACTCCCAGCGAAGAAAATGCGGCGGCCAACGTGCTATTGCAGGCCTAGGCACGTGCTCACAGCAACTATGTAGTACTCTCAGACCATACGCCTTCGCTGATCGTGCCACTGCCGTGTGTTAATAGCCACCACATGCACGGGCCTCTCCTTCCTCGCTTACGTGAGTCCGCGGCCAGACTATCAGCGTACAACCTACCGCTCCGAGTTCCAGAAACGTTCTGAGAGCAATGCCACGAGCCTCTTCCCCGCGAAGGGGAAGCGACTCACCCCCCTTGTCCCCTCTTCTGCTCACGTCACTGCTCAGATAAGATTTGCCCCTTTCTCCACCCCTCCGAGCCACCGATAAGGAAACTCGTCGGCTCCCAGCGGCGCGCGCGAGCGGGCGGTGGAATCGCGCACGACCAACAGCCGAAAATCAATTTAGTCAATGTTTTGGCTGATTGATTTCATCACACGGGTACGTGAAATTCACGTTCGCTACAATATATACATATACATATATAAATTGTACCGATAAGGAGCTTATCGGCAATCATAGATTTTCAAATCGCGCGCGGTGACGAGTGACTGGAGAACCGCTCTGAGAACCGGGCGAACGGATCAGGAGCGGCGGGCCGCGAGAGAAGTACGTGGCGGCTGGAGCAGTGATGGCCGACGCTTGGTAATGGAGAACACGCTGTGCGCGGAGCGAACGTAAGAATTGGCAATCGAGTGGCATCGGTGGCGAAAATGTGACTGTTGGTGGTTGAGGGATTGGAATGAGGGCCCCAGTGAACACTGATGATAAGGAACTGCGACTATTGCGTACATTGACCGCGAAATTAAGAAAAGTGCAGGTCAGGTGGGAACGCACCACTGGAAGACGAAACGGCGGCTCCGACACGGAGGGACTGAGATGCCGGCCCGCCGTAAATAGTGGAGGTAACATTGCTACAGTAATATTGCAACCGTGTGTAGTTAGTGAACCTATATTCGTGAATAGTATAATCAGTGATAGTCAGACGCGAACGCGTAGCTGGTGGAAGTGCTGAAGAAGAATAATGCTGACGACTGTGGAGAACTAGACATGTCGGTGTTTCCCCCCGTGTGAGCAGAGGGTGATACGAGCTCAATACGGAGTGGGGCATTCACGAATAACAAGAATCACGGGACGAAGTGGCAGCGGGCGTCGCGCAACGGCTGAGCGCATCGCTCCCCAAGGTCACCGGACAGTGCAGCGTGTCGCGCTGGACAGCCAGGGGCCGGGCGACCAGTACTCGCGGCGAGGACGGCAAGCAACGAACGAGGCGAACTGTTACTTGTCAGGTATTATCAACTAGCCCGGTGGAGAAATGGGAAGGGAACAGAAAAGGAAATATCCCTATTGAGAGTAGCATATAGGGAGTAATAACAGGGTTGCTTGTTGCAGGATAGGTGTATGCACCATGACGTTAAAGTAAACAGAATAGCACATGGCAGTCGAATGGTTAATTAAGACAGTGGATGCTATTGTATGTGTAGCGTAGAATAGAGAAGCACAGTATCATGTAACGGAAGCAAGTATCATTGTAAATAATGAATAAATGTTTGGTTTATTTGTGTTTATTAAAAGTACATACACATATTTTAATTCAAGTTGGTAAGTACCCCGAGCCCATTTACGGGAAGGACTCCTGCCCTTTGTCAATCCATATTATTTTATTTGATCTGTAAAGTACTATACTCACGGTACATTACAATATATACTAGCTGGTATCCGGCGCGTTACAGCTACACAAGAAATTATTGAAGAATTATTCCTATCCCTCTCTCTTTCCCCACTCTCTTTTCCCCTCTCTTTTCTCTCCTCTCTCATTTTCCCCACATTCTCGGGCATAGAGCTCTTCTCGAACAGCCTGTTACATTTTTGCTGTTCCGGAGCTTCCCGATATTACCTCACCTGTTTAGGTACGTGCAGAATCTGCAAGTAAATGAGAATGAGAGGGACAGAGAGCGGCAGAGACAGAGACACACAGCGAGCGACAGGATGAGGGAGGTAGGGAATGATGGAGATGGGAGAGGAAAGAGGGAGATGAAAGGCAGAACAACGTCTGCCGGATTTTCCTAGTAATATAATAAAATTGTATTTTTTTGTGGCGAGGCCCAGGCCTAGAGGCCCCGTCTTTCGCCTAACCACTCACAAATTACAGTAGAGACGTTCGAATATAAGTAATATTAACTAATACTTTATGTCATTAGAGAAAAAAATTGATTAGGTAGACGATAATCTTTCTGGGGCAGAAGGGAACACACGTTTGCAAAATAGTTTGTACAATTTCACAATTTTCCCTTCAGCCTTGCAAGTATCCTGGCCGATCATATCGGCAAATGCGCTTGACGTGACCCCCTAAGTGTACACGCTTCCGCTTGTAATTCGATTTCTGTTCCTGGGCAAACGATAACACACTTTCACAAAATAGTATGCATAATGTCATAGTTTTTCTTTCAGCACAGGAAATATCTCGACCGATCATGGCGGTGAATGCCCTTGACGGAGCCCCATAAAAACACACACTTCCGCTTATAATTCCATTTCTGTGCCTCGGCAAAAAACAGTCTTTCATAGGCAAACAACACCCTTTTATCGAATTATATTTACAATATCACCATTTTTCCTTCATCATAGGATGTAGCTTGACCGATAATTGCAGTGACTTCGAAGCAACCACCCTGCTCTAATACACATTTCTGCTTGCAAACTTTTTTGTACCTGAAAACAAACGAAAACCGCATTTGTGGTGTGAAGAGCAATATTTTTAAATTTTATACAGTATTACGTTTTTTACATTTGTAGTATCGTGTACGAAAGTATTGTAAACAACTGTTTCTTTGAGTGTTCTTTTTTATTCCAATTATTGTATGAAAATCGAAGTGCAAAATTATGAGATCATACAAATACATACGTATACATAGGAGATTTTGTTCGGTGTTAATTGAATTTTTTTTGTGGAAGCAAACAAAAATGTTGGTTGAGCTAATCTGAGCATATAAAGGACAATGAACATGACGTGTATGACGGACATGGGATACGCAGTCTTCCAAAGCAATTTTAGAAAACTAATTTGCACGGTATTAAAGTACAAAAGTGAAACAAGCTAAAACATTCTTTATTTCTTCATTAAAAAACACATAAAAGAGATAGCATGTACACTATCATCGAGAACTAACAGCCCGAAAACGTACCTTGAGTTATCCAAATACCCCGCGCAATTACTGTTGTTTTAATGTAAAAAAATATTACGTATTTCGTGAGCTGAAATGGTGAAGTTTATTCTCTTACTCAGAAATTACCTCGAGGTTCTTAGTAGGGGTGTAGTAGTGAAGTAAAGTAACTTGGATTCAAAATTGTATTTGTAAGGGAAGTTAATCTCATGTAAGAACTACCACAGCGTTTTGGCGTTAAACGTAGAGGAATCCTCCTCATACATAGTCAGTCACGTAAATTGAAGTCTTAAGTCATTGCCTTTCATCCCTATCGTTCAGGAGCTCAAAACTACGATTCCCAGACGCTCACGCATATATGCTTCGTAGTCCTCAGTAGGTGAATTCAGCCAAAGCCCCCTGGATATAGAAAGCCTCTACATCGAGCCTTTGGACATTGCGACCAGGGTAGTCCTAGGCAAAAGTGTGATTTACACATGGTCAGTTGTTTGGGTCTGTGTCTTGTAATTCGGAAAGCTGTGAAGATTTTAGGACGATTATTCCAAATGATGAAGATATTCAGTATTAATTTTAAATTTTGGTGGTAGCATATCAGTGATGTTTCTTCCAAAAAGCCATGTAGATGTGCTGTACCAAATGCTCTGTGCTGCCGTGGATATTACGTTTAGGGTCTTACGTCCATGTATTTGGTTTCCGAAAAGATAATGAAATGTGGCGAAAATTGCTTGCTCAACATCGACGGAATTTCAACCCTTCAAGAAAATCCAAGGTAAGTTAAATATTCATTTATTCGGAATAATTTCCTTGCAGAAAAACTTTTAGAATGTTTGCAATAAGAGGATGTTTTGCAATACGAGTATTCCATACAGGAGTAATATTTATTTTCTGTTAGAACAAGTTTGAACTCAACTTATTACACTGAGTATTACTATTAAAACATTACGCAGTTCAAATAATAAGGCTTATTGAAACGAACATTAAATAATTTCAAATATTTTTAAGCTATATTGTCAAGCAGGCGCGGGCCCTCGCGGGTGACGTCGGGGCTCGATCAGACGATCGAGATCCCCCCTTACCTTCACTCATCTGATGCAGTTGCCGGGCTAGCTCAGGAGCAGTGATTCTCTAAGAGAAATGGGGGCCTGTGGATGGACGCTACTTGGTTACCAAATGAAATTCATTGAGGTTTTAAAAAATAAATTTAATTAACTAAAATGCAAAAGAAAATATAAAATCCTATTACTAAAAACCCTTCCCTCTTAAACCCAAAGACATCCCTCCCCTCTTTCTTACTTGTCCCGCAACTCCCAAAAAACAGCTTGAATTTACCCCGTCTCCCAGATTTCTCTTTACTTAAATTACTTTCTTACGTACTAGAAGAGAGCACAATTAAAATACAATCACAAAACAAAAGAAGCAAATACAATTTTAGAGATTTCCTTTTTAACAGCCACAGCGCGGCTCGCTTATGGTGGGGCACAGGTCTGTAATCCGGGCCATTCACCAGAGTCTAGTGGACAACAGACCGTGTTTAGAAGACTTCGAAGGGTCGATGCCCGAACTTCGGGTGACGTCACCGGAGTTCCCTTTTTCCGGCGGTGAAGGCCGTGCCAGCGGTGGGTCGCAGCTGACGAGGCGTTGTCTTCGCCGAGAGGGCGAGGTCAGGTACCCGTACTCGACGTCGGTGGGTGGGCGGAGACTACAGCACGAGAAACAGCTCTGCGGCGGGCGCGTTCGCGGTGGCGCAAACTGAGTTGAATGCTGTCGATCGTGTGCGGCACAAACTGCTCCGCACATGCAGCGATTGCCTCTTTTGGCAGCCGAGCGAGATTGCTTTGCGCTAAACGAAAGTAACGGCGCACTAGCTACAACAATAGTTCTCTAATAATTCAAAGCCCCACAGGATGGTAGCGAACATCCGTCGGGAGCAATTCCGCGTTTCGCACCACACACAGCACACCAAGAAAAAATAACAAGTCTGTCACACACTGCGGAGGTGTCTACGCCAGCGGCGTCTGTTCCCCGAACGACGCACCGCCGAGGTGCGTGCACCCGTCTTCCCCGAACCTATTCTCGAGACCGTCTCTTCCCTTCTGCCTGAATTTCACTTTGTCACTTGCCCGCGAAGCCTCGGTAACCCCACTCCTTCCTCCTTCGTCGAAAGTTCTGGAATGATTTCGGTTTAAATTTCGAAAAGTTCGTCTCTATTGGCTAAAGGCTATTGCGTTTTACTTAATTTCGACCAATGTCCGGGAGTGTTTTCTGACCGTAGTCGATGGAAAATTCCGCTCAACCCTCTCACTCCAACATCGGGCGGAGCCGCCGGTCGCCCTGGGGGGTGGCGGCGCCAGAGGGACGCCGGTCGGGTCATAATTCTTGTACATACTGGCCCTGCCGGACAAAGGGGCGCGAGGGACCTCTTCCTGCACGTGCGCGTCGCTAATCGGCCCGACCTAGCGCGCACAAAGAAGGCTCTGCGTAGGCCCGCGACCAGATACTACGTCGCATGTTTTAAATCAATTTTCCTATCAAATATTCGGTATCGTCACAATATATTATGGCAGGGCATAATTAACATTCTAATTCCGTTCAAATTAAGTTTTAATTTGTTCTTTCTAAATGAAATGGTTGCCTTATTACTGTACTTTCAGAATGATCTTGATATTAAAATGATTTTGCTGTCTCTTATTTACTGGTACAAGTATTAAAGAGATTCTAATTTTATGCAATATTTCACAGGTTTGCCCTCGCAACATTCATAAGAGTGCTATATTGTGAAAAACAGTATGACACGACGGGTAAAAAGATATTTTCGAAATTGAGTGTCTCTCAATTTAAAAAAAACATGGTGTCTCCCGTATTTCTTGACTGCCATACCTATCTTTCTAGAATAGAAAAGAAGACTGAACTCCAAACCGGTTGCTGTCGATGCTGCTAATTTAAACCCAACAATTTTCTTTATAACTTTGAAAGATTTGATGAATAATTTGAAGAAAGTTACTGTATCTCCAGTTTCGTCAATTTTTTAAAGACAGTGATGATTGTGTTTCCTTTTTACTATTTAAAACTAGTGTGGAAACCTCATCTAGTGATTTCTCTCTTTATAGTAACACATAGGGCTTTGAATTTTAGTTTATAGAAAAAATGCTCCTGTAACGAAATTAAGAAATCAAGATTTTCCAGGAAACGTTGTCAATATTCATTTAATTTCAGATATTGGATTCGTTTTTGATTAAAAGAATATTGTAATGAATTGTTTTTTTTTCTTTTTTCACAGTAAAAGAACCGTCACAGAGGAAGCCGACTATAGATTCAACAAATGACGGCAGAATGGCATGTGAACATTTATTGTATTCGAAATGCCGCGGTGAATAAACATTAGTTCAAAAAAATAATTAGCTTAAGGGAAATTTAAGAATAACTTTCTATGTCAGCACATATAGTTTATAAGGCGGAAGTGGTGTGGTTTTCTATTTAACAGAGTGACTGTTGTCAAAAGACAAGTGATAGAGAATTGTTGGTGTAAGCACAGAAAAGTACGAAATTCGAACTGAATAACAGGAAATGAGGTGTTTCGGACTAATAAACATCGAAAACGGGAATTTAGGGAATTATTGGCAGATACCGTTAAACAAGGGGACGCCGGGGAGGAATAAATCAGAATAATTTGATGTCAATAAAGAAGCACAAAAGACAGAGAGCGTGTTTTGTTGATGTAACGTTTTGCTAATGAACTGCAACAAAACTTTTCTATAGATGAATTCTAGTCTCAGAGGTGAGAGGACCTCATGTCTTGCTATGCGAGAAATGATTTTCGGACGTGAAGAAATAAATGTTACGAGTTTTTTTTTGAATAGTGACAGTCGATTTATTTGTGAGTTGTGTGGATGATATGGTAAATGGTAACTGGAACTGGAAATGGTGTAGCCGTCGTGGACGTCAAGGAAGTTGGGCGCAGTTACGACATCGCTACGAAAGGGTAGTAACGACTTATGTACTTTGATAAATACGACGAGAATTATATTTTGTTGAAGCCAAAGCATGTCATCGTTTTTTTTTAATTTAAACTTTTATTCACAAAGAAAAAGGCCGGAAGATGCAGGGAGATCGGGAAATACAGGAAATACAGAATGCGCATGTCTCGTGGTGTGAATGATTTGTAAATATTGTGTGAATGTTAATTTTTTTATTTTCTGTTGTTTGAATTTTGTTTATGTTATGATGTAACAGTGTTGATGTTCATGTTAGCCGAATAAAGAGTAAGAACACGGTGTGTTTGTGATTTCGTTTTGCATTGAATTTGGATTTGTTATTTGTAGTATGGCGCAGATACAGGATAGTGTTACAAAAAGGAAAGCAGGTCTTCATCCAGTATTGGAAATTTGCGCCGGACCTACGACATATAAATTTTTTTGCAAACAGCCGCATCCAATGATAGAGTAATTATTAATGAATTAATTTAAGAGATAAAAGATAGGAAAGGAAGGGAAGTTAGATAATAGATAAATAGAATGCAGACGGTCGCAATATTTTACAGAAGATGACAGTGTCTTTGAAAATGTATCAGGAATTTAATACTCTTCTCGTAGTAGAGCAGATAACTGAAACTTAAGTGTTATTTTAAGTCTGTCATTAAAACAAACAACTAATTAATGTCATTAAAACGGTAATAATTTTAGCATCCTCTTCATTATATTTTGCTGCCTTTATTTTCAAATTCATCTCATGACTATATATTCTATTTTAATTTAGAGATTAGATTGTCAGAAATTGAAATACGCAGCCAGAGTTGGGCAGTATCGAAAATACTTGTATTTAAAATACGTATTTTCGATAGTTTTGTAATTTGTATTTTGTATCGAAAATACATATTGAAACATGTATTTTGTATTTGTATCGAAAATACTTTCTGATAGTATTTTGTATTTTCAAAATACAAAATACTTTTTCTTAATCCGTCAGAAACATTGATCGGCCCAGTAAATGGAGACGGTCCTGCCACGTGGACGGGTGCAACCGGCCTCCGGTTCGTCCGATAACGTTTTTAGCTCTCCGTCGGTTCAACCGGAGATAACCGGAGGAGCGCTGTAATCACGGTGTAAGATATATTATTACACCGTGGCTATAATCGCGAGCTCCGATTCAATTTCTCGGAGAGCAGGCTCCGCATGCCAGAACGAGTGCTGCCCATTTGTGTGCCCTGTGCCCAGTGGTGGCCTGCAGTGATTAAAAACTTGTGCTTGCGGTGTTTTTAAGAGCTGATATTTGTTATGGTATATGTAGGTAAAATTTATTTTTTTCCTGGCGACCTTGTCCTAAATGAAGCTTTATATACGAACATTTTAGGTTTATTTGAACTAAAACCCGTCGATTTTACAGCGCCTAATAGAGCCTATTTCAACATTAATGCCTGTCTGTGCCTATTTTACGTTTAAAAACCTAAAATGAGACTAATTTGCCTAATTTCGTCCCTTTTTCTTCTGTGTTGGCACAACAGACAAGGATGATATAATTTTAAGTCACTTTTAACAACCCAAATTGCATTCGTCCTCTTGTACCTTTTTATCCACTTGCCTCATTTTGTCGCCTGTAAGAGAGCGAGAAATGAATATATCGGACAAGGATCTTGCGATAAATGTCTCCACGCCACTACTTCTTGACTTTGTGGAGAAGCTGTCTCCGTTTCCAAGTTAAAGCGATTGAATTTCCCTGAAAGCAAAGTGATCTTAACCGATAAGAAACATTCATTTTCTCTTGAAAAGTTGGAGACTATTAGTAATTTATTGTGAGGCAAAATACGGTAGTAATAATTATAACTATAAACAAACTTGTTCATAAATAGTATAATCGCAAAATATTCAATACTGATTCTACGTAATATTGATTTATGTTCTTATTTTTGAGAAATACAATAAAAGATCTAAAAGTGTGTTTCTTGTAAGTTTCGAGTTTTATTAGTGCCTATTCTACCATTTAAAAAGCCTAGCGGATGCTGAAAGAACCTATTTTAGGCACCTAAAATGCATATTTTAAAACCTAACTAGTGGTGCTACAGAATGGCACAGACTTTCCCGTATTAGTTTTCTATTTCCTTCGGCCTTGGCTAGCTTTTTGGAATTGCCACATACTCGTGCCAGCTACCATCTGTCACCGCCCAAAGTGCTTTTTTTTTTACATTTTCATAATTTTTCGGTTTCCTAATGCTAGAAACGGAAATATTAATATTAAAACGTTAAAGAACAGTAAAACCTCGTCCTAAATGGCAATTTCATTTCAAAAATTTGTAGCCGTTAAAAAAAGAACGTTTAAGTGCTACTAAAAATGCGAAATTTGAACACAAAAAATTTTCACAATCTTTTTCACAGAAAATTTTTGAGTTTCCGAAAAACTTCATTTAAAGTAATTTGAAGCACATTAACTCACAAATAAAATAGTGTTTACAAATTGCTGGTAACGTGCATATTAAAGGTGTGAAAGATCTTTCAAAAAAAATTACATTGGTGTAATTTTTGAGAAAAAAATATCCCAAAATGAACTTCACGTCATATTAAAGAGTGCAATTTGCACTATCCGTTCGAAAATTTGAAGAAAAAAATTGAAACCATTTTTGAGAAAGTGGCGTTTGAGCGTTTATGAAAATGCGTAAGTTTGAGCTAGTTTTCATAGAAAACTGTTGACTTCTGGAGAAACTTTACTTGACATTGTTTAAAGCACATGAACTCGTAAATATATAATATGAACAAATCCCCACAAATATAAATATTAACGAGAGACGAGTCAAAAAAATTACATTTTCGCAATTTTTGAAAAAAGAAAAGAATAGAGCAATATGCGTTTATGTCACCTCGTAGAGCACAGTTATCAATATCCATACGAAAAGTTTAAAGAAAAAAATTGGCGCCGTTTTTGAGAAAATCTGGTTTTTGTAATTTTTTTAAAATTGCAAAATTGCAAATATTTCGCGCAATATTGCGCGAAAACTACTACAATTTTCAAAAAAATGTACATGATCTTAATGAAAAAACTCGCTTTGGAGAACAAATTTGATTTGGAGGAAAAATCTCTATCTTTAATTTTGTAGTTGTAGGAAGACGTCGAACAAAATTCAAACTTTTGCATTTTTGAAAATTCGGGAGTTAACCGTGAAAATGAGATCTATGCCACCTTTATAAGTGTATTTTACTCTATCCTTACAAGAAATTTAAAGAAAAAAATTTGGAGCCGTTTCTGAGAAAATTTTGAAAATGTCTGGGGGGCTTCATGTAAGGTACCCCCAAATTTTGAAGAAACTTTTCCAAAATCGGGGCGCCTCGAGTGGAAGCAGATTGACCAGATATATCCATTTTAGAAGAAATCGCACGTATGGTTAAGCGCTAGTGTTGTTCAAGGACCTACGGACGGACCGACGGACGTTTTGAAGAGACACACTTTTTCGGTATCAAGGGACCCCAAAACGTGTATTTCCGTTGAAATCTTGAAATCGATTTCCCGCTGAATTACATAACTTCCCCAATACTACGTATATTACTCCGTATATACGTACGTATACGGGAAAGTAAATATCCGCAGTATTCATCAGATATATTTTATATATCATCATATAGTTCATATTTTAAGTCTGAAAGGCATCTCGGTTAATTGTCTATAACCTGCAATATTTGTCCCAAACTATCACCTCCCAAGAACTCATTGTGAGATCTTTAAACTCCAAGTATCCCTTCGGCTCTTAGCATGGACAAGATGCCTTTCAGACTTGAAATAAATTACGTAACGCAAATTTCGAGTATTTTCATGTCCCCTCCCTCCCCCTTGTAATGCACTTTTCTATCTCTATGTAAAGCAGCCTAACGCTGCCTCAGACCCCCTCCCTCCCCCTTTAGCGTTACGTAATTTAAGGATGACCCATACGGATACCTGAAATGGGTTGAAAATTTCATTTGCAACATTTCTGTATAAAGAATGTTATATATTTTTAATAATAAAATTTTAAATAATAATTTTATTGAACGTGAATTGTTTAAAAGAGAAAAAATAGAAGTTATTATGTATAAAACACCGTTGATTGTATTTTGTATTTTCAAAAGTATTTTAAAATACTATTTTGTATTTTGTATCTAAAATACTTCTATAAAAGTATTTTGTATTTAGTATCTAAAATACTTTCGGTGAAGTATTTTGTATTTTGTATCTGAAATACATTTTTCAAGTATTTTGCCCAACACTATTTATTTATTTATTTATTTCTATTTATTTGTCAAAAAAAACAGTAAAAACTGTATATGACGTGTGGGGAAAGAAATTTATCTGCGCACATTTTCTTGAGGGCCAAAATAAAAAAAACAACAAAAAAAACGAAAAAATTAATTTAGAAAATAATTATTTTAGAAAAATAAAGATATTTGAAAAATGTTTTTTCCCGAGTTATAGAAAATCAATTTCAACTGTGAATGAACTACAAGCAAAAGGAGTGCTCAACAAAACGTGCGCACATACGTACGTGCACCCTGTACGCAGCACATAGTGGCTGTGGATGTGGTAGCTTGTATCATTGTGGTTATGGATACATTGCTTTTTCAGCAGAAAGAGCATGCAAATGAATGCGTGTTTTTTATAGTATTTGTCGTAGTGGACATTATTCAGAACACGTAATTAAGATGTGTTGGGTTTGGACAGTAGTCTGTACATTTTTACTTTCCCGTATACGTACGTATATACGGAGTAATATACGTAATATTGGGAAAGTTATGTAATACTGCAGAAAATCTATTTCGAGATTTCAACGGCTATATACGTTTTGGGGCCCCTGATACCGAAAAAGTGGGTCTTCAAAACGTCCGTCCGTCTGTCCGTCTGTGAACAACACTACCGCGTAAACCATACGTGCGATTTCTTCCAAAATATTCCCCTATCGATCTGCGTCCACTCAAGGCGCTTCGATTTTGAAAAACTTTCTTCAAAATTCGAGGGTACTTTACATGAAGTCCCCCGGATATTTTCAAAATTTTTCTCAGAAACGACTCCATATTTTTTCTTTCAAGTTCTTGTAAGAATAGAGTAATATACACTTATTAAGGTGGCATAGGTTCCATTTCCACGGTTAACTCTGAATTTTCTAAAATTGCAAAAGTTGGAAATTGTTTCGGCGTCTTCCTAGAACTACACTAGTGGTGCTACAGAATGGAACAGACTTTCCCGTATTAGTTTTCTATTTCCTTAGGTCTTCGCTAGCTATTCGGAATTGCCACAAACTCTTTTTGCCAGCTACCATCTATCACCGCGAAAAGTACATTATTTTGCCATTTTCTTAATTTTTCGGTTTCCTATTGGTAGAACGAATATATTAATTTTAGAATATTAAAGAACACAAAAACCTAGCCGTAAATGGCAATTTTCTTTTAATAATTATGTGCCGTTTGAGAGAAAATGGCGTTTTAGCGCTATTAAAAATACAAAATTTGAAGCTCATTTTCACAGAAAATGATTGAGTTTTCAAAATACTTTATTTGAAGATATTTGAAGCACATACACACACAAATATAATAATGTTTACAAATTGCTGGTAATGTGCATATTAAAGATGTGAGAGATCTTTAAAAAAAATTACAATTATGTAATTTTTGAAAAAACAAAAAAATAACTCAAAATAAACTTTACGCTATACTAAAGAGTGTAATTAGCACTATCCGTTACAAAAGTTTCAAGAAAAAAATTGCAGCCATAAACGAGAAAATGACGTTTGAGCATTTCTGAAAATGCCGAAATTTGAGCTACTCTTCACAGAAAAACGGTAGTGTTTTCGAGAAACTTTACTTGACATTATTTAAAGCACATATACTCGTAAATATAATAATGTGAAAAAATCGCTGATAATGTAAATATTAACGACGTGAGAGACAAGTAAAAAAAATTACATTTTTGTAATTTTTGAAAAAAACAAACCTATAGACCAAAATGGCTTTTATGTCATTGATAGAGTACATTTACCACTATCCCTACCAAGAGTTTAAAGAAAAAATTTGGAGCCGTTTTTGAGAAAATCTTGTTTTTGTAATTTTTTAATGTTTTACATATTGCACGCAATGTTGCATGAAAGTCCTGGAATTCTGAAAAACATTTACATGACCTTTATGAAAGAACTCAATATGCAGAACAAATTTTATTTGAAGAAAAAATCTCAATCTTCAATTTTGTAGTTGGAGAATGACGCCGAAAAAATTCAAACTTTCACAATTTTCGAAAATTCAGAGCTTTACGTGAAAATCGGACCTATGCCATGTTAAAAAGTGTATTTTACTCTATTCATACACGAAATTTAAATAAAAAATTTGGAGCCGTTTTTGAGAAAATTTTGCAAATCCCCGGGCGGCTTCATATAAAGTACTCCCAAATTTTGAAGAATCTTTTTAAAAATCTCAAAGCTTTGACTAGAATCAGATCGACCGGGGAATATCCATTTTGGAAGAAATCGTACGTATGGTTTAGGCGCTAGCAGTGTTCACAGACGGACGGACGGACGGACAGACGGACAGGCGGTCGTTTTCCTTTTAATTGGGTTTTCGGTATGAAAGACCTAGAAAACAGGGTTTCTGGCTACACCACGCGTTAGGGGATTTTTTTTCTTAATTTAGCAACTGGTTTTATCCACTTATTCGTTTTCACGGCCCGGCAATTACTTTTTTTCCGCCGAAAATTGGCCATTTTTTTGCGCAGCATTACACAACTTTCCCTATTCTACGTATATCACTCCGTGTATACGTACGTATATGGAGTATGTAAAAATTGAAGAAAAGATTTTTCCTTCCAATAAAATTTGTTGTCCAAAGTGAGTTCTTTCATTAAGGCGCTGAACATTTTTTTCAAAAATTTACTAGTTTTGGCGAAATATTGCACGCTATATTTGAAATCTTAAAAATTACAAAAACCAGATTTTCTCAAACACAGCCACAAATTTTTCTTTTAACTTTTGGCAGGTATAGTGCCTAATGTACTCTATGAGGTGGCATAAACGCCATATTGCTCTATTCTTTTGTTTTTTCAAAAATTGCAAAAAATGTAGTTTTTTGACTTGTTTCTCACGTCGTTAATATTTACCTTGGCAGCAATTTGTTCTCATTATTATATTAATGAGTACATGTGCTTTAAATAATGTCAAATTAAGTTTCTCGAAAACTGAATAGTTTTCTGAGAACTACAAATATTTTCTTCTAACTTTTCAAACGGATAGTGCTAATTGCAATCTTTAATAGGGCGTAAAGTTAATTTGGAAATATTTTTTTTGTTTTTTTTTCAAAAAATACAAAGCTGTAATTCTTTTGAAAGATCTCTCATAGGGTTAAAATGCACATTTCCAGCAATTTGTAAACACTATTCAATTTGTGAGTGTAAGTGCTTAAAATGATGTTTTTCGAAAACTCAAAGATATTCTGTGAAATAGAGCTTCAAATTTCGCACTTACAGAAGCGTTAAACGCCATTTTCGTGAAAACGGTTTCACATTTTCAACGAAAATTGCCATCAACCAAAATAGCCAAGGTTCAACTGTTTTTTAATTTTCTTAAAATAATCGGTTTGTTCTACTGTTGGAAAACTGAACTAGGGGTGCTACAGAATGGCACAGACTTTCCCGTATTAGTTTTCTATTTTCTTGGGTCTTCGCTAGCTATTCGGAATTGTCACATATTCTTTCTTGCCAGCTACCGTCTATCACCGCGAAAAGTACAATTTTTTTGTCATTTTCTTCATTTTTCGGTTTCCTATTGGTAGAACGAAAATAATAATTTTAGAATATTAAAGAACACAAAAACCTAGCCGTAAATGACAATTTTCTTTTAAAAATTATGTGCCGTTTGAGAGAAAATGGCGTTTTAGCACTACTAAAAATGCGAAATTTGGAGCTCATTTTCACAGAAAAATATTGAGTTTTCAAAATACTTTATTTGAAGTTATTTGAAGCACTTACACTCACAAAAATAATATGCGGGTAATGTGCATATTAAAGATGTGAGAGATCTTTCAAAAAATTACAATTATGTAATATTTGAAAAAACAAAAAATAACTCAAAATAAACTTTACATCATATTAAAGAGTCTAATTAGCACTATCTGTTACAAAAGTTTCAAGAAAAATTTGCAGCCCTTTATGAGAAAATTTGGTTTAAACATTTCTGAAAATGCCGAAATTTCGGCTACTTTTCACAGAAAACGTGATTTCGAGAAAGTTTACTTGACATTATTTAAAGAATATATACTCGTAAATATAATGTGAAAAAATCGCCGATAATGTAAATATTAACAAGTAAAAAATTTACATTTTCGTAATTTTTGAAGAAGAAAACTATAAACCAATATGGCTTTTATGTCATCTGATAGAGTAAATTTACCACTATCCCTACCAAAAGTTTAAAGAAAAAATTTGGAGTCATTTTTGAAAAAATCTTGTTTTTGTAATATTTTAATGTTGCACATATTGCACGCAATATTGCACGAAAACTACTAAAATTTTGAGAAACATTTACATGACATTTAAGAAAGAACTCAATATGCAGAACAAATTTTATTTGAAGAAAAAATCTCTATATTCAATTTTGTAGGTGGACAAAGACGCCGAATAAATTCAAACTTTCAAAATTTTCGACAATTCAGAGTTATCCGTGAAAAAGGGTCCTATGCCATGTTAATAAGTGTATTTTACTCAATACATACAAGAAATTTAAAGAAAAAATTTGGAGCCGTTTTTGAGAAAATTCTGAAAATCCTCGGAGGGCTTCATATAAAGTACCTCCAAATTTTGAAGAATCTTTGTCAAAATATCAAAGCTTCGACTAGAACCAGATCGGCCGGGTAATATCCATTTTGGAAGAAATTGTACGTACAGTTTAGGCGCTAGCAGTGTTCACTGACAGAAGGACAGACAGACAGACGGACAGACAGACGGACGTTTTCCTTTGAATTGGGTTTTCGGTATGAAGGACCTAGAAAACAGCGTTTCTGGCTACACCACGTGTTAGGTGATTTATTTTTAAATTTAGCAACTGGTTTTATCCACTTATTCGTTTTCACGGCCCGGCAATTAATTTTTTTCCGCCGAAAATTGGCCATTTTTTCGCGCTGCATTACATAATTTTCCCTATACTACGTATATCACTCCGTGTATACGTACGTATACGGGAAAGTAAAAATTAATAAATGTGAAACAAATTATTTTGGGCGGCGATAGATGGCAGCTGCCAAGAGTATTGGCAAGTCCGAATAGCTATCCAAACGAAACAGAAAACTAATACGGGAAAGTCTGTGTCATTCTGTAGCCCCACTAGTTTTAAATATTGCAAGATCAATGACCAAACATTTTGTAAAATTACTGAATGTTGAAAATTCTGACTGGATGTTACAATTTTATAATATTGTATATTTGTTAATTTATTAATAGTGTAATGATTTACGATAATTAATATTAAGTTCTTTTAAGTAAAAGATAAAAGTTATGTGCCACAAACTATACCCAGAGAGACAAATGACGGTAGCCACACCTAGGAACATATTTTGTAAATTCAATGGATGCGCGGAAGAAAGGTAAATGCGATACATACATTCGCTAGAGCATAAATTTTGGAATAGATTGAAACAAAAATCATCAAAATCGGACTAGGGTTTGCTTAATTTTAAGAAAATTAGGTATCGTACGTTTCGGTTTAATAAAATTGACATGCAGGCACCATTTTTCCCGAGAAGAAAGTAAATACGAATAGTGTTTTTCGTAAATATTAAGAGAACGCCTGAAGGGATCGGGACAGAATTTGACAAGATAAAGGAGCGAAAATTATCAAAATATTTGAAAGTAGTCACGATTTTGGAGAATGCCCAGGAGACGAGATCGTAATTAATCGCTAAATTATTATTCAGAAACAATACAAAGAAAAAGCTATGTTGTCGTGACGTCATAAGAAGATGGTAAGCCGTAATTTCAGTATAATTAATCAAATAAAGCGTTTACTGACGAATTAAACGATCCAGTAAATGTCGTAAAAATATTGGACTCTGTTTAGAATTCAGCGGCAAGCCAAAGAAACGCTGATCAAAGTGAAAATATAAATATTTTTCGTTGTGTTATTCCGGGCAACAAGCCAGTGATACGCTTTTGTTTGCCCAAAAACTATATGAACTGGAAGACGACAATGCTCAGTTCAGTGAGAGAGGATACAGAATTCACGGTGAGCGGTGCTAGAGATTTTGTATTGTTATGAATTTGCAACTTTAAAACAGTTTTATTTAGTGATGCAAGTTATATTTTTTGATTGTGAATTTTCGTTCCGATAGAGAGACAGTTGCTGGACTAATGAATCCCCGTTGCACGGTGTAAGAAATTTTGTATTGTTACGAGTTTTGTGACTTTGAAAACATTTTATTTGGTGACGGGAGTTTATTTGTTGTTTTTTTAGTTGCGAATCTTCTGTCAGAGAGGATACGGAATAGTTCTGTGTATCGATATAGACAAAACAATATCTAGTAAAAAACGTGGATGGTGAATTAGTTATATTGATAAGGCGAACATCTCACGGTCGGACATTTTGTGTGGTGTTTGCTGTGTGATATCGCGGATGCGAACGCGGTTACGAGTCGGCATATGGTGGCGAGTGTGATTTTTTCACATACTGCGACGCTGGACCAGACCACAGGAAAGTACAATGACTATTTCTCTTTTATTTGCTATGAAGACGCATAATGTTGAAGGCCAAGCAATGTTAAAGTTAAATAGATTAGGAATTAGTACGGCCGTATTAAAAAATTTTGGAATGAATGGGATTGTTGTTAATTATTTATTGTGAATGTTTTTTGTGTCAATTTGATACGTTTATTGTGTAACGTGAAGGGTATTTATGTGATGTGTTAATTGTTTATAGAAAAGAGAGAGTCATCAGTAAATATCAAAAGAGAGGCTGAGTAAATAAATGGGGACGGACGCACTTGTGTTTGTCAGTAAACCTTGCAATGGTGTTATAATTTACAGTAACTAGATACTGACCCACGCGCGCGAGATCACTCTTAAAACTTGAAGGTAAATGTATTTAAAATTAATTTCTGATGGATTCTTGAAATATATACTACTTAATAAATATATTGTGATGCAACCACCCACGTCGGATGCCGATTCTTTGGAACGGAATCGGAAGGGGGTCACATCACAGAATGGAAGCGCCGACACACTGATGGTATGACGGTCATATCCATTGTAGCAAGGTGGGGATATGCGCTAAATTTATTTAAAGGGGCGCCAAGCGCACGCCCACTTACCTGCTATTTTACTGCCGGCGTTGAGCGTCTCAGGGGTGAGTGCCCTGGGTCGAAGGATTGCAATGGTTTCTTTGTTTCAAAATAATAAACACTTTACTCAGAATTTAGTCTTTTTCACCCGTCCAAAATGGCGGGGACACATTTATTATAAAAACTGTTCTTGCAAACACGGAATTACTGTTTTTGGCTATCAAATAAGTGATGATATGATGATGATGATGACTTACAAGTTGATGATGGCGTAATGGCTACGTCACCGCGACGGGATTGCTCACCGATCGATGGATTGATGTAGCCGGACCCTCGGGAGCGACGCTGGAGCGTGTGAACGCAGGCCTCACAATTGTCCCCCGGGATGAATGCTCCGGCGGTGGATGTCGGGATGTCGGCGGCGGATGTCAGCGCAGCAATCACGTAGCGCTGGCGCGCGTCTCAGGCCGTCACACGCCACCTGGACCGCGTATGACGTTGGAAGCCAAAATCTGGCTGTTTGGAATAAATTCCGCGGTTGGACGAAGGCCGGGCTGGTCTCGGTGGTCGGCTCAATGTTTGCCTCTCACCAACCGTTATTGTCGTCTTTTACCGTTGCTCTCACTAGTGATTTCTCTAAAAGCCGATATTCGGCCGCTCTCTAACTGTAACTTTAAGTTGTTGAAAATTTCGACTGTCCTATGCTATCTCTGCTCGACCACCCTCTCTCGTGTTTTTCATCCGTCTGAAATTCGAGCTTCTCGCTGTGTTTCTCCCCCTTCCTTTCTTTCGCACCATGCAAGGGTTATCACGTGCTTCCTGCCCAGCGTTTTCATAGGTGGGTTTGTTGAGTTCCAGAATTTTCTATGTCATTTGTAACCTGGTTGGCTAAGATGATCGCTTCCTTTCGCGGCCATTGGATGTCTTTGTTTAGCACAGAGAAGTGCGCACGTGGTTCTTCTGTTGACGTATGATGGGTTTATTGGACTTAGGGGATTATCTTGCTGCGTGCTAGCGCCAAGTCTATAACGCGGTTGTTCCGGGAGTCACTCATTTTGTTAGAGGCACAAAGGCGGTGGATTTATTGTTCAGGGTGTGGAGAGGCCTACGCAGCTGTGCGGAACTGATCAGGCGAGGTGAGAGGCCGCTCGTCCTTCCGAGCTTCTGTTAATGTGGCGTGACACTGGGGTGGCAACGTGCGATGGTCAAACGACACATCGCAATATACTACTTAATTTCATCGATGTGAACATTAAATGGGAACTTTTTTGTAATATATTTCCAGAATAGTAATCGCTAATGAAGTAAGGGTTTCTAGTATAACTACGATCTGCACAGTATCCGGTCGGACTACCTTTGATGACATCACAAATCAGTGTGGAGGCTTTCTATATCCAGGGCGTGTTGATTCGGCCAAAACCTTCTATCACTACCGAAGAGTATATCTGATCACTACAAGCCTAACAACTTCATTACCTGCATGTGACGTAGGAGTATGTAGGTCGACTATGAACATATTCGACTGCCATCTTGCTTTAGTTTATGCTACGATGGATTCTTCTGTGCCGCGGTTATCGACAGCTTTATATTTAAATTATTATTGCATTTAAAATCCAGAATATGGTGTTATCCCAAATGTCGCGAAAATTATTACTTGAGACGGGGAACCATTAATCAGTGTTTTCAATTCCGGCTGTGAAAGAAATGGACATGTGCCAAAAGAAGGCAAAAGATTCTACTAAATCAGCATTCCCTGGTAAGAAAACGTTTCTAATTGATTTCAGAGCAATAATTGTGTAATAATTTAAAATAAATGACTAGAGGTTGAACATTTTAGTACACAAATCTCAAATATGACTTGTAAACCGCCGAAAACTTCCTTATCAATCGAATAATTTGCGCCCAGTTTCTCTTGAATTATTGAGCAATTGATGATATGTTCCCTTGTTATGCGTCTAGAAAGTAAATGTAGCTTTCCTCCCCCTAAGTCACGTTCAGTTCCCACGGTTGTATTTACATTAAATAAATGCGTCTGAAAATTAAATCTGAGCATGATCCAAAGTTATTAGCTTGTATTTGATTATTTTGCTGTCATGATTTCAACATTCGCTGTAAATGAATACAAGGAGAATAGGAATGATCAAGGTTTTTTAGGTGATGTTATTATTGTTTGGATTAATAATTGTATTACGAATTATTAACGAAAATGTTTCAACAATCATCGTAACAATCATAATTTATTTCTAACCTTCATTAAATTTTTGTAGGTTTGTGAAGCCCATTTTCATCAAGAAGATATCCAACGAACTATTGAGTGCTACGATGAAAACGCTAAGAAACTCCATGGTTCACAAGGAAAACCGAAATTAAAAAATGATGCTGTGCCATCAATATTTGCGAATTGTTATAAATATTTATCTTCGGCATTAACATCAAGATATACGAGGGTCGTTCCGAAAGTAATGCCTCCCATTTTTTTACTTAGGCGTATGATCTCAAAAACGAATGTGAGTGGTGTCATAGTGAAATACGAACTTTCTCGTTAAAGATCGTGCAATTTCGTTGGGATTTGTCAGATAGAAACATAGTTACAGAACGCTAAAATGGTTTCTAGCTGGTACGTGCGTCAGAATCAGAGATGTGTGACTGAATTTCTCACTTCGGAGGAAATTCCACGAGTCGACATCACCAGTCTCTTGCTGAATGTTACGGGAAGCATACAGTGGATGTCACTAAAGTGTGGCGACGATGGGTAGTGCGTTTCAGCGGTGGTGACAGTGACGAGAATGACAAACCATGTTGCTGTCGTCCACGCACAGCTTCCACACCACGGAATGACGGAGCGCCTCGATCAGCTCTTCCGCGTGAATAGGTTCATGGGGGGTATAAGCTGCTGGGTAACTGCGTACGGCGCTCAACATTGTCTGCAATGCATTAGAGGTAACGCTGAGTAAATTGAATTACCGAAAATTGTGCGCAAGGTGTATCCTGCGATCACTCACACAGGAACACTAACACCACCTAACGGAACGTTGTGAGGAGCACTCGACTCAATACGAAGTTGTTTTTTTTTAATTTTCCCCCCCGCCAGTAGCCCTGGCGGGGCGGGAGTTTATTCATTATTAGTGGCTTTACATTACGCTCCAGCCGACTAGGCTTATGGAGCTAGGAGAGGGCGATTAACTTAAAAAGACTACTTATAACTAACTTAAATGCTAACTTAAAAACTATTAATTGGCCAGCCGCTTTGGGCCTGGCCTAGCTTTATTACAAGTTATTAGTTTTGTTGTTAAGATAGTTCATGGCATTGTTCTTTGTTCTTCTTTTTTGGATTTTTTGCATTCACTCACTCATTCATTCTTATGACTATATTTACAACACATTCGCTCACTCATTCACTCTCATTCATACTCACTGCACTGCACTATATACACTTTGTACACTTTATTTTCCGCCACGGCGCCGACTTTACTCAAGCGTCCGTGGCGCCGCGACGTCTTCGGCCCCGGGCGGCCCAGGCCCGGCGTGGCGCGCGTCCGCGCCGCCCGCGCGGTTGCCGGCGTTGATGAGCGGCGACCGCCTCCCACGCACTGCCTGCTCCCCCGCGTCGCACAGCTCAGCGAGCTTGTACGGGGGAAGTGCGCGGAAGGTGAAGGCGACGTGCTGCGGACCCTTACTTCTATGGAAGGTCCTGTGCACGCCGCTGTTCGCCGCTATGCCGATCTCGCGCAGGATGCGTGGGGCGGACGGCCGTAGCGCCCTCGCGAGCGCCGTTTCGGCCCGCCGCTGCAGCTCCTCCGGGAACTGGCGGCGCACGCCCAGGGTCTCGTAGACGTCGGCGTTATTTGGATGAGGGTCAGGGTGGAGGTTTGGGATGTGAGGGCGCGCCGCGAGGCGCGCCGCTCTGTTCTCTGCGACCCGAATGGGGCGCAGAGTGGAGGCCGGGGCTGCCGCAAACACTTCGCACGCGTACGCCCACAAGGGGCGCACGCACGCGGTGAAGAGGCGGCGCTTGAGTTTGATGTCAAGGTCAGGAGAGCGGAGAATAGGTTTTAGAAGAAGTGTCCTGGTTTTCATCTTGGCTGCAAGATATCGCGCGTGCGCGTGCCAGCGGAGACCGCTGTCAAGCAACACGCCCAAGTACCTCGCCTCGCTCTGCCAGGGGAGACGCGCACCCGCCAAGCTCACAGTTTCATCGGGGTTGGCCCTCTTACGTGTGAAGTTGACAGCTACACATTTCTCCAGGTTCAGAGCGAGTCGCTTCCGACTCAACCAGGCAGGAAAAGTGGCGAGACAGTCGCTTAAGTACTTAACAGACTGCCTTCCGTTCGCCGATTTCGCGTAATACGCAAAATCATCCGCGAACATCAGAATCCCGCAGCGCTGAATACCAGTTTTTGTTTCAGCAGCTAGCGGCGCGTCGTTTACGTATATGCCGAAGAGGGTAGGAGAGAGAACACTCCCCTGAGGCACACCCGCTTCGGCGCGTCTGATGGACGAATATACGTTGTTAACGCGCACTCTGAACTGCCTGTCCGAGAGAAAACTCGCGATCAATCCGACATAGCAATCGCTAATCCCCGACTCCGCGAGACACGAGAGCAAGCCCTCGTGCCACACGGAATCGAAGGCCGAACGCATGTCGAGAAAGACCGCAGGCATAGAATGCCGTCTCTCAAGGGCGAGGCCGATCTCCGTGCAAAGCCGCGTTAGCTGCTGCGCGGAGCTGTGACCAGCTCGGAAACCAAATTGTTCATCTCTGAGAAGGCCGAGGCGGCGTATTTCCTGTTGCAAACGCGACAGGATCAGCCTCTCGAACAACTTCCCTAGGATTGAGAGGAGACTAATAGGTCTATAACTGCTTGGAAGTAGTTTATTCTTGCCAGGTTTTGGAATAAGCGCGATGGTCGCAAGCCTCCACGCCTTCGGAAAATATCCGTTCGCCAAGCACGCATTCAGGAGCTCGAGTAGAAACTCGACTCCGACGCCCTGCAAAGCTCGCAGCTGCAACGCCGTGACTCCGTCCGGGCCACTAGCCTTTCGGCTACTAACTCGACGGAGTTCTGCTTTCAGCTCGCCCTCCGTCACTCGGCGAGCCGAGGAGCGGGGAGACGGCCGGCCAATGGCGCTGCAGCCGACCGCGCGCTCCATTGGCCCGTCACCTGAGGCGGTGGCGGCCAATGGCAGCGCAGCGGCGCCTGATTCAAACGCGCGGAACTGCAGCGCGAGCGAGTTCGCGAAGATCTCGCTTTTTGCCGCGTCGTCCCACGCATAAGTCGGCCGAGGTGGTGGAACACCGGGCGCCCCTGTCCCGGCGTTGCTTTGAATCGGGCTGTTTACTCCCGGTCTGCGGCCCAGCGCTCTAGAGAGTTCCCAAATGTGCCTCTCGTGAAGGTTGCATTTTGAAATTGTATTAGACCATTGAGCAGTTCTCTCATCCTGTAGAGATGAACGGAATTCTCGACTGAGATTGCGCGCCCGCTCTCCGTCAACGGGGTCGCCGAAGCGGCGATGAACTTTGACAGTTCTGCGCAGTTCTCGTAAAATCCTTCTTTGCTCAATTGTGAGCTCAGGGCGAGAATTCACTTCGCGTGTGACAGTGGAGTTCTGCTTGAAAGCCGATTTCAGCGTTGCAGTGAAGTGATTCACCGCTTCGTCGATTTCGGCCTCCGTATTTAGTGATTTCTGCTCAAGCTGAGAATTCAGCTGTGTTGCGAAATCGGCCCAGTTCGTGTCACACGTAGTTCGAAAACTATCTTGGCGAGCTGGTACAAGGGACGTCACTACACACGTTACCGGGTTATGATTGGAATCCAGTGCGGCAATTGAGCGGGAACCACACACTCAACGCCCTTCACGACCATAAAATCGATAACACCCGGGTTCCTGTTACGTACTTCCGGGAAATGCGTAGGGCAATACGAAGCCGAAGGTGACGGTTTTCTGGACCGAATAATCACTGGTTACGAGACATGATGTCACCATTCTGAGCCAGAAATAAAACGACAATCCATGAAATGACGCTATAAGAATTCCCCGAACAGGTCAACTCGGCTGGCACAGACTTTTACCAGCGGGGCATGCAGGGTCTTGTTCATCGGTGAATAAAATATGTAGAAAAAAAGGGGACTATATTGAAAAATAGCGACATGTTCAAAAAACTCTGTTCTAACACATTGTATTAAGTTTGTTATTTTATTTACTGTAGTTGTCATACAAATAAATAGGAGGCATACTTTCGGAACGACCTACGTAGTTTAAATGAATGCGAAGAAGACTGAAGTATCAAATGTTGCAACGTGTATAATTGCCCCCTTGAATGACGGCCTTCCATTGAAAGCGAATGGAAGAAAAAAATTTTGTCTTGAACATTTTCGGAATGTAATCATCGAACAAGTTAGTGTGTTTAATTGTGACAATTCATTGTATTGGAGAAGAGTAAAGTGAAAAATTTTGATTAACGATACAAGAAAAATAAATTTTGTGCTGTAAATAATTGATTTATGTTAGTTCGTTTTAAATATATGAAACTGCATTTGGGGTTCCTTATGTTTTTGTTGTAGTTTACTCCTCAATGTTTCCTGATCACTTTCTCATTCCATACCAGGCGCGGATCCAAGGGGGGGGGTCACGGGGGTCATGACCCCCACCCCCCAAATGATGAACCGTCACAATTTTGTGAGAAACTCTAACATATAAAAAAATCTCTGAGAAACAGGTAACCTTTCCAATGTTCCTTCAGAATCGGGAGTGACCGAGACATTTTTGAGACATTTTCAGATATTTTCAGACAATTCTAGAAATTTCTAAAAATTTAGCAGTGCTGAAACTAATGAATTTATATAGAAATTGGAATTTAATTTGTATAAACAATACGCGTGTTCAAGATTACATTAAAATATTTTTAGTACAAAGAAATATATCTATATTGTGATTTTTCGAACTTTGCCCCTCAAGGCCCGTCTTCAGAATGGAATATGACACGGTATTTGCGACGTTCTCAGCCGTGCCGCCAGATATCGCATGATCGCGATTATATCAAGCAGTGCTTGCGATCATGCGACTTCTAGCGGCACGAGGGAGAAGACGCAAATTCGTGTGATATTCCATCGTGGCTATAGGGGCTTGAGGGGCAGAGTTTAAAAAATCGCACTATAAACAAGTAACATATCTAAAGTCGGAATCTAATACACTGCGCATTACCATAACTACCAACTTAACGTGAAAATTTGAACTAATTGAACGAGAGAATTGTGGGAAAAATGGACGCCAACACATGAATTCAGCTTAAAAGTCACAACTGTTGTTCAAAGGGAATAAAACTAGCTAAATTTAGTAATAATAATGGTATGTGTATAAAATTGACAACAATATTGCTTTCAGGTGTTTGTTAGAATTCAGTTTCGATGATACTATCCAATTCAGTATCGGAACTCCTCTCGAACTCAATGTTTATTTAACCTAAAAATTCTTAATGTAATCAGTAACGGCGAACCTTGATCATTGAAGTCTGATGCCGGTTCTGGTTTTGTAAGAACGCAAGAAGTCGCTTTCAACAAAAGTTAAGGCCATCATCAGGGGTTAGTGGTTAAGATTTGTCGAAAAGAATTAGAGTTGGAGAATGTTAGTTTGGCTGATGAACGAAAATAGTACCTAAAATACAGTGGCGAAGCTAGAGTCATGCAGTTGGGTATTCTGAAAATCTTATCTTATATTTTGTTTTGTAAATTAGCTCTAGTCATCGGTTTTTATTCACCAAAACGTCGAAATTTTGTTTTTTTAAAGCTTTCGTTTCTGACAGTTAATTTCCATTGAATTTCTCAGTAATGTCTTAACTCTTGAATGTAATCATATTCCCTTCCTTTCACATAATGCTGTATACGATGGGAAAGTTAGACTAAGTTGTATCACCATCTCTTGATATTTTTTTCTAGACCAATTTGTCTAACAAATACTTCAGCAAAAAAACTACAGGCATGTATTTTCTATTATTAATGTATATATTTGTCTGTTCATTTTGAGGCTGCTCACTGTCAAGGAATGGATATTGATTTATTAGAAAAGAAAACTTTTCTGAATGACAGAATGTTTTGTAGGAGGAAAACTGCTTTTTCGTAAATAAATTCAATAAAATGAACGTTTTCGAAATCTTGAAACCTGTAGTCCATCTGAGTCACTACTGTATCAATAATTTTGAAAGATACAATATTGTATCTTTCAAATAATTCTCACCCTCAAAGTTCATTCATATTTATGTCTACTTTGATACAGATTTCTTTAGTCTCTTCATATCTAACACGGTACATTACTATGTATCGCTACTATTTCTATCTCTGCGGCGTATTACTTGACTCGTGATTCCGCATTGTTGAGCGAAACTGCATTCGATATTGTGAACCGTTTAGAAGTTATGAGACTGACGCATAGTCAGTGGGACATTGCAATACTATATCTTTAGCTTTATTATTTGTTTCGTAAAGAAAACACCAACACAAATGGCACATAAACATCTCTACTTTTCCACGTCAAGTGATGAGGTAAATTTGCCTGGTCGAGACGTGGGCATGCATCGTTGTACAAGACCGTGCTTACCGAGAGCCTAGGATCCAGCTGGGATCTTATCCCAATGAATGCAAGTGAACGGGAAATAGCGCACGCTCTCTTATGCGCGTGCGCGGCAGAGCCAGCGGTGTCTATCCACTGGCAGACTCCTCGCTTCCCAAAGAATATATCTCCAAAGAGTCCTACCGTCCCCAAAGAGTATATCTCTACAGCCCTCCTAATTCCCTCGGGCGTAAACGGGGAAAAGGAATCAAACACATCTAATTTTCTTCAACGATTCAGTAAAAAATATTGAAAAATGGCAAACAACGACAGATTTTATTGAAAAATAATGTAGGTATTATAAGGCTGTCAGATTACCCTTCAGCATCGTCACTAGACTTCTTTGAATGTTTTGCTGTCGCTTAAACCGAATCCGGTATCAAAAGTATATTTTGATAGCTCTCATTGTTGATGAATAGTATTGCAATGATGTTACTTTATTTGGGTTTTAATTATACAAAGCACCTTGGCAATGCAAAAGGAAGCAGATCAGTTATTTCCAATATATTAAATATTGCATTAAATTAAATTTATTAGATGTTTGCATGTCTCGGTGTAGCTGTCCCCAAAATTATAATGAAATTTATAACATTGTTATAGGAGAATCGCCATTGAAGGAAATTCAAATGTGGTGCAAATTTATTAATATACGAAAGAACTCTATAAACGAAAAAATGTAAAGCACGGAAGAATGAAACAAAATAATTTGAGAAAAAAATAAAGTATAATTTAGTTTATTTATTTATTATATGCATGTATTTATTAATTATGATAATTTATTAAAATATAATTTTTGTTTTTTATTATACACATTTACATGTTTCTCTCATAAGTTTCTTCACAAATTGTTTCATATTGCATCAAATGAAAGTTATTTTTGCTAATTTGAAAGTTATTGTTGATAACTTTATAAATTTTTATTTTTTTAAAACAAATGTACCGAATAAAATTGACATTTTGTGTAGACAGAATTCGAATCTGCAACAAAAATTGTGGGTTAACATTTAAAATTCTAAAGTTACACCCGCCTCACCTCCAGGAGATAGGGTGAGGATCGTAACAATCGTAAGCTGATTGATATCCGATATGTGATTATTGGTATATTGAATTTCTAATATATTTATGGTATAAAGTCAATCTGATATACGTATAACATATGTCAAATCAGTGGCGGCTCTACCATAAGGTCACATTGTCACGTGCCCTCCCACTTGTAAAGGAAAATATTAATAGTGGACTGTAATAAAATATTAATAGTAAATGCGTGTCATATTATCAAGTAATAATTCTAGAGAATTTACGTTACGGTTTTCACGGGCGATATCAATACTATTTCACAGCGCTGATAACGAGGTAGTTGTGGCAACAGGGCGAAGTCCGCAAGCTTCATGTGACCAGCTCCCTCCCGTTCAGCAAAGCTTTTCCTCATAGTGCGAGGAAAAAAGGGGGGGTAATGCTCCCTTAAGGCCCTTCACGGTCACAAGTTTTTTGTGACTGCCACTGCAAGCGCCACTTTACAGATGTAGAAACAACGCTCGTAGCACGAAGTCTACAAGGTAGTACTACCTGGTAGACTTCGTGGCTCGTAGTGTCTGAGAAATGGAATGCTGATTAGCTCAGGGCCCGCGTAATCTTGATAATGTCAGCAGCTATGAATTCTTTGCGAGTTATTTTTTCTTAAGCGTGTGCATTTGTTGTTTCAATTTAATTATTTTCTCTTTTCATTCAGCCGAGTTAATACGTGAGAAACCAGTGAGGAATTTCAAGTGTTTTCAGTTACAGCCCTTTAACATCAAAATAAAATATTTATTAGTTATTTTCTAGCTTTTTTTTGTGCCCTACCTGGCCTGAAGTTTAGGAGCCGCCACTGCGTCAAATTATGTTATTACATTCCGTATCCTCCCCCCCTTTCCGAAATAAATGCACTTGAGTCTTAACCTGACCCCTCCCAAAAAAGAAGTCTGGATCCGCGCCTGTTCCATACATTTGAATATTTATATTACGATATTGAGAAAGAGATATGAATCTGTTTAACTTTCTTAGTCCTGGAATTTCTCGTTAAGTAATTATATATATTTGCATTAATAATTGTAATAAGTAATGCATTTGCTACTTTTACATTATTTATAAATTGATTATAGAGCTTCAATGAAAATCATACAAATTAATTTAATTTTCTTTTAAAAAGTGATCAAGGCCAGATAAAATATAATTTCAATGATATACAAATCACAATATTTAGGATTATTTTGGAATGATCGTCTCCTGTATTATTTCAGTAGTATACCTTACCTTTGCGGCTCTCATACACAACCAATCTGTATAAATAATGTCTCTAAAGAAAGAAAATTTCACGGAGACGTGACGAATTGCACTTTGACTTTAAAAATATGAAGGATGTGTTAAAAAAACGCATATATTTATTCATGTCAAAAGCAACCCGCAGCACTTGCCAAGGTTTTCGAATCTATGTCGTCAATAACTCCTAAACAAAGCATTCTAGGACCTTAAAAATTAAATATTGAGGCCAAAGGCCTCAAACGAACGTTTTTCATACCATAATCTACAAGATGAGACCTTCTTGGACATTCAATTAAATTTTTGGTTCGGCGCTTCAATAGTACCACTGCCACCTAAATATTTCAGCCCATGTTGCTGGTATTGACCAATACCTACGAATACTTCAGGCCTTCGAACTACGTCCTCAGCTGTCTGTGACGTTGGCACATGTAGACCACGCTGCCTACACGCCCGAGTGTTATTCGCCAGTGATTTTGTAGATTTATAGTTGCTCAAATACACTTACTAGAAATCTGAAATGTGGGTTTTAGGTGTTATGTTCCCAATTGTCGAGGGAATTATAAAAATGGCTTTCGAGTGTCCGTATTTTCTCTCTCTGAAGAGAAAAGTTTGTGGAAAAAATGGTGTAAAGTCGTTTATAGGAAACTTTTTCACTCAACGCAATCCTCTAAGGTAAGAATTAGACTGATTTATTAGTACATACACATTAATATTTAAAATATTATAGACTAATGGTAGAGAAAATGTTTTTCAATGATTAATTCAATCAAATGTTTTTCAATGATTACTATTCTGCGTGATGTAAGGTTATGTATCATTCACCAATCACGACGAAAATACCTATTCCTTAAATTTATTATGTATAATTCCTTAATCTATTGAGTACTGATTTTAATATTCTACTGTAATTAATATTTGGTAGGTGTGTGAAGAGCTTTTTCGTTCTGAAGACATCAGTAGATTTGTTGAGTGCTACGACAAATATGGGAAGAGACAGCAAGCTTCTCTGGGAAGAATAAAACTGAAGGTCGGTGCAATACCGTCAATACTACTCAACTGCCCTAAGTATTTATAATCGCACTCGGCTGCGAGAGGAAGTGGTAAAACAAGACATGAAAAAGTGGAAAAGAGGGATATGGAACTTGCAGTTGGCGAAAGCCTATCCAGTGAAAGTGAGTTCAAGAAAAAATGGTGTTTCGAGAATTTCACCGAATTCTTATGCCTGAATAGGTGCAATGTTATTACAAATGAATACGAATATATGTGTAAATGTGATAATTTGTTTATAATATTGTATAATGTGTTCGACAGTAAATATTGTATGTTTTTTAAAGACAAGATAAATATGAAAAGATTTTTCATTAAAAGAACGTAGACATTTTTTCACTACTGCAATAAGTTGAAATTGCGTGTTCTTAGTTAAAAACGAAAATATTTACAATATATAGCCTTAAATATAAATTTTCCTAGTATAAACAACTCTATGAGCCGTAATCTCGCACGAATGGTGGTTTTTCAAGCTCACGAATTTAAGTATTATAAAGAAGTCCTAAGATCAAATAGGAATACAGCAAGTACTGGTTAAATATTATTGTTGTAAATAATATTAAAACTGAGTTTACATATATAAATTCGAAATAAATGTAACATTATCAGATAAAGATAGAATTTGTATTAAAATTAAATTAAATAGAATTGAACGAAAGAGGAGTACTTTAATATTTATCATCCCTAGACATTGAATTTTTAGGCTCTACTTACAAAACGAGTGTTGTTTGTCATTTGCTTTTGGTAGTTAAAAAGTATTCTGATCGGTAAATACATTTCATTTCATTGAAAACTAACAGTTTTTTTAGCATTCTTACCATTCTTTTACCTTATTAATTTGCTTGCTTCATTATTTACAATGTTGAACTTAACCTATAATTCAAAGTTACATCAAGAATCTAACTAGTGTTTCTTTAATTGTGTGAATTCCAATAGAAATTTTGGGAATATCATTTTGATGGCGAATGCTATAATTTTTTAATGAATTTTCTAGTAAATTCTTTCAACAATAACAAAAATAATGAATTCAATGATAACAAATTTTTGGATGTGTACAGTTATATAATATCGCCCATTTGTACGTACTATCCGCTCTGTAGGTCTTAATAAAGATATAAAAGAGTAAACATTTATGTTCATTAAAATAGCTCCAAAATTGTCAGTTTTCTCTAATCCACACTTTGTTATATTCGAATATTCCTCTCTAACTACGGTCTCGGAGGGGCAGTGGTCTACATGTGGTGACGTCACGGATCGAGTTGTGAGGCCTGAAGTATTAGCAAATAGTATAAAAGATAATAGTGGAAACTCGGGCAAATCAGCATGAGCGGCACAAGCGACAAGTGATTGTGCTGCCTTTAGCGGCCTGAGGTGCACACTACAAGACAGACGTAAATGGTGCCAATAAAATACAACCGTTTGTACCATTTTTTGACATTACTTTGTAAGGTAGAGAATGGAGATATTTTATTCTTTTCTCTATGTTTACCAATATTAATTTCTCATAAAATGCACATCTTCAGATACTTCTAAAAACCTGTAATCAATATCATTATGACTTTTGTTAACATGAAGGACAGAACACTCCTCAACGACCACGCTATAGTACTTAATAATGGCCAACCCACTCATTTCAATGTAAGCAGGGGTAGCTTTAGTGCAATTGATCTAACGATAAGCTCTAATAATTTTGCTCACAATTGGGAATGGACCGTTCTTGATGACCGACAATGGGAATGGACCGTTCTTGATGATACGACAGTGAACACTTCCCTATAATGACAAATCTAAGAGTAAAACTTGGTGAAGAGGTATGCCAACAACATTCTCCAAGATGGAACTTCAAAATGCAGACTGGAAACAATACCAGAAAACAATTACTGAAGAAATTAAGGATTATGATGAGAATGAGAACATTGATTCTATTGTCAACAGCTTCTCAAACACGATAACGCTAGCAGCAAACTCGGCAATTCAATTCTACGGAACGTCGAAAAAAAGCAAATATGTACCCTGGTGGAATGAACAGTGTAAGGAAGTACACAAGAAATTCAAGCATGCTCTAAATAGATACAAAAAACAACGATCTGAAGAAAACAAAATTCAATTTAAAAAGATGAGAGCACTCTGTAGGAGAACCATGAAAGAATGCCGTAAGAAGTCGTGGATAAGCTATGTGTCATCTCTAACTTACAGAACTGATATCAAAGAATCATGGAACAAGAAGGTAACTGTAGAAGAAATACGATCGAATTCATCGAAAAAGCATTCAATAGTTACACATCGGATTCACAAGAGATAGCAAATATTCTAGCACAAACATTCGCAGCAAATTCAAGCTCTTCAAACTATTCAGACAAATTCAAAATAAACAAAGAGAACCAAGAAAAAGATATAATGTACGATAATAATTACGACGCCAATGATGAATTTCAACTAAATAAGCCCCTTTCCTCAACAGAATTGCAGCAAGTATTAGCGTCCTTGAAACGTCCTCACCCGGGCCAGACAACATTCCCAACATTCTCCTAAAAAATCCTCCCTGAAACAGGAAATGACAGGCTACTACAGATATACAACCATATATGGACTAAACATGTATTTCCAAAACAATGGAGAATGGCTATTGTAATACCAGTACCAAAACCTGGAAAAGACAAAACAAAAGCTTCTAACTACAGACCTATCTCCCTTACATCAAATATATGTGAAATCCTAGAGAAGATAATAAACTTACGTCTAACTTGGATACTCGAACATCAAATATACTCGGAAATACACAATTTGGTTTTCGCCACGGTCGCTCCACAATATCACATCTTATTAGTGTCGATAACCATATCCGAGAAGCATTCGAGAGCAACCAACATGTGCTAGCAATAAGTTTAGATATAGAAAAAGCTTATGATATGGTTTGGATACAATACATCTTAATGAAATTAAAAGACATAGGAGTAGGTAAAAACATGTTTGAATTCAGCAAACATTTACTTCAGAACCGCAACTTTAGAACTAGGGTCAACGGTAAACACTCTGAAGAGACAATAATTGAAAACGACGTGCCCCAAGGATCTGTGCTGAGTGTCTCTCTATTCCTACTAGCTATAAATGATGCTGATAAAAATATTACACCACCAGTAATTGCAAGAAAGTTTGCTGATGATATAACTATTCTATGTAAAGGAAAAAACATTATTTCTACCAAAGATATGATCCAAAGTGCGCTAAACAACCTACATGAATGGTCCCAAGAAACTGGCTTCACGTTCTCCGCCCAAAAAACGGAATGTATCGTCTTCTCAAAACATAAGGATATAAACTGCCCACCTCTAACATTAGGGGGTAAACCACTAGCATTTGTTAGGAACACCAAGATACTAGGACTGTATTTTGATTCCAAATTAACATGGAAAACACATCAATTACATAACAAACGAATGCAAGAGAAGAATGAACATCATGAAATCTCTTGCATACAAAACATGGGGAGCTGATATGGATGTGCTTCTCCGAACGTACAGAGCAATCATTCGCCCAAAACTTGATTATGGATGCATATTGTACAACACATCAGGAACAAAACATCTCAAGAAATTGGACTCAATCCACAACCAAGCTCTGAGAATAGCTACTGGATGTTTCCACACGACACCAATTGGCAGCATTTTAATTGAGGCTCAAGAAGTTTCACTAACCCAATGAAAGAAATCTCTATCACTTAAGTATGCACTCAAATCGGCAACATCAAAAAGTCCAATCATTTATAGTGATGTGTTCCCGAAATCTCAGAGTTCAAATGATATAAACCCACGGTATGCACCTATGCACAAAGGATTAAAGTTATTCTCGAAGAAATTGATTTTGAAATTCCCGAAATGGAAACAAAGAGAATCAGTATTATTCCACCCTGGATTCTTCATACTATTGATACTGATTTAACTCTCAGAGAATATAAAAAAGGAAAATTAACAACAGAAGAATGGAACAGAAAATTTATTGAACTCTGTAACAAATACAAAAACTATAACCATGTGTACACCGATGGGGCAAAAAATAAAAATGGAGTCGGATCAGCCATTTATTCACAAGATTTCTAATTAAAACAGACTCTCCATCCAATAACTTCAATAAAAACTGCAGAACTGTATTCCATATTACTTTCCTTAAGAGAGATAAAATATCCCATGAGAATCAAAAGTATATATTATATTATAAAGTACATATCATAAGTATATATCATATATTTACTGACTCGCTCACAACAGGTGGAAATAAACCGCAAATCAAGATCGGAAATAAGCAATTGCATTCACGAAATTCACTACAATATAACAAAAGCAGGGGGGGACGTGTTTTGTCGAAGAAAAGTTTTGCTGAAAAATCTCAACAATACTTTTCGTCAGAAGCTTTCCAGCCTCGGAGGTGAGCGGACAGCAGGTTTTGTTATGCCGTCACATGATTTTCGGTCGTGGAGGCAAACATATTGCGAGTTTGTTTAAGTAGTGATTAATGATTCAGTCTCGAAGTCGTGTTTAATTACACGGTGGTCAGCGCAACCTCTACTTGGGGAAGCTGTTTTCGACATCGCAGAAGGCGGACTCAGTTGCAACATCGCCACAAAAAGGAAGTGAACTACTACCGCGTGTGATAAATGCGAAGAAAGTTTCTTTATGTTCAAGGCCAAGTATGTGGATAATTTATTAAGCTAAGATTAATTTCAAAAACAAAATGTCCATCAAGGGAGAATGCGCATGTCTCGACCTAGTATGAATGTATTGTAAATATTGTGTGAATGAATATTTATTTCTCTGTTGTTTAAATTTGTTGATGTTGTTGTGGAATAGTTTATGTTTTGTTGTCAGAGTGTGCAATATGAAATAAAGAGCAAGAAACAAGGGGTGTTTGTTATTTTGTTTTGAAACTTAAATTTGAGTTGTCATTGTAGTTTTTGGAAATACCGGATAGTATTACAAATTAAGTCAGGTCTTCATGCAGTATCGGAAACTTGCACGGAATCTACGACTTATAAATTTTGGTAATAGGCCGCATCCAAGGTTAAAGAAAATGTATAATAAATTAATTCATAAATAAGAGATAGGTGATTTAGGAACGCGTCCGCGCGCGTAAGAAATAAATTAAGCAAAGAAAGTGAATAAGAACTGGACGGAACCGATACAAAAGCGCGCGAACGTGATAAAAAGTTATGAGAATTAAGAATCTGGAATTAGAATTGTGAATGTACTTAAGTGGATGCGGAAAGGGGAAAACCGTTACAATGGCGCCACAACGTCGGGCAAGATATTAGCCTTGTTATCCGTTTGTAATACGTCCGGTGTCGAAAGAAAATTAGTCGGCCATATTGTCAACATCACATAATATTGTCAGATAGTAGTAACCGAGTAATAAGTTACCATGGAGACCCGTAGTGGGAAAACTTTGAATTTGGTAGGCGATACGGACTCCGAAACAATTTTTGCTCATGACGTAGACGATGATTACCAACATTTAGTTGAGTTAAAAGCTGAAAGAGAGGGTAATATTGCTGTGAGTACGGAAGGAGTAACCGTAAGTCCGGCAACAGCGGAAGAAGCACGGGTTCCAGCCAAAGAAGACACGATGGAAGAGTCTAAATTAGACATAATATTGCGTGCGTTAGCAAATTTAAATGAAACTAGAAATAGTTTAAATAGAAAGTTGGAGGAGACCAATAATAAAATAGAATCAAAATTTAATGAAGTTGCCGAAGAAAACAAACAAATTAATTCCAAATTGACAGTAAGATTAGATAAGTTGAAAAACGAACTCCAAACCGCAATGGCAGGAATTCGAGATGAAGTCAGCACGTTCAAGACAGAAACCATTGCGAGATTTTCCCAGTTGAAAAAAACGCAAAAGAATTGAAAACGTAGAAACACGTTTCATCAAATAGGATGTCATTAATCAACAATGGGGATCCGACGTAAGCGAAATGAAATCTTCGGTTGCGGGGCTGCAACAATCAGTTCAGCAACACCGCGAGCAGTTACTCGACGTGAGTCGAGACGTTTAAAGAGTAAAAGAGGGTAGGCCTTAACAGTCCTAGAGATTTATAACATCACAGGAATTGATAAAGTTGCGCTTTGTTGAGGAAGCTTTATCTCTTAACTGGAGCACCTTCTTTTTATTACGTAACTGGAGCACCAGGGTTCTGGAGACCCTGACTTAAAATTATGTTTTAACACAGGTGAAATACACAAGAATATGGCTTTTTATACTTTATTTTATTGAAACAACTTAGAGGAAATATTCATAGGCTTTGGGCTATTTAGAAATTTAAAAATAAAATAATAGAATGATGGCGAGATTGGAGAGCAAGCCTCATAGCGACAATTTTAATACTAGTCTATTTATTATTATTATTATTATTATTATTATTATTATTCCATTACATCACGACTAAAGATCTTATGAGTCGGCTGAATATAAAATCTAGTCCAGGCTGCAACCAGCTACCTAAGGAGCAGATTCGGTGAATATCAGTGCCTCTACAATACTTTACGCAAAATGTGGGCTGTTCCAAATAAAGCAATTTCTTGCACTTCCCAGTCTTTTGAATTACCTGGGAGTTTAGACAACTTCTTACTCAAATTTTGCGGAACAAATCCCAGAGCTCCGATAACTAACGGGACGACCTGTACTTTTACGCCCCACATTCGGCTGATCTCGATTTCCAAACTCTTGTATTTAAGACGTTTCTCTGCCTCCTTGGTAACGACGTTTTGATCGCAAGGTACAGCTACATCGATTAGTAAACACGATTTTTTCGCCAAATCCCGGATAACTATATCCGGTTTGTTTGCCGCTATCGTGCGATCAGTTTGAATTTGTTGGTCGTACAATATCGTACACAATCCAACAGACGTCACCGGTTTCGGTGAGTGTTCGTACCACTTGGGGCATGTGTTTGGAACTTCGAGGGCGGTACAGATCTGCCAGTGGAGGTAGCTACACACCCTGTCCTGTCTTTTAAGGTACTCGGGTCTTGCTAGGATTGGACAAGCTGAGACAATATGATCAATGGTTTCTACTTGCTCCAGGCAAATGCGGCATTTATCATCTTGGGAAATTTTGAGAACCGCTTTATTATAATGTCGTGTTCTCAACGCCTGATTTTGAGCAGCTACTAGAACTGCTTCCGATTCTGGCTTCATTCTTCCCCTTTTAAGCCACATAAATGATTGATCTTTATTGATCTGCACCTTGTCCATTCTTTTTAGGTATTGTCCGTGGAGTGGTTTGTCTCTCCACGATTTTTTTAACATTTTTTGTGTCTCACACTTCATGTTTAGCAGCATCAGAAGTTCAGTGTCTGTGTTATTCGACGTGTCTTCCCTAGTTTTTCTTTGCAATGCTTCTTGCTACACTAACAATGCCTCTGTTTCCCATTCTTCGGTCAGATTTCATGACCTGCCTCATTAAAGGGTCATCTTGATGGCTGACTACATACTTCTCCAACCCGACTGTTGCGTTGTGCCAGGAGGCCTCAATTTGTCTGAGGCCTCTTCCTCCTTCCTTACGTGACACATAAAGTCTATGTATATCAGCTCGAGGGTGGGAAACATGATGCATTGTTAGCAGTTTTCTGGTTTTTTCGATCCATGGTGCAAATTTCTTGCTCAGTCCAGTCCACTAGTCCAAAACTGTATTCGGCTACAGGTACCGCCAAACTACCTATTGCATATATTTTATTCCTGGAATTCAGAACGGATTGCAGGACCAGTCTCACTCTCCTATTATACTCCCTACGAATTCTCTCTTTCATTCTGTCATTCGAGATGGTTTCACATTCTTCAATGCCCAGATATTTGTAAGTTTTACCTGGCTCAAGATCTTGAATCACAGTGTGCGTATCAATTTCAATGTTCTCAGACATTGTGAGTTTCCCTCTTTTTAAATTGATTTTTGCACATTTGTCAAGATCAAACTTCATGCAGATGTCATTGCTAAAGTCATTCACGACAGACAGCATTTGGGAGAGAATTGCTTCATTCTCAGCAAACACTTTCAGATCATCCATGTAAAACAAATGTGATACTGGCCTTTCATCACCATGGAGCTTAAAACCAAAGTCAGCTTGCGACAACTGTCTCGATAGTGGGATCAAACTAATGCAAAAAAGCAGAGGGGATTCTTCGCCAAAGAGTTGTCTCCCACTTTGGGTAGCAAATACGTGATGCCGCGTGTGAGCCATTTCGGGATTTCCTTTGGGTTTTCAAAAATTTTAATAACAGCCTTTGCTAGATGAGAATGTATTGCTGTTAATTTCTTAATCCAATAAATCTTGATCTTATCAATCCCGGGGGACTTCCAGTATCCCATGTTCTTAATTGCTTGGAAGAGGTCCTCTTCCAAGAATTGGTGAACCACTGTTTCTACAAGTTCATCGGCAGCATCAACTTCAGATCGAAGCCAAGATGCGTCTTTGTTGTAGGATCTGCTCTCCTCCCAGATTCCTGCCCAAAATGCTTCGACGTCATCTTTTGAAGGAGTAACAGCTTTGCCATTCGGTTTTTGAGTCAGATTGCGTTAGAATCTCTTCGCGTCTGTTTCAAACAACCGGTTCTGTACACGAAATCTATTCTACGTTTGTAACGTCTAATTCTTTGAGCCCATGCTTGAATTTTCTCTTTTAGCTTCTCAACTACCATTAGCCTGCTGGTGTCATTTTCAATTTGGTATTTTTGTTCAACACTGAATATTTTTCGTTGAACTTTAGAGGTGTGCGTTGATTTAGAAGATGCCTCAGCTAAGAGTGATATTTCGCGCCGGGTGTCGGCTATCCGTTTCATAATTCTGTTCATCCATGGGGGTACAGAGCTGTTTACTCTGTTTTGCTGTCGGCCGTCGGTGTTCTTGGCTGGCCCCAAATTTATATGAGATACTAGATATCCAGTTGCATATATGATGTGATTGATTTCAGTAATATCTAGATCTCTGCCTGGGGTCTCCACCACCTCATTTAAGACAGAATTCACTGTTTCTATCACTCTTTTAGCTTTGGCAAGTTTCGTATATTCTCCTCAACGGTTCACGAGATTGAAGCGGAAGTTGACTAACTCTTTCTATCTCGCACCGAAGGAGATTTCGCATTATGTCCTTATCGTGTAATTCATTGCCAGATGAATTTTCACCACTGACGTGTGTTTCACCGGAAAGAGATGAACCTTCCACGGGATCATCCTTTTCAAGTTCTACATGTTCGTCATGTGGATTGTTCGAACGAAATACATACTCCGCATTTCTCTCAATGTCAGCAAGTTGTTCTGCTGTGAATTTTCCACTACTGAGTATGTATCGTCGTTGACTGGCAAGCTTCTTTGAGTCTAGGGTAAGTCTGATATCTGGGTTCCGCTCTCTCCATACCTTGAAACCTTCTATTTCTGAGCCCCCATTTTTCGCTTTTGCATAGTAAAAGCACCACATAACCTCCTTTAATTCATCCCGGGTCCATCTCTGACGATGGCTTCGAGCTACTGCCGGCTCTGGGTCCCTGGGACTAACATCCGTGGGATGGCCAGACGTCGACAAGGTGCCATTAGCTCGGTTTCTGAGCAGGTAAGGGACATTGGTAGAACAAGGCACGTTAAGGTTCATTACATTGCTTGTTCTATCCATTTCTCTATTGGTTTGAATTGAAGATTCGCAGGACGCAAGTTCGATTTCACAGATCACACTTAACCCTCGGGTTGTTCCTGCCATCCGTTACTGCGACCCACAGTGGTCTCGGGGCATCCCCCCGCAGGGTCCAGCAAGGAGTCCCTCCGATCGCCAGTCGGCATTACTAAACCCTACGAGATTTTCACTGACTGCTGAAGGCAGACTCCTTCGCTGGCTAATGCAAGGTTCGGGCCTCCACTCTAATCAGTGGCCTGGTGTGCCAACCCAGTTTCTCTCCTGTACCCTCTATGGGCCGACAACAGGAAGTCCAAAGGTTCATGACCCTTCTCTCTCTACTTACTTCCCACTCTCCTCAGAATGGAGTACTTCTTCGTCTGACCCCTCACCTTCAACCTATTCAGCAAGGGAGGCCCTACTGGTAGCTAGGCTACCACTGACATAGCTTTAAGGCTCATGGGGGTACTCAAGCCCCACCACCAACTGCAAGGTCGTGTACTCCCTAGGTGGAGTTATTATCATTATTATAATTATTATTATTATTATTATTGTTGTTGTTGTTATTACTTTTTATGACAAAGCCTTAAAAAAATAAAAAGGTAATGCATAAAATTTGGAACACAATATTGTAATAGTTTACAAGATTGCAAGTCCCAAATACCCTCAATTGCAGTAAGAAGCTTACAATGGGACTGGCTAGGGTGTGCGCAAAGGCGAAACGTGTCAAGAATCAGCGTTGCAGTAAACAGTTGAAACGAGCTGCATTGCATTAGTAATTAATCTTGTGGTTTCAAAATACTAACGGGGGACGATATAGTGAATTAAAACCCGAAAGCGCCCATAATTTGAAACATTTTAGTGTAGGTTTCACGTGAATCTGATCACGGAAACCAAAGTTATCAATAAATAAACAATTGTGGTTTTGACTGACGAGAATGCGAGAAAACAATGGAGAGTGAGGCTATTATGTTATTCCACATCGAAAATGTTAAAATACAATTATTAAAGGATTGCGTGAATAAATGATGATGGGACAAAGGCAAATAAATTACTTTATAATTATAGAAATTAATGGGAATCATAGCGTGAGTGAACTGTTTGTTTAAAAGGAATAAGTCATTTACCTACACGAAAGTGAAGCAGTCACTTAATCTTAGGTAATGTTATTACTGAGGAAGAAATATAAATATTATTAAAAGGAAGCATTCCAGGACTAATTGGGAATTAGGGGAATGAAAGAACAATGTAATGAATTTGTTTTTGACAATATAACAGTGTTTAGATAATGGCCAGAATGTAATTAAAACATAATGGGAAAATTGTTATGAAGAGATTGACGGTCATTTGCTTTTTGCAAAAGGGATATAGCGGTCAGACAACAATGGAAAAAGAAGAGGGTTTATTTTGGTGTTGTGGTGGGGACGGGTGAAGCAAGCGACGCGATGTTACAGAGTGCAGAAGTTTTCGGTGAATTCTTAATAATTTTCGGGTTTTGATATAATGAATTAATTAGGAAAGTGAGTTTTATTACGGATAAAAGGAGATAGAAAACTTTGGTAAGAGCGCGCGATAGTTGCGCGAGTTTTAAACAAACGGTAATTTCGTCGTGCTGACTGAAGAATTTTTAGTAGTATAAATTATTTGCCATGTTAAACTTATGATTTGCGAAGACGAAAAAAAATATAGTTTATCGCGGTAAGACAGTGTGCGCGGTAATTGCACGCGTATAAGATAAAAATAGTTAGTAACGTGAAGGTTGTTAATAATTTCGTATTTAAACATTAATGTGCAAGAATATGCATAATTCATTTTCATAACAGACACGCGCGAAGATGCATGCAAGAATTAGATTGTAAAGACACACAGTGCGCGATGTAAATCATTAGGAAATTTTAAGTAAGGGATAAGCGCAGTGTAAGAAAAAGATGGCGGGTGCTGCAACGAAGAAGCCTGAAGGACGATGCACGTGGTAATCGTCGCCACGTCACCACAGGTATTCGGGGATTCATCGAGTTTGGAAACGTCGGCTAATGATTCTTTTTGTACAAGAACAAGTTTTGTACTTTGAATTAAGTTAGTTTTTTAAGAAATGACACGGCCGATATTATTATGACGGATCCTATAAGTAACAGTAGTGGAGTAAATGGGGGAAAACAGTTGGAAGCAGTAATTTCTGAATTCCAAGGAATAAAGTTCCACTAAATTTGTTTTTTTGTGTTCATAAAAGATAGAAATTTTGGTCGAAGTGGTGAATGTAATGTGTATAACTCTGTATGGTAATTTAGGACATGTGTAGCATTAAGTGACTATTGTTGCAGAACGAGAGTGTGCTTACCGGTAATGGCAGGTAGGTTGAAGCCCTGCCCTGAAGTGTTATGTATTTGAAGTGTTTATGTGTGTGTTATGAGTTATAACAAATGCAAAGAGGCCTTGGTTGCCTCCGTTGGAAGATAATATCACTGTGTTTTGGGATTGTTGCCATATGATTGGGTAATTTCCGGGCAAAGGGCATCCAAGAAGGGTTTACGTTTACATCCGTCTTTGTATGAAGGGAATCGCCGAACCACGCTCTTAAATAAACTTAATATGTTGGGGTACGCCATACGGTACGGGGGAAGTTGTATTATTAGTATTCTGGTAAAGAAAAGCAATAGTGCATGACGAAGGGTGATAGTTGTTATTATTAGAGAGTATGACAACCACCGCTCCCGTAAGTATATACGAGAGGTAGATAGGGCAGGACCCGCCGCAATATAACGCAGTAAAAATATCAGCATTAGGAACATCGTCAAATATGTATAAAAAATCATAAGCGAAATGTATATTGTTGGATGGGGATTGCTTCTTGAATGGATTATATTTATATTATTGGTTTGGAAGTATATTTGAATATATAATTTTATTGTTGTTATTAGTTGGTTGTAAGGTTAGAGAGCAGTGGGAACATTTTTATAAATACCATAATTTAAAAGATAAATTATGTTCAATCGATGCAATGTTTACATATTGCCTGATACTACAACCATTAAATATTGTTATAAGACACTTTTCATACGCAATTAATGTCATGCGAACAATTGTTTACATACAAGAAAGCAGATTACACTAAGTCAAGCTACTTACACTAATGGAGCACCAGGGTCTGTGGGTCCCTTACCGTTGCCGACAAATATATAATTTTACAGCAGCACATCGAAGCACTAATTAGAACATGGACAAACGTTCGACAGATTAGTCAAAACACTGAAGTGAATTTACATGGGAGTCTCGGTTGCGTAGAACTCATTGCGGCAAAATTATCAAGCAACAGGAAATCATGAAGGGTTCCCAGGACCCTGGTGCTCCAGTTAGGGGTTAAGTTCTAAAGCTCAATATTAGTGGCAGGCTCTTAAGCCAACGCCTAATACTTATGGGGAATGGCGGGCCAAATTCTTAGAAAGATATTGGAACCTGCACCACAAGTTTGAGCTTAAATATAGATTTATGTCTGAAAGGTACCAAACGGGAAAAAGGGAAGCTCCGAAAGTGTGAGCGACTTCGTTACACGTAAAGTGAGTGCATTTAAGGTGTGCAGCGAAGATTTTACCCCATCGGAAATTATACGAATATTAATAAGACAAATGCCAAATGGGATCCAAAACTTACTATGGAACAATATGCCGGATACCGTAGATGCTCTAATTGAACGCGTAAGTCGTTTCGACCAGGTGAACGATAACAATGATCGTGAAGCACATGATGTACGGGATCAGAACCGGCGTGCTTTGAATAGCTCAGGGCCGCTCAAGCAGAGCAAATCGGCAGCGCGGAGCCGTGTTGTCAGCGGAGAGCGGGACACCGGAGCCCGAGCGTTGCGCGCCTTGCGATAACCACTGTCACAGTGTCCCGGTAACTCCAATCGCGGAAACATGGAAGTCGACGCGAGCACTTCACAGACCAGAGCATCTACACCGACAATTTTCAATGCAGTATGGGAAGAAAAGTATCTTTGCGCCGACTACGGCATGTATGCCAAATGTTTAGTTTACATAAAGGGTTCAATCACGTGAAGAAGTTTAATTTGCAAAGACATTATACATTTAATCATGCTGATGAAAATGACAAGTACGCTGAAGAAGAACAAAAGGAAGTTTTCAGTGTTCTGAAAAACAATGCCTCACTAGAAGTAAGTTTTGGATATACTTTGAAGTTCTTGTGTTGTTTTGACAGTAAAATAACACAATACAAAAGAGTTTAATTTTATTGCATACCGATACTAGAACTTGAGCGTTTAGGAAAAGAACTTCCCAAAAAACCGTTTTCCAAAACTGCATCGTAATGCTGCTCGATTGTTAAGTACGTTTGGATCAACATACAACAGAGAATTTTTTGCTTCTTTGAAAATTACTTTGACTTTGATTTTGACTAGTTGTTGTTGTTCTAGTTGTGTTTTTTCGTTAGACAAGCAAATTGTAAGGGAGTTGTATGCCATACCAAAGCGGCGTCTCGAACTGTCCACCATTCTGAATTGAATGTGTCATTTTTTTATGTCCGCTTGGATTACGAGCTCAAAGCTATTTTTGTGTGGTCTAGTGGTAGAACATTATTTTTCATTGCCGGTTATGACCACGCCATACCGCTACGGCGTCTCTAAGTAGTCACCATACTGATTCAAAGATGTCGAATTTGTCAGTAATCCATGTATATATCCTAGGTACAAGTATGGCAGTATATTTCTAGGATTTCTATTGGTTGGCTGGCTTGCTTACGTGACTGACGTGCTGTGGCTGTGCTCCAATATTTTACTAATTTTCAGCTACTTTTCTTCATATTTCAGGTGACATTTGCTGTTAAGCTGTCTTCATTACTTGTTTACTTGTTACAGATAAGCTGAAAGAGATTTATATTGTCCGAAGCAGTGAAAAAGAAGTAATCCAAATATTTGGTTTAAAAGACGGCGTAACGGACAAACGTTTATTTGAACAGTGTAAAGACCATTAATATTAATTTTTCTCTGTAAATTAATTGAAATTTGCGTGAAGTTTTAAACTATTGGTGAAAGTGTTGTGAAAATTGTGAAAACATAAAAATTTAAAGTTTCGTCTACCACAGTAACGGAAAGACTTGAACTTTATTTTAAATTTGTGGAAGTGGTGAATTTCGTGGCCTTTCAATAGGTACAGTATAGTAATCTAATTGTATTTATTAGTTTGCAGCTTCAATCTATTACATTAAACACACTGAACGCTTTTTGAATTTAATTAATCACATTTAAATACTAATTAGAATCAGATCACCGTTATTTTTAAATAAATACGTAACGTAATTTAAATAAGTTAATACAATTAAATTTAAAAGGTAATTTAGAGAGTAGTTTTTTTGTAGTATTCTGAATTATCTATTTACTTATTTTCATATTTACCACGCACTTGACACGCATTCGTGACATGGCTACTAATCGTTATACACTCTCTACTCTCTACGCTCTCAAAGCCGATCTTCTGAAAGCCTTCACACACATCAACAGTAATTTAGATGAACATATCCGAAGGCTCGAAGAGGTCGTTCAAAACACAGACGGTTGGACAACAATAGGCAACACCGCAAAAACCTCCAACCGTCCATTCGCGGAAGCAAAAACACAATCACCACCACCAATCACGACTCAAAACAGATTTTCTGTATTAGACTACTACAATGAGTTTCCTTGCCTTCTCAATCCTCACCACCCCCGCCTATCATCGACACGTCCATTCACAAACCAACGCAAAAAAGGCTAGCAAGCGCAAAGTAACAAAGACACGTAGAGTTGCGCAAACTGGCTCACAAGAAAACAAGGACATTCCCACTGAGCCCATCAAAAAGGTACTCATTTTAGCAGATAGCCATGGGCGACAAATCTCCTCCCTGCTCAGTGAGAAACTCCCAACCAATTTCTCTGCCATGTGTGTGTTTAAACCTAACGGGAGTTTGCCGACGTGACCAGTGAGTTGGACACGCACACAAAAACCCTCACCAAACGGGATACAGTCATCATCATAGGAGGGCAGAATGACATTAATTTGGGTGGTCACTTTACGCCTGAAGAACATGTTGACAAATTATAACGTGCCGCCCAAAACACAAACAATGTAGTCTCGACTCTGCCCTTCTGGTACAACAAGCCCACACTATGCAAAGAAATTAGTCACAACAACCAATTGAAACTGCATCTGAGAGGCACACATGTTAAATTGTTTGAGATAAACTTTCTCTCAGAAAAACACTTCACCCGACATGGTCTTCACCTGAATCTTGTCGGAAAACATGCACTCGGTAGTGAGCTTGCAAAACACATCATGTCACAAACTTGACAGTGTCCTGCCCAAGACCCATCCCCACCCACATCTAGTTCTCTTCCATCCTCTGGGACCCCTTTGGACCCAATTACCATATCCCCTGAACCTAATCCGTGTATTACCTCTCCCACTATTCATTCCTCTACATCTGTCACCCCTCCTTCCTCACCTCTTGTCACTGCTGGGACACGATACTTCCTTCGACCACGCACTCGAGGTAAAAATGAAATAAATAAATAAATAGCAACTACAGTCAGATGCAGCAGAAAAACATCCGTGTAGGTACAAGCAAAAGATTCGAATAACGCATCATAATGTGCAATCTCTTTCAAATAAACTTGAATTTATTGAGGCAGCATTACAATTGTGATCTAAGACAAATAGATGTTTTTTGCTTTACAGAACATTGGTTGTCTCAAAATGATATAAACACACTCCAAATTCCTAGCTTTTACCTTGAAGGATCGTATTGCAGAGCGAGGGAATCAAATAAGGGCCCTGCTTACGGACGTTCGTGTATTTACATAAGAAATTATATTGATTCTACCTTCTTGTCAGAATTGACTTTCTATGCAGTTGAAAAAGTTTTTGAAACAACAGTAGTACATCTTACTACGCTCAAAATTATCTTACTTTGCATTTACAGATCTCCAACAAAGCGAACTTCAGATTATTTCACTTTCTTGGAAAATCTAGAGATAATTCTGAACAAAATTAGTAAACTCTCTTTTAAACCCATTGTTGTATGTGGAGATTTCAATATTGATTTTCTGAGCGAATCCCACGAAAAAGAGCAGTTTCTCAATTTACTTCATTCTTTTAATTTAGACATTACAGTGAATGTCTAAATGATTCCCTACCCCGAATACGTTTAAATCACAAAAAGCATTAGATCAAATTATAATTAACAAAACCACAACTACATATGAAATAATAACGAATAATCTAGGATACAGTGACCACGATGCACAAATTCTTACAATTACTAAGAACATAAGCACTGACACAATAAATAATACACGCATGTGCAGAACATTCACTAAAGTTAATATAAAATTATTTACGGACTACTTGATGAAGGAATCATGGGACGCAGTTTATAACGCTGTTGACACAAATGAAAAATATAATTTATTTTTCTCCAAGCTTTCAGTTCATTTGTGCTTTCACGCGTGCTTTCCTCCTAAAAGAGAAAATTAAACCTTTCAAGCAAAAGTAATATTTGGATCACACAAGGAATTAGAACATCGTGTAAAAACAAATGTACGCTTTACTTTATTTCTCAACATCATAACGTATCACCTGGTTTCCATATATACTTCCGAGAATATAAAAGAATTTTAAGAAAAGTAATAGTTCAGGCAAAAATAATGAAAAATAGTCAGGACATTTTGAGCGCTAGTAACAAAACTAAAGTAATGTGAGATATCGTAAAAAATACAACCACATCATCTCGATACCTTGTAGAGAATGTTATTTTAAAGGATAATGAAAGAGAAACGAGTAATCCGGAAAAAGTTGCCAAACTCTTCAACAAACACTTTTCTATAATTGCGTCTGATCTCACGAAGGGACTAAAACCACAAAATTCAACATTTTACACTTCCCAAAAAATTTCAGATACGATGTTTATTTCTGAAACTTCTCCCAACGAAATCCTCAGAATAGTCAGTAAACTAAAAAATAAATATTCATCTGGTTTAGATGACTTTCCGGATTGTTTATTAAAAACTTGTGCACCTGCCTTTATATATCCGTTAACTCACATTTTCAATGCTTCTTTATGTACAGGAATATTTCCAGATATTTTCAAAAGAGCAAAAATGAAGCCACTTTTTAAAAAAGGGAACAAATTGATATTCAAAATTACCGGGCCAATTTCTCTTTTGTCAGTTTCCTCAAAAATATTAGAAAGGCTTTCCTACTTACGAATGGAAACTTTTCTCAGGAAAAACAGAGCGTTTTCAGATTCACAACATGGTTTTAGAACATCAAAATCTACGGAAACTGCCATTTTTTCTTTTCTCAAAGATGTTACTTCATCAATAGACC
>JAHLJT010009453.1:0-29295 GCA_031308135.1 Acheta domesticus | reverse complement strand
CACGCACACAGTCACTCTCACACTCACTCCCACCCATTCTCACCAGTCATCCTCATAAGCCCCCCCCCCGCAGTCCACACCCACAATCATTCCTACAGCCACTACTACAACATGCAATCAGCCGTACCACAGCCATTCCAGCAGCCTTTCTCTCCGCCATGCTCACCGCTTCGCTCGGTCACTCAGCCAAAACCCGCTTCTTCCCACAGCCATTTCCTCGGTCACCCCCCCAAAGTCTCTCCCCCGGTATCTTCTCAGTCACTCTCACAGGCATTTACATAGCCGCGGCCCACAACCACTTGCAAAACCATTCCCATAGCCCTCCTACGCCCAGCCAACAGCCATACCCACAACCACTTCCACAGCCTATCTCGCAGCCTCTTTCACAGACACTCTCAGACATGCTCAGAACCATACCAATGCCTTCTCTCACAAGCCATTCCCACAACGCCACGCCCCCATCACCCACCCATCGCAGCCATTTTCCGTTTCTGCTACAGGCGGCGCTAGCGGCAGCCCACAGTTCCAAGCGACAACGGGTTTCACAGGGTGGCTTTTTGATTAGCGACACAGTATCGATAGAGATAACTATTCTTGGCAAAGCGATTTTGTTTAAAGTCCGACCCCTCTGGGGGAACAGACTTCTGGAGCAAAACACAAGATACGTTCTTCTACAGATATTCCGTCAGATTTTGGAAATGTTTATAGAAATGCCTATGGCGTTTGAATGAATAAATTATATTGTATAGCCGGGATACTCAATATTTTAATAATTCAGAGCTCCAGTTTCTTTCTCTTCCTCTTTCCATTCATTACACTCACACACATTATTCACAATTCATACATGAATAAAATCATTAATATTAACAAATGTAATTTCTCTCTGAGAAAGATTTTAAAACCCAGTCGTCATTTAGCTTGTGAAGAGAGGTATAAGGTTTTTCAAATAATATGAGGCAAAATAGGTTCTTAATCTTCTCTTTAGGTTGCATGCGCATCAGTTTTTGTTACTAACAAAAAAACTAATCATTAAATATTAAGAGGAAAGTAACTGCACGTTTAGAACACACCCACTACAATTTTATCACATTGTGTAAATTTGACCCACACACAACTATTCGCAAAACGCAAAAAAAGTTTTGAGGAGCTTAGTAATTGAAGGTAATTTCTAAAACACTACAGGAAATTTAAAAAAAATTAAAATATTACTTGACGTATTTCTGTCAGTGCGAGATACAAATTTGAGAATTGTTTACGTCGTCGTTTGCGCGGTATCACGAGACAAAGCAACAATGCTGTTCATATACATAAATGAGCTGCTTTTTGTATGCTGCAGCAAAATCTCAAAACACTTTATTTTTTCAACAACAAGGTTGCAAGTACAGAGTTTTTAAACTGCAAAGATACATCCACTTTTTTCAAGATATGTTGCAGCTGATCTTGTACGTTACGAATGATATTTTCCCAACATTACCACTTAATACAATTACTTTTTAACTTCAAATTACACATTTGATGTAGTTTTGTCTTGACAAAAATATGTTTGAGGAAAAATTTCCGGTTTACTATGAAATGACTCGGAATTCTATTTTAAACTAAAAGGCTGAAGATAATTTCTTACCTTTCTGAATATTTGTTTCATGGAGATACATCACTTAGAAAATTAACTCTTCAATTTTGAATTATATTTTGCATAATTTGTGTCTACAAAGCAGGTTTTTTAAACAATTGCATTTACTAATCATAAAGAAAACACTTTTTGGATCTCAGATATGCATACTTAATGTTGAACACATATTTCGAAGGAACGCAATTCACTGTGTTAATCGCCGTAACTCAGTAAGCAACCAAACGGTTGATGCACAGTATAACGCAATTCACTGTGTTAATCGCTGTAACTCAGTAAGCAACCGAACGTTTGATGCACGGTATAATCGATTCTATTTGGCAATAGATTTTTCATGTTAAAATGTTTACATGATTTCATAATAAATAAATTATTATTCTCAAGACGTTTTAGTGACGCCCAACATTTGATTCTACGAAGATGCAGAAGTTACCAGGGGCACCAAGAGAAAACAAGAGGCCTGGATCAGTAGATCCACAGAGGTTCATTTTTTCAAACTAAATCCCCCCTCCAATTTATCTCTCCTTGCAACAGAAATAATTTAAAGTTATTTATCTGAATTGGAAATGAATGCACTATTTATTTGTTCTGAATTTTAAAAAATCGGAGCCCCATTATGTGGTGGCCTGGTAAAAGTTGCCCCACCTGCCCCTCACCCCTCTAACGCTGGCGTCCCAGGAAATTGCGTTTGAGAGTCTCCTAACACTCTTTGTATCACAGGTATTATAGTTATAGTTAATGCCTTATTTTATCGTGGCGAGACTCGGGCCATCAGGCCCGCTCTTCCGCCTGACCACGCAAATTTCTACTACGCTCCTTCACCACCTAGCGGAGAAAGAAGGTAGTTTCTCGCGCGGTATTCACCGAACTTGACACGGAATTTTTCTCTCAAAATCTTGCCGGCATAAAATAATATATCTCATACCTTCATCTCATAAGTCCTTATTTACACCTGATATTTTCTTAAACATTGAATAAAAATATACATTAATGCAGTGATGTCAATTACAGGGTTTTTATACCAATATCACGACATAAGTTCACTAAAAATCATTTAGTCTTCGTTTCATGACAACTAACGTTCTCCTTTACCGCCTGCGTTGGTAAAGGTACGAAATGGTGTGTACGAGAGAAAACATATCGACCACGTTGTCAAAATATTTCTATTCGCCTTTTTCTGTCAATACAAAACACAAACAAAAAGCTAAATACACAAATAGAGCAGACTCTTCTCCAGCCTGGCTACAGATCATATCCTCTGTTTGTTTATTATAGTGGAATATTTTATTCTGATGAAGTACTATATAAAAGGACCTATGGGGTCAGAAACAAACGAAAGATTTTTTTAATTCATGGTAGTTTCATGACGTTTTCAGACACTAGGCGCAATCCCTCTCAGTGCAAAAAAAACTAACAATTATAAAATAATTATTATACAAAATGTTTGAATAACACTACTCGCGGAATATGAGTATAAACCCTGAGTTAAAACGTTAAACTCTTGTTATAAAATCAATGTTTCAAAACACACTAGTCACAATATAAATATACAAATATCTTTGTAGATTATTTATCAACATTCTTTTATAAGAAGTAAAGCAATTCATTTAAATTCTTCATCAAAATAATGTAATTCTTGGTATTTTCGGATACTATATATAAACATCATTGTTCTGTTCTGTTCTTTGGCTTGAGAGCCCGCTACGGGCCTTAGCCGATCAGCGGTATGGGATAAAGAGTTCGTGTGGTTAGCACGAAGACATCCCTTCACCGTATATACTGGTCTTCATAACCTTAACCGTAACCTTTCTCGCCATTACACAGCAATAGATGCTGGGATATTTGTAAGGACAGCGCACAGGTATAATTTGCGTCGACCGGAAATTGAACCCGAGGTTGCGCCATGGAAAGCGGGCACCCTAACGAGCCACCGAAGGAAATACATACGTTTTCATGTGGAATGCCTTAAATACGATGAACTAACCCCATAGTGTCATGTCAGTACATAAAATTATATTACTTTAAAAATAAAAAGTCTCGAAAGAGCGGGTCAAAAGTCACTGCATAATAATCATAGTAGAGCTGTCAAACAACATGCAAACGTGCAAGCGTCAGGATGCCTCAAAAGAGTGCACTATCAGCATCTGAGTTGAAACGGGGCAGAATGCAGAGAAGCAGTTTTGTCAACACCGTGACATTGTGGCTCGAAAGAGGCTCGCTGCTACAACAGTGATGCGTGAGTGGAACCAGTGGATAGAGGAGGCTCGTACACAGCGACGAGCGGGTACAGGATCAATGTGACCATATGACTGTCATCTTGTTTGCATGGCCAACGGCGTGGTCCACAGTGTTGACTGCAATGGGTGTGATCATGTCTGCGACGACAGTTAGACGCCGTTTGCTGAGGGCTAGACTGGTGGCACGCATACCACTGCGTCGGTTTCCTTTGTCCAAAACCATCAAGGCCTCAGATAGCAATGGGCACGTGAACGTGTTCATTGGTGTGCTGAGTGGCAAAATGTGGTGTTTTCGTCCGAGTCCCGCTTCAATTTGTGGTACAGCGATGACCGCGTACGTGTTCGAGGCTACCGTGGTGATCGCAACCTGCTAGCCTGCATTGTGTCCAAAGTGGACAAACGCCAAGAGTAATGGTTTGGGGCGCCATTGGCTGCAATATTCAGAGACAATAGCTGATATGTATTGAGGGCAATCTGAACAGCAAACCACTTCATTAGGGAGGGTTTAGAACCCGAGCTACTGCCCTCCTGCAAGCAACTCCATATGCCACATTTCAGTAGGACAAAAACCGAGTATCAAAAGGAAAGTGACATTAATTTTAACAATGATAGTTTAATGTAATTATTTACCATTTGAACTGTATAATTCTCAAGAAACTGTAAGAGGTACTGTACTACAGCTTCAAGGTCGTTGGCGCCCATCTTCATTAGGTTTTTTCGTCCGGTTTCCCTGATCCTTTGAGCAAATGCTGAGATGGCCCCTCGATTTGCTTCTGGACATAAATTAACTTCATTATTTGTGCACGTCTTCTAAATTTCAGTGGGAAATATAGTTATTCAAATTATCGTTTTCCATATTGTCGCGGCTTATTCTTTCATGAAGAACATGATGACGGTCAAAGGCACAAATTTATAGATACTTTACCTTTGAAAATGATTTTATTATATAGGAGCGAATATATTTGTCAACAAAACTTGGAAAAAACGCTCCTTTTTTGAATTCAAAATTCGACTACAATATGCCTTAATATAGAGATCACAGAGTTACGAAAACGTGCACAAATTTCACTTCTCCCTGTAGCTCGTCTCACACAGTTTTTAACTATTTTTGACGTAAATAAATAGAGAATGCCTAACCTCTTGTGGGGAGGAACTTGCAAGCTTTCTGCGAAGAACTACAGGTACCACTGCTTCCCTGGCCCGCACGTCCGCTTGACATGGCGCCCATCCGCTTGACATGCCTGGGATATGATCGGTCGGCAACTTGCTTAGACGATTTTCCAAACATTGTTCCGTTTCTGCATATTCATCTTGGGTAACAAATACAATATTTGCCAAAAATGGCTCCCGGTGAACATTCTCCTGCGAAAAGTTAATTCGGTAACAACAAGAAGAGTCTACAATATCTCAGTGGAAGAACCAGTACTAACTGTTGAACCTTTTAAAAACTGTAAACGAAGTAGTGTTCTAATTTAACCTCATCTTAGATTATACATAAAGTAAGTCATAACCAGAAACTCTGTTGTATGGTTTGTTGTGAATGCAGATTTTAATTTAAACTCACTGCAGTCTCATGTTTAAGTTTGCACTATCTGTTTGGAAACATTTACGAATTGTTTCAGAAATTTTATAATTGAATTGATATAAATGGTTCAAGCCGGGTGCAAATGGCAACACGTTAGCCTGCCACTGGCAGTGACAGTGTTTTCCAAAAAGTGACTCATTCTTTCAAGTAGGAACATGCAGCTTCGATTCAAACCAAACCTGGAAAATATCCGTTCTGCTTTCTCGATCACAAAATGAGTTAATTTTTACTAGCGTACCCTCTCGCATGTTAAATCCCACCCTCTCCCTATCCATTTGTCTATCCTTTCCATAAAGAAGAGGAACTACTAATGCACTTACAGAATATCAAACAAAATAACAATGCAATTGATGTTTGAAACAAATTTTCAATTAAAGTTTATTCAACATTATAGAGAGAGGTTTTGGAACAATCCATACTTCTTTAATAACAACATGTGAAGAAATTTTTCAATCATCCTAGACAGTTAGCTTTTCGCTTTCCTTGATAGTCAAATAATAGAAAAGGATTTTACTCTTGAGAATGCCCAGTAAAGTAGTGTGAAAATACCGGATCGGGCAAGAACAGACCTACTCATTGCAATATTATTTAACTTTCCTTGATTTGTTGTGAAGAACCGAGTGGGTTTGAAGAGTCAGGCTGCCAGCTTGCTGGAGTGAAAAAATTGAAAAATTATTTGTATACTAAAAAGTATTGAATTATTTTCTGCGTCCTTACGTACCTCAAGAAAATCAATTGAGCCAAAAAATAATCAAACTAATGTTTTCACTTTTGAGTACTAAATACCATTGTTAACATTAGAAACAATTTAGTAGGCATTAGTAAGCCCACTTCGGTACATGGGAATGTTGCTCAAACGATGTTTGCATTTTTAATATCTTAACGAACCGACACCTTGAGTTTAATATCAAAAGATGTTTTATTTACAATATGAGTTTGTAGCTAGGCGTTGATGTACTTACTTCAGATACCGCCAACATTTAAATCGTGCGTTTGGACTGCGATCGTTGGCAGTTGTGGAATGACTTCCGCTTTTCTTTCAGTAATTTTAAAATTAGTTGTTTTTTTAATTAATTCACGTAGTACTGTAGGCCAGTACGTTTTGATTTTTGTTTTCTATTTATTTCAAGCTATTTTACTTTAGCTACTTTAAAAAGTTTGTTCCTTGTGTTGTGCCATAGCACAAGTTTTTCCCCCACTACCTCTACCTACCCGTGCGAGAACTCGCATGTTATACCCCACACTCATCCCTATCCTTCTATTTTCATTCTAAGAGGGAAAGTGGTTTATTTGTTTAAAATCTATAAAGGTAACTTGCAATGTACTAACACAATAACAAATAAAAATAAAAAACAATGCAATTAATGAGTAAAAGAAATTTTCAATAAATATTTATTCAATATCATGGAGAATTTGCTTGGAACAATTCTCAACACTTACTTAAGACATTTGAAGTAATTATTCAATATTATTTGTCAGTTAGGTTTAGTTTTTCGTGATAGTCACAAAATATTAGCTTTTTACTTTTGAGAAAGCTACGTGTCTGAACCCGTTGACTTGAAAATTCATCTAATGATAACGAAAATATTGGTACAGGTAAAACACAAACACAGTCTTCACTCTTCAGTGAACACCCACATCCCTCCACAATTAAGTACACAACACTTACAGACCATGAAAAAACGTTAATTGAATAGTTTCACTACACGCATGAGAAACAATCTTCATAGGTATATTATATACTCTCTGGGTATAGGTTTCAAGCAACTATAATAGTACTTCTAGTTGTTGCGGGAGAGCAAATCTTGAATTAATGATTATGCAAATAAACCTCGTCAGACTGCACAAACTACGGTGTTAACAGAAAGCGTAAATAAAGATAGTCGAATCTAAGCCTTCTAAGCGTGTCGCCACAAAAATTGCTACCAGCAGGAAGGGTTGAAATATTGAGGTGACCTTGATAGTATTGAAGCGTGGAAACGAAAAGTTAATTGAATGGATCGGAGAATGTTTCGTCTTGTAGATTTTGAAATGGAAAACGTTTCTTTGAGGCCTTTAGCCTCAAAATGTTCCTTTTTAAGGCTCTAAAATGCTTTGTTTATGAGTTATTTGCAGATATAGGTTGACATGGGTTCATTTTACATGAATATTTCGATGCGTTTTTTAAAGATATCATCCATATTTTTAAAGTCAAAGTGGAATTCGTCAAGTCTCAGTGAAATTCTCTTTCTTTAGAGCCCTCATTTATAAAGCTTGGTTGCGTGTGAAGGCCCAAAGGTATACTACTGAAATAATACAGGAGACGATGTCAATGGTGTCAGAGAACTTTAATTGTGAAGGTATTTTAAGTTGATGATTGACAATAAAATAAAATGTAATGTTAGCAATAATAATAATAATAATAATAATAATAATAATAATAATAATAATAATAATGATAAAACACATAACACTCAGCAATAAAAACACTAAATTAATGATTTGCTTATACAAAAGCTTATTATTTGGAGTGAAATGCATTTTAAATCAGTGAAATGTAGCGTTAGTAAATATTGTGCATTGTAAGTAAAGATTATGAAGCCATAATGATCCCAAATTTATACTTACAAAGTCAGTTCAAAAACATATAAGAATTGTTTTAGAACTTCTTCAACATTTTTGAAGATTAGCATTTCGACAAATCACAAAATCAAAATTTTAAATTCAAATTAGAAAAACTTTTGAATCCTAACCCCTGTTGATTTGCATATTATATAAAGGGCCATAAACAGAGCTGCAAAACGACACCTTTTCCAGCTCTCTATCTAACTTGGAGAGGTTCTACATCAAATAAAACTGTTTGAGAACACAATTTTGTAAAATTTTACATGGCTGTATTTCACAAACGGGTGAAAATATTTTACTCAAAATTTGTAGTTTTCTTATGCTTCATTCATACTTCCTATGTGCCAAATTTATCTCAATCTGAGATGGTGATGTAAAATGACTTGATTTAATGTAGAATGACTCGATTGAGACATTGGTACAGTGCACATGCTCATGCTAAATCTACGAGTATGTACGTGAGTTTGACTCCCAGAGTGGGCAAAACTTTTTTCTGGTGGTGTGGATTTTTGCGGGTGCAAGTTGTATTATTATACGAGTATTACGTAACACTTTCTTATAATTGGAGAATGTACTACCATTAGTTTCCAGACATGTGTCCGTCCTTCCATCCTTCCAACCATTCATCGGTTTTGAGCAAATGTCGTTTGGGGTTTTGTGAAAATGCGCAATTTTCTGCAAATTTTCACAGAAAACATTTGTTTTTTTCGAGAAACTTCCTAAGAAATCATTTGAAGCACTTGTGCTCACAAACGCAATAATGTCTTTATTGATAAATACCAAATATTGTCATGGAAAATTCAGGTGTATAATATCTTATTTTAGAACACTGGTACCCGGAAATAACGATAGTCCAGTTGTAATTGCGTTTACAAAGAAGACATGATAGCTATATTGGACATGACGGAAAGCAAACAAATATTGCAACAAGAGTTACAGGACTCATGAATGATCGAGGCTGGAATAGACAGTAAATATTTGACATTCATAATATAAAGTAAATACAGTCATAATTTGGGACTTGGCCGATTTCAAAATATAAAATTTTATTACGTACCGCCATATGATGAAATGAGGAAGGAATGGACAACCAAAGGCGACTCGTTTTATTGCCGGTGTTGGCGTCAGAACAGAATAAGCGATGGCCGGTTGACGGGTTAAAGTCAAAATTAGCAAAATGTTGGCAAAATTAGCTATAAAAAGATATAAGGCAAGTGAAGACGAACGTGACATTTTTCATCTAGAACTTAATCTTAGCAGAAGCTTTTTCATTGTGGTAGCGAGGCACTTAAGTAGCTATTCAGACGTGTTAGCGAGCATTTTTAGCAGTTTTTTTAGGTTCGGTAGGGGGCGTTCGTGTAAAATTTTTAAATACGGAAAGTAGAATTATTAGGAGTTCAGATAATTCATGTTGCAAGAACGCGTCAACACGATTGTCTAAATCTAAATAGATATGTCCATGCGAAACATTCGAGAAGTTATTCAATATAGTTTCTATTATTATTTTTAGATTTAGGGCCATCAGCTTTCTTTATTTAATAATTTTCTTACTCTTTCGGGAAGTTGATATTTGGATTAAAGGGGCAACGATTTGTAATTTTTACATCAAGACCCAAGAACAGAATATTGTTGTATACCAAATGAAACAAACCCTCTGCGATCTGCAACAACAATTTATTATTCACCAAAATCCCAAAGAATAATACACAAAACGCTGCCAGGAGTCCCAATATCAAAGATATGTTTTCATAGTTATACAGGTTACAAAAAGGCCGTTAATCAAAGAATCACAAGTAAGAGGCGCCGGGTACAATGTCTAAGTCAGTTCATGCTCTGCTACTCGTTATCGGTGATGGAATGGCGGGGCCCTGGCCCCGCGGCTGCCTCGTCGTCTTCCACCCCTTCGCAGGGGAAGGGAGTCGGCTGCGTGCCCCCTCTTCTACAGAAGGAGGGAGGGGGGGGCGCCTTCCACGCCTTGGTCGCTCTCCTGGTGCGGTGAGGCGTATCGCTTCTGGAGTGCCCGCGTAGCGGACACTACACCCTCCCCACCTAATTGTGGGAGTATGGGCAAGGTGCTTCTGCAGGCGCGCTCTGCGGCGCCTGTGCTGGCCTGTGGCGCTGCTGGCCGAACTTTTGTAGTGCCGGCACAGGCGGACACTACAAATATTTCCCTGTGGAATTCAAAATCATCCTGGGAACTTCTTCACTTCAACATCATCGCAGCTTCAACGTCTTCGCGTACCGTAAACGTCGTCTGAAACGTCGTGTAAATCTATGCAAAGAGAAGATCAGTTGAACACTTAAAATGACTTGGTAATCAAAGAAATTAATATTTCAATTTAATGGCAGTTCTGTAGAAGTGTTTGCGCAAAGTAAGATTTGTAAGGAAAATAACAAAATTGAAATCAATTAACAATGTAAATATTTGATTGAAATAAAGCTGATTCATTCAACACCTAGACTCCGCAGACCAACCGTGTTATTTTTCACAGAAAATGTTTTAAGGGATTATTCAGTCCGTACGGGATGGGATGTTGCCCCACATAAGTATTACTCAACCATATAAGAATGTTGGATTCGGGCATTCATTATATTTATAATAAAAATTAAGTTGTTTGAAGTTTGAAATATTTTTAACAGAGCTGATTTAGATTATATTCCGATATCAAAAGATGTTCTTATAAAAACGTTTCAAAATGGCTTGCTCATCGTGGGGCAGATTGTATCGCCCAACGTGGGGCAGTGTTGCACCGAGCAGGCAGCGACGGTGTGACACAGAGGAAGAGACTAACTCGTGCAAAACACTACTGAACGGCATCTAGTCGTGAAGCATGTTCTACCCAATTCTGAGACAATTTTGAAATATTTTAAGATTTCTTGTAAAGTACTTCCAGTATTCAAAGAATTCTCTTCAAAACAGCAGGTCTGCGAGTTTGGCCAATACCACGGAATCATTTTACGATATTTTAGGTGCTTGTGGTCTTCACGGACGGACGAAGGAGGGACACAAGAATGAACATTTTAGAGAAAAAATGTTTCGATGTCAGTGGACCCCGGAATTTGTATTTTCGTTGAAATCTTAAAATCTATTTTCCGCAACATAACTCTCTACACTATGTATATTACTCCGATTATACTTCTTTTTACATAACGCGAAAGTAAATTGGATGCTTGGGTACACTAAAATACTTGTAAATGTTTCAGCCATCTTACATTTTTTTCTTTAGTGTTTTGCATGAGAAAAGAACTAACGTTGGAGGAGATTTACAGATAAAATATTTCTTGCAAGCTGAAAAATAAATACTTTTTCTAAGAAGATATTTAGAGAAAAAATTGCACGGCACCGCCGAAAGACTATTCTCGTTTTCCTCGGTGTTGGATTTTTTGGGTGCCTCACGCGATATTTTGCTCCACAAACACATGGAAAGGTTTGGATCCTGGACAAAGCGGACATCAAACTTTTTGTTTAAACTGTGGGCATGGCGTGTCCAACCGAAAAGAGTGTCCCTTTTCACAAAACATTTCGTATTTACCGTTTTCTGCGAATGGTAAATATATAAAGATAAATACGGAAATAAAAAGGATCCACCTCAGTATACGTCCGAGATCAAACCCTTGTCATCGTAGTAGCGTGCGTGAAATACATACAACTGATTAAGTAAATAACAAATGATAAGATGTTTTCAGAATGGAACGAAGAACACCGACATCGATAGCAGAATTGCTGAACTTCCTTCCGTGAAGTCACGAATGTTAGCCTAAGCATTTCGAGGCATGAGAACCCCAGGATCTAAAGGCGGCGAGCCTAACCGAAGGTCAATGACTGAATACGGCTCACGATGACTGATTAGATTAAAAGAATTTCTCCAAACGTTCAACTCTAGTGCAGTGTTACGTTGATTATAAAGCAATTGATTATAGAGAATTGTAACAGAATTTTTACAAATGCCGATAATTTATTTTTTTTTTTTATTTCCTTCTTCCTGTTCGGCAGTTTTGCCTTTCAGGGGTTTTAAATTTTTACATAACATTACGTACATGACATTTTGGGCAAACAACCTCTTATTATTGTATTTTACTACTAGCTATTTTACAAGTTTTCATGATTATATTTCTATCACATGTAATCAATTTACATACAATACTCAAATTTTTAGCGTTAAACATTCTTAAATCTAGATATTTCTATAAACATTGAAAAGAAAATTTATTTTAAACATACAATATTATTGAGGATACTTATTTTTCATGGGGGTTTATACATGTCCTTCGGTATCGTGAGCGTATTCTCTTGTGATTATTCGATGTTTTTTCCCATTGTAAATTTTGTACAGCAAGGAGAGGACGGAAGAAGTGTAAAAAATTTATCACAGTTCTTTCTTATATGCTCGATTAGGGGCTCTATTTGAAGTTCTCTTTGAATTTGTGAATTTGAGATGAACCAAGGAGCCTTTGCACATTTTCTTAAAAATTTATTCTGTATTTTCTGCAGTTTTTCAATGTTGCTATTTGCTGTGTTATTCCAGACTGGACAGGCATATGTGAGCGATGGCCTAATAATCGATTTAAATATTAACATAGCACATTCCAAATTTAAGGCTGAGCGAAAGTTAATTAACGGATACAGTTTCGATATTTTAGCATATGTTGCACTGGTTATTACTTCAATGTGCTTTTTCCAAGTTAACCTGCTGTCATAAAGAAGTTGGGTATCGAACGCAATAACACTCGCATGCTAAGCAATCGCTTTACTAATGGAGCTACGCCTCCCCTTCAATAATTTATATGGATCGTTGTCTTGTGGGCCCCTCGTTGTACCTACCACTCTTACGGTGACATAACCTCTGAGAAGCACCTTTGCGCTCCCCTTACATCGCGCAGACTTTCCTCGGTCCTGTACCCACACATCTTTGCTCATGGCCCCATCTCGTTACTTGGACAATTGTCCTGGGTGTAAGTAGAGTTCCTCAGCTACACTTAAAAATTGTATACATATCTCACAGCCTCCGATCAGTCGAAGATATTTAAGAAAGTACTATATTGTTAGAAAAGTCATTCAATTTAATGTAAATTGATATATTAATGTACAGTTTTGGAATCAAAAATTGATGGCGTCCGATCTGCGGCTAAGTCATGGCCACCCTTGTCATATGAAACTTCCTAGGCGGAGCCTTACCACCTACCACAGCAAACCTAATCAGGGGGAGAGGTCTAAAAAAATACATTGTAGAAAATGACGGAGGTTACTACTTCAGATGTGGAAATATTTTCAAATAAAAATACACGAAATGAAAAAAATTGTGAACTTAAAAAAGTGAATACTTTGAATTAAATATATAAACGCACACACTTTACCAGTTTAAACAAAACTATTTTTGACGAAATTACGTTGATGTGAGATAAAATAACAATAATTTTAGAGCAATTAGTTGTTCAAGCCTTTTAATTTCAATATTATTGATCGTACACAATTCACGACTTTTGTCAAATATGCACTTTACTACAGATTTTATCGACATGAAACTATTCAATTGATCTTATGTTTAAAAAAATTGCAAAGTTGCAAAATTCTCGAATCGATAAACACTTCTAGAAAAGCATTTCTATAAAAGACAGCAAAATTCAAAGAACGAGTGTATGTTTATAGTTTTAGCAACAATTAAACTATATGTTCAGCAATCAATTTGCATCTCTTGCCAAAATTGTTATTTTGCAATGTCTAAAAACAATTTGAGGACACTTCTTGGTAGAAATAGTGCCATTGGCGTAAAGTTCCAGCCCATAAGTCCCGCAATGCGGGCGGGCCCAGGTAAAAGGGAGCTATTTTTAAGGGATATTTTTATTAATTAAGGTTCTAACACCACTTGTATTTGTTATTCATTTTACAAATGGGGCCCGGATAAAAGTTTTGTGGGCGGGTTCGCACTCTTTTCGTTACGCTATTGAATAGCGCACATTTCGGAATTGTTTTTAAAGATGTTAACTGTTGCAAAATTGTGAATTCGCAGCTTCTGATTCTGGAGCATCAGGAACACTTCCCCACTTCAGAATTGCCAAAATTTGAAATTGTTTATAAATTCACAAATTTTGTATTGTCTTTTCTAAACTGTCTTTAACGAGATGCAAAATTCCGCAATCCGATTGGCGCTATCACCTTTCGTTTCTGAGATACGTAATTATTTATAAGAAATTAGTATCTCACGATCACTCCAACAACGAAGCATTCTGTCAATGCTTTCGCAGTTTTCGGGTCAGTCTATGTTGCAGTGGCTCGCTATGTTTCTTCAAGCTATGTTGCAGTGGCTGGTTGCTGCAAACGCTTGAGTTTCATAACGGGAATGGAGAAGACGTGCGGCTAGAACACTGGCATGTTGCGGTGAAAAGTGTTGCTGGTTGGATATTGCTTTTTTTTTAACTCTAACTTACCATTTTATTCTAAATACTTGAAGTTCCCTTTGTTTAACAATTACCGCATAAATTTCAACAATACTACTCCAGTCGGCTGCCGAACAATCCTGAACTTTGGAGCAAGATTGACTCAGCAATTGGCTTTGCAAACCAAGAAATACATCCCTCTGAAAATTATCTCTTTCCTTCGCGCCTTTTAAGGCGAAATAAGGCGGAGTTTGATGTAATCACGAATCATACCACTCCTTCCCACGGGAGAATGCTTTCCTCCGTCTTTTTTAGGATGCCTATTATTGACTTGAAATTGTAGAAAATAATTCAAATTAACAAATAAGAAAACAATAGTTTTGCATAACTTGTTATAAACATGTGAATATATGCATTAAGGTTTCCAGGTCCCCAGTATCCACATGTTCCAAAACGTAAACGTTCTTGTTATCACACAATTTCATTCGAAATACGCAAAAAAGTAATAATACTGTTATAGTAGAGTATTGCCATAAATTTATATATAGACGTTTTCAAATAAAAGACTGGGAACTTCAGTATTTAGTTAAGTAAATTTTAATGTAGAAGCAAGATTTCAATTTAAACATGTGTTTTTTATAATTCGGTTAACCCAAATTAACAAACTTCTTAGCTTTATTTTTCCATTCGATCCCCATACCTCAATGCTTTCTAAAACTCTCCTCAGAATCTAATCCTGTTGTTTGAGGTCACTGCTTATCGAGTCAAAATCAAAGAAACTTGATTTCTTACAAATGTTCCCGAAATGGTACGTAAACGCCAAAGTCATCTAAAGGAATATAGAAAAAAATTTGCGCTTATCAAAGAATCAATCGTCACACTACCCACAATTTCGTTAATTTACTGAGTTCTTTTGAATATGCCCTGAGTCTATGAAAAGTAATCAAAAGCACAATCGTCAGAAACTAAAAATAACTATTGTTAGGAAGAATAAGTTCACATCTCCTTATAATGGTTTCTAGAATATCATATCTGGTTAGTATTATTGGCAACAAATTTTTGAACTTGTCATTTGAAATAATTACGCCGATATTTTGGGGTTTAACTACGAAAAATATTGCTAGATGAATTGACCCAATGAAAAGTAAGCATTTCGAAGTTTCCTTTACGAGACATCTTACATCGACCTTATTATTTCGCTCAGAACACTGCAATCACTTTCATTATAATCAACAATCATGTTACGTAGGGTTTCTAAAAGTTTATATCGGTAAAACTATTGTATAGAAGGACGTTTTATCAGCATTGGGGGTCCTAGAGCCTTGGTTAATTTGGGGGCCCCCTATTCTTACTTTCACGAATTCGAAGCTGAAATATAAGGGTCATTGCATGAAAAAAAGAGATTTTATGACTCCTTCAAACGTGAAAATATTTTGGAAGATTGTTTCCATGATGCCTACATCGACGAGGTACAATGTTAAAATAATCTAACGGAATGTTCGGCAACAATGCACTCTTAAAATCTAAAGCATCTTGTCAACCCCCTTATATTTTTCAATTTTTTTTTTTTTTGCCTTCATATAAACGTTTCTAAAATTATAACTACTGGCGCTACAAATTGGCACAGACTTTCCTGTATTAGTTTTTTATTTCCTTCGGTCAGGGCGAGCTATTCGGAATTGCCACATATCGTGCAGCTGCCATCTATCGCCGCCCAAAGTACATTTTCTTCAGATTTTCTAAATTTTCGGTTTCCTAATGGTACAACGGAAATATTAATTGTAGAATATTAAACAGTAAAACCTCGTTACAATGACAATTTTCTTTGAAAAATTTCGAGACGTTTTTCAAGAAAATGGCGCTTAAATGCTATTAAAATGCGAAACTTAAAACTCTTTTTCACAGAAAATTGTTGAGTTTTCGAAAAACTTTATTTGAAGTCATTTGGAGCACATTAACTAAGTCTTTACAAATTGCTGGTAATGTGCATATTGAAGGTGTGAGTGATCTTTCAAAGAAATTAAATTTGTGTGATTTTTGAAAACAATAAAAAATACCCCAAAATGAACTTCGCGTCATATTAAAATGTGAAATTTGCACTATCCGTTCGAAAAGTTTGAAGAAAAAATTTGGAGGCATTTATGAGAAAATGGTGTTTGAGCGTTTCTGAAAATGCGGAAATTTGAGCTCGTTTCACAGAAAAGGTTTGTTTTTCACAGTAAAGGTTGAGTTTTCGAGAAACTTTATACGACTTTATATAAAGCATATGTACTCGTAAATGTAATAATGTGAACAAATCGCCGCTAATGTAAATATTAATGACGTGAGAGACAAGTAAAAAAACATTTCTTTTACTTTTTGAGAAAACAAAAGAATATATCAATTTGGTGTTTATGTCATCTCATAGAGTACATTAAGCACTATCCTCACCAAAAGTTTAAAGAATAAATCTGGAGCAGTTTATGAGAAAATCTTGTTTTTCTAATTTTTTAAAATTGCATTATAGCAGTATTACGCGAGAACTACTAAAATTTTCAAAACTATGTACCTGACCTTAACGAAATAACCCACTATGGAGAACAAATTTTAATAGAAGAAAAATCTCTATCTTTAATTTTGTAGTTGTAGCAAGAGCGCGAAAGAAATCAAACTTTTGCAATTTTCGAAAATTCAGAGTTAACCGTGAAAATCGGACCTACGCATTTCAGAAACGCTCAAACGCCATTTTCTCATGAATTGCTCCAATTTTTTTCAAAACGTTTGGAACGGATAGTGCTAATTGCACTCTTTAATATGCCGTGAAGGTCATTTCGCGGTATTTTTTTTTTTGTTTTTTTTCAAAAATTACAAAATTTAATTTTTTGGAAAGATCTCTCACATATTTATAGCACATTGATATTTATAGCACACATTGATAGCAATTTGTGAACATTATTATGTTTGTTATTGTAAGTATTTTAAATTATTTTAAATAATGTTTTTTGAACACTCAAAAATTTCTGTGATTTCAAATTTTGAATTTTTAGAGGCGCTTAAACGCCATTTTCTTAAAAATAGCCACAACTTTTTAAAATAAAATTGCTATTTAGGACGAAGTTTTTGTGTTCTTTAATATTCTAAAATTAATATTCCCGTTCTACCATTAGGAAACAGAGAAATTACAAAAATATAAAAAAAATACTTTGGGCTGTGATAGATGGCAGCTGGCAAGAGAATGTGGCAATTGCAAATAGCTAGCCCAGACACAAGGCAATAGAAATCTAATTCGAGAAAGTTTGTGCCATTCTGTAGCACCACTAGTTTAAAAATTGCATACATTGAACGCAACTAGTAAAATTTTCAAAAAAATTACATGACCTTAATTGAAGAACTCACTACGGAGAACAAATTGTATTTGAAGGAAAGATCTCAATCTTCAATTTTGTAGTTGCAGAAAGAGGCCGAAACTATTCAAAATTTGGAATTTTCAAAAATTCCCAGTAAATATAGAAAATCGGATCTAAGCCAACTTAATAAGGGTATTTTACCTCTATTCTTACCAGAAATTGAAAGAAAAAATATGGAGCCGTTTTTGAGAACATTTTGAAGATGATCTGGGAGCTTCATGGAAAGTAGTCCCGAATTTTGATGGAAGTTTTCCAAAAACTCAAAGCTTCGAGTAGAGCCAGATGAACAGGGGCTCCTTCAATTTGGAAAATATTCTAAGAGTGTGGATGATCTTGGCTGTCCGGGTGACGCCGCGTCGAAGGCTGTGTTGCCGACGTTTCGACCATCTTGTCGTGGTCTTCCTCAGGGCTGGAATGCGATGGGGCCATTTTCCACGACAAGATGGTCGAAACGTCGGCCAACACAGCCTTCGACGCGGCGTCACTCGGACAGCCAAGATCATCCACATGACTCCGGCCGCGGAAGCCTGCGACTTTATTCTAAGAGTGGTTTAGGCGGTAGTGGTATTCACAGACGGACGGACAGACGGACATTTTGCTTTCAATTGGTTTTTCGGTATCAAAGACCCACAAAAAGGATGAATTGTGGCTACACCACGTGTTAGGAGATATTTTTCTTAACCTTGCAAACTGGTTTTATCTAATTTTTTTCTTTCCGTATACGTACGTATATACGGAGTAATATAAGTAATATAGGGAAAGTTATGTAATGCTGCGCAAAATACGGCGAATTTTCGGCAGAAAAAATTCGTTGCCGGGCCCTGATAATGAAAAAGTGGATAAATCCAGTTGTTAAATTAAGAAAAAAGTCCCCTAACACGTGGTGTAGCCAGAATTCCTGTTTTGTAAGTCCTTGATACCGAAAAACTCATTGAAAGCAAAACGTCCGTCCGTCCGTCCGTCTGTGAACACTACTAGCGCCTAAACCATAGGGACGATTTTTTTCAAATTGAAGAAACACCTGTCGATCTGGCGCGAGTCAACGTTTTGGCGATTTTGAAAAAGATTCCGTAAAATTTGGGGGTACTTTACATGAAGACCCCCGGACATTTTCAATTTTTTTTCAAAAATGCTTCCATTTTTTTCAGATTTCTTTAAAGAATAGAGTAGAGCGTATAGTAGAGAGTAGAGCTCAAAATTTCTTTTTTTAGAAACGTTTAAACGCATTTTTAATCAATTGCTCCAAATTTGTTTTCAAAACTGTTGGAACGGATAGTGCTAATTGCACTCTTTAATATGACGTAAAGTTCAATTTGAGAATATTTTTTTTGTTTTTTCAAAAATTACACAAATGTATTTTTTTGCAAGTTTTCTCTCAGCTTTAATATGCACAATACCAGCAATTTGTAAACACTATTGTATTTGTGGGTTTAAGTACTTCAAATGAAGTTTTTCGGAAACTCAAAAATTTTCTGTGAAAAAGAGCATCAAATTTCGCATTTTTAATAGCGCTTGAACGGCATTTTCTTAAAAACGGCTACAATCCTTTCAAAGAAGTTGCCATTTAAGACAGGGTTTTACTGTTCTTTTATATTCTAGAATTAATATTTCCGTTCTACCATTTGGAAACCAAAAAAATAAAAAAATGTAAAAAAAAATATTTTAGGCGGAATAATATTTTATATTAATATATTATGACTTTTCAAACGACATGCCCGCGTTATGGTCACGTGCTTTGTGACGTAAACTGGTGTTAGGCAGAACGACCAAAAATCGGTGCACCGGAGGAGCCCACCTATCACTTTCCATCATGGACAGTGTAACCATGGAAAGCTCCCACATCGGGAGTGAAATAATATTATTTTGAACGGTGAAACGGAAGTCGCACTCTGGGATGCTGCTCCCACGTAGCTGCGATAACTTTTACTTTACCGTGGAGCGTAGGCCCTGTACATACGTATATACGGAGTAATATTCACAGTATAAGGAAAGTTATGTAATTACGAGGAAAATCGGTTTCGATATTTCAGCGGAAATACACGTTTTGGGGTCCCCTGAACCGAAGAAGTGTTGTTTTTTTTTAAACCGTCCGAATGTCAGTCCGTCTGTCTGCGTATACTACTAGCGCCTAACCATGCGTAGAATTCTTTTTCCAAATTCAAGAAACCCCTGTCCATCTGACTCGAGTCAATGCTTTTAAATTTTGAAAAACGTTCTTTAAAAGGGGTACCTATCAGTGGCGTAGCGTGACTCGCACGTTCGAAGATGCTCAACAATAACACACAAACTGTCACTATCACTACTTCATCTAACAGGCCAACGCAACACAAGGCAGATACACCGTAACTACTTCCACGATCTCGATTGCTTACAACGGTATAGATGCTTCCTACATCAGTCAGGACTACCGACGTCTTGTAATGGCTCAGCTTGAATTCTTACACGCGAATGGCAACGAGACCACTTGTGAATTTATATATTGCAGATTAAAATAATATGTAATATATTTAAGGAATAGTACACAGGCACTACAGTTTGTGCCCATGACCAAGCGGGGACACCCGAGAGAGAGAATTTACTGACCGCCTGAAGTGTGCTGCGCTCTCATGCACAAACGAGAAACTTGCTCATTAGACTCTTTTCGCAGTGGATGCAAGCGTAAGCAGTCGGGTTTCTCTGGATCAGGTGTGAAGATGGGAGTGGGGAACCTCGCCATCTACGCATGCTCGTCGCAATCTTGTGGCAGACGCTAGAAGCATTTTATCTTCCAAGCAATCACAGGCCAGCTTCAACAACCCGCCGAATTCAATCATAGGAAATCAATTTAAAATTCATACAAACGTGTTTCGCTGTCCCCTGACGCTACGCCACTGGTACTTATCATGACAATTTCAAATTTTCTCAAAAACGGCTCCAATTTTTTACTTTAAATTTGTTGTGAGAATATATGAAAATATACTTTTAAAGGTGGCATAGGTTCGATTTTTACGGTTAACTCTTAATTTTCGAAAATTGGAAAAGTTTGCATCTTTTTCAGCGTCTTCCTACAACTACAAAATTGAAGATAGAGATTTTTCCTTCAAATACAATTTCTTCTACATAGTGATTTCTTTCATGAAGTCATGTACATTTTTGTTAATTTCGGTAGTTTTCGGGCAATATTGTTTGCAATATAAGCAATTTTCAAAAATAACAAAAACAAGATTTTCTCAAAAACGGCTTCAATTTTTTTCTTTAAACGTTTGGTAGGAATAGTGCTAAATGTACTCTATGAGATAACATTAACACCATATTGCTCTATTCTTTTGTTTTTTCAAAATATAACAATTTTTTTTTATTGTCTCTCAATTACATGAAGGCAAGTTGTTTTACAGATCTCTCACACCGTTAATACGAAGATTTTGAGCAATTTGTAAACACTATCGTCTTTGTGAGTTAAAGTGCTTCAAATGGTTTTTTTATGAAGTTTTTCGAAAACTCAAAAATTTTCTGTGGAAAAGTGCTTCAAATTTCGAATTTACAGTATTGCTCAAACACCAGCTTCTTAAAAGCAGCTCCAAATTTTTCAAAGAAAATTGTCATCTAGGACAAGGTTTTACTGTTCTTTAATATTCTTAAAATAATATATCCATTCTACTATCAGGAAACCAAAAAATTAAGAAAATATCAAAAAATGCACTTTGAAAGGCAAGAGTACGTGGCAAGGCCGAATAGCTAGCCGAGACCAAAGGAAATCGAAAACGAATACAGGAAAGTCTGTGCCATTCCATAGCACCACTAGTTTTTATTTTCACTGTAGCCAATCTTTTTCAAGAAGGCAAACATAAATTCGAATTCAGCACCCCTAGAAATATATAGAAACCATAGGGAAATGCCTTTCGGATTCTTTTACTGGAACTTTACTCTTGAGCACCAGGTGCTTGGACTAATATCTGTATTTATTTATTTTGAAAAATTTGATATTTTACCCATCAATACTTTTGAAATTCTGTCTGAAAGGGATGTGTGTTTGCCTATCATTCTTCTCTTTTAATATAAGAAAGAGAAAGAAGAATGGATTCTTCTAGAAAATAATTTGGAATTGCCGATAAAATACACATAAAATAATATAAACAGGGCCTTCAAAAGCATACAAATATAAAATTAAATACAAATTTTGTAAGAAATTCAATGCTTTATGTAAAACTTGGAGACAAAAAGAGATATTTTCTAAAACCTCATTCTGTTTTCTAGAACATTCCGTTTAGTTGTTAGTTTTTTTTTTCACAAGGAAGCAAAAACTTTTTAATTAGTTGCAAATGTTAACTACATCACTGATTATAATGAATATAGTAGGTACTAGGAAAGGTTGCAAAGCAAATCTAAGAATAAGGGATGGTTTAATAGTGCAGTATATCAGAATGTAGTACTGAACATACTCTGTAAATAACCAGGTTAATTTACAAAGTTTTTAACATAATAGTCTTTTATTCATGAAAATTTTCTCAATAATTCACCACAAATTATATTTCGTCATATATTAGTCAGTGATTCTGACAATAAACTCTAAGGTGTGGGACACAAGAGTAAAGCAAGAAAACTCAAATATGACTTGTATGTAACTCGGGAGAGAAATGTTAAGTTTGAGTGGGTAACTTGTGCCCTTGTAATTGCTGATCATTCACAATTTTTGCTGTGACCCTATACAGTAAGAAACAGAATAAAACTAAAATGTAAAATTAATTTTTTTATTCTATTTGCACATATAAAATTTTGAGTAATGAGAATATAAAATTATTGCTTCAAACACTATTAGATATCTTGTTATTACAAAAGCATGTTTAACAATTCTTTTACATGAATTGTTTTAAGTGATACATTAAACGACAATGTCTTATTAATTTGTTAGAAATCGCAATATTCTTTCACAAAAATTGCTCTAAATGACCTCTATCAGCTTTGATATATCCTCTAAAGAGACTTTTAAATACTTTGACACACTCTCTTGAAACCTCCTGGAGTTAACTACGTTTGAAACAAATCCATGTTGGATATTCAAACTCAGAATGTAAACATCAGAAACAAAATTTAAATAAATCAAGGACTTCAAATATCCCACAGAAAAATTTCATTGGATTGAAATTGGGCAATCACAAAGGTCATTTAATGGATCCCTTACAAAAAATCTGTATTTGCAAAAAGCAGTCATTCCCATACTCAAAAAACAATCAAGCTGAAGTTAGAGCATTATCATGACTCAACCTCATTTGTTAGATCATGTCCAGAGAAAAAAGCACCTAACAAGTGATGCAACTCAGTTTTGAGAATTTCTAGATATGTGTGTTATTCAGATGCAGAAGGAACAAATAGGGACCATGAGGATGACCATGAGTGATGCAACCCTGAAATAAATGTTTATTTTGTAGCATTGTAGTTTTGTGAGCCCAGATGTGATTGTTACAGTGACTGAAGATGTCATCACATGTAAATTCAAACTCATTAGTGAAGAAAGTATATTCTAAAAAATGGAAAGAAAGAAAGAAAAAGAAGGGGAAGAAGCAAAAAGAAGAAAGACATAGCACAATGAGCTCAAGTGCATTGATAGACAACAGAGTTATTCTGGATTGAAAAGCAGCTTCACATAATCCCTGTATATGTTTCATGTGTTAGGCATACAGAAGTTTCCATATAGAATGTTTCAGACAGTTGCATGACTAAATGCCTCCCTTCAAGCAACTTAGTGTACTATCTAATGGGATTGCAACCACGTTATGCCGAACTCAGCTTTGTACCTACCTCGCAAGGTCTTCCAGCTTCCAATGCCCACTTCTCAAAGGCACCAGTCTCTTGTTAGTCAAATTGCGAAAATATTCTGGCACAAATAAGTAATTGCCTGAAAGAGAGCCTTTCTGCATAAAATTCCTGCACTCTTAATACATTTCCATTTGTAAGGCCATAAGTGTAGAGAATATCACACATTTTACTTAGTACTAGTTCATTTATCCCAGAAGAGGGAAAGAAAAAAGAAAAAAAATCCATCCAAACCATCAACACTGGGTAATATAAATCAATTTCTTGTCCGAATCTGAAGAAAAATGTGAGATTAAGCTAGACCCTCTAGTATGAATCCGTAATCATAATAGAGGGCTATGATACAGGGATGAGAATGCACCATGGGATCTATCTGGAGGAAATTTCTTTAATAGCTCTGAAATAAAAAAGAAAAGATTTTTGGACCAATGATCTTAGGAAGATTTTTGTAATTTTCATGGTGAAAATGTGTATCTGAAATTTTTTGAAATATTTGTATATACATCCTGTAATAGAGAACCGGGAATGCACATTAGACACAACATAGAGCCCTTACATCCCTGGAATAATCTACAGAGTTAGCTATTATAACTTACAAATGTAACCCATAATTAAATAGTAATAAATATATACTCATCTCTATAAAATTGTCCTGTGGGAATTAAATAAACTCTTGCTCGCATAAGTCGGCTTGTATTAATGATGGCCTTACCAAGAAAGGTTAAATGTAGTTTGTACTTTGTGGAATAAATTAATTCAGTCTAAAATATTTTAGAAATTTTATTACTTCAAAAATGGGAAGGGAGTGCTGCTTCCTTTATATCCTCCAGAAATTAAGCACTAGATATAAACTGATTTTTCTTTTCTGTTTACTCAAAGTGTATTGTCAAAAGAAGTACCTGTCCTAACAGTCACAACAGGGAAGAAAAGTGGCTCAAAAGGTGGAAAGAAATACATAATGGGACTTGTAGTAACCTTGGAAGGTTTAATGTTGCCAGTGAGTTTCACCAACAACATCACTTCAAAATTAAATAATTTTCATAGTTCACACTTTTTAATTTTTCTAACAATAATTCAAAATTTTTATTACTGTTGATGCTATCTGAAATCCTGCCCAATTTTGTTAAAATGCTACCAGATAACTTACCATAACCAGCAACCATACCATTCAGCGTATTATTTGGTGCACCAAACCAAACTATTTGTTTATCTTGGTAATTCTTCTAGGTTGTACATCCCAGAGAAGTGAAAGCAAATCCCAACTATGGTATTCCAGAGGGTAGGATGAAAAAAGAATTCTGAGAAAGACATAAGTGGACATGGAGGTCTTTTAATTATATTATTTCAATGAAAGAGAATGTAGATAGAAAATTCAGCAATTTTAGTTTCTGTACAACTCAAGATAGATGACAATTTTTAATGATTTATAAGAAATTAAACCAAAACCTTGTAAGTGAGCTACTGTTTATTAGGAAATTACCTCCATCCTGCATCAAACATATGTAAAATGAAAAAAAGGAGAAGTTTACAAATTAAGAAGGGAACAGATTATTTGCAGCATACCTTACATTACCACATAACTTGAAAACAATGCATCCTAGGAGCTTAAAATAAGGTTATCAGTCCCTGGCATGAGTTTTGTGAGGGCAGGTGAAGTTTTGGGAGGATAGGAAGGTATGAGTAATGTTTCCGAACGAATATTCTACTAAATGAGACTTTTAAATCTTCTATTACGTTTATGGAGATTTAGCTCTTCCTACCTTGTACCATCAGTAATCATCTTCGAGGAGTAACTCGAAATTCATGTAAACTTAAAATTGAACAAATAGAAGAAACTATCCACAAATAAATAGAAGTTGACTATTTGATTTTTTGTGAAATTTAATCTGAACACCAGGAATATTGTAACACACAGTTGAAAGGCTGGCCATTCAAAGCTAAAGTCAGTATGCCAGTTACTTTTCTAAGTCACGTAAAACAGAAGTACTAATTTTAACATTTAAAACAACAGTTTAAAAAATATGAAATATTTGCAAGGGTCCAGCTAGCATTATTTCATTAAAAAAAATTCACTGCACTATAAGTTATACTGAATTTAAATGTTTTAAATTTCATAATAGAAATTTTGTGTTTTATGGTTTGGGAAACTCCCCTTCATGACAATGAGTGTGAGGAGTGGCAATGAAAGTGACAAGGAAAGTGGTTTTTATATTTTGTACTTGAACTTTGAGAATACTCAACAAATTTTGCAATTGTCTCTAGTACATCTGCGAGTTAAAAATATCTTAAAAAGCTTTTCTCGCTCTGCACCTGGCAATGGCAAGTTTCACTCACTTCTGCTATCTCTCAGCAGTTAACAATGTCCCAGCATGTTACATGAAAGGAATATTGGATGGCTGGCACAAACAAATAAGATAACAATAAAATGATAGAACAAACAGAAATATATTCTGCAATATGGTTAAGAAATGAATGGTTGACATAATATCATATCATTTCAGTAATTTGGAAATTGTCTAATAGTATACTTGAATATATACTATTAGATTCTTCTCACACCCACATTTTAACAACAAACTTTGATCTCACACAAGCATATGAGCTTAGTCCAAAAACTGTATTTTCATGGTGTAATCTCCTTGAGTCTATATTATTGGCATCTGAGTAAAACACAACTTGACATGAGGCGTACACCCCTAGCTGCCTTGTCACACACTGCATCTGTGTGGTTAAACAACTGGTGTGTATGGACACATTGCCAAGAACTTACTCATTTTGGCACAACATGAAGTGGAAAGTTTGCAGATATGAGAGTTACGTGACATATTCTTGGCACTGTCCATAGTAGATATTCAACATCCATGTCAAATAATTAATGCTAAAACACATTATTTAACAATTACAAATTATATTGTGCAATGAACTAAAGCTTTCGATTAAGAAATTAACAAATAGTGCTCTGTATCAATATTTGCAAATGATTAATTATGGAAAGAGAAAAATATTACTTTGTACTGAGATAAACTATACCTACTTCATTCTTAGAATTCCCTCAAAAAATTTGTATGTTTAAATTTTATATACAATAAAAAAATGCATGATCCACAAAATGTAATATAAATCAAATACTTCATTTTCATGTCTTATAAAGCTGTTCCAGGGTAACATTTGAAATGTCTCAATCATTTTCTACTAATAAAAATACTTTCATAAAAGTGGTAGTAATTTATATGTACTTGTCATAGTAAAATATGCACACAGTATAAATTTACAATATGCCTGCAATCAGAAGTTTTGGAATCAGTAATTTGTGCATTATTAAGTAAATGATCAATTCCATTCATAATTGGCACATAATGTACATCAGTACATCAAGGGAAATTTGTGACAAGACCATTGTGGTTCAACGTGCTTGGACCAAAGTGAGGAAAATATCCTTCCATTTTGTACTTGTATTAAAAAGAAATGTTCACTTATAATATTAATAAATAAACTACAGAAATATGTAGTTCTTGAAGGAAGGCAATAATTCAAATAATGAAATTTTGAAAACTTTTTTCTTGTTCCAAGAATCATTTTAAACTTTTGCTGATTCTGATACCTGCAATAATCTTACAAATCTGTGATTTGTCCTCCTTGTAGAGAAATATTGTTTCAAAGTGCTGAGCAACATTGCAGGAACATAATTCTCTACTCCAGCCAACCTGTTTAGTTCAACACTCGCTTTGCTTTCTGTGTTTCTTGTTGACTTCATCACAAACACTTCTAAGAATGGCACAGATTTAATTAAAAACTGACATTATAAAATGTTAAAATTATTTCAATTCATTAATAAATAGTACTTTAAATAACAGTTCTCTTGTCGCTTCATGGAACACTAATTTTCACTTACTACTGTTTATTTCACTAGTGCCAAGAATGGGCCACCATTTAATTGAGCAAAAGGACACTCTTAGATTATTAGACCAGGGGACAGCATAAAAACATTTAACAAACAGTTCAAACACTGAAATACTATGTGTGGATAACTCTGAATAGGCCTTCTCTGGGAGCACATCTAACTGTAGTCAGACGATGTAGCAATGTCCTGTAGGCCTACAATATGTAAAATATTCATTGAAAATATATGTGTGTGACAGTTTTGTTGGTGGTCAAATTGTAAAATAATTGGGCGATACATTTTTGGAAGATACAGTAACATTATATGGAAACGGGTTAAAAAACAACATATCCAGCAAGAATTTGCATTGGAAAAATTAGAGAACCACTTCTCTGAGATAAGTTTTCAAAAAGTGTGGTTCATTCATGCAGTTTTGTGCATGAACAGGACTTAAACAAGGAGAAATTTATTTAAATTGTCCACAGATGTCAACATTCAGACGATTCATTGACATAGAAGTACTGTAGTGACAAAACAACCTTCAATCTCATTATCACACACCAGTAATAAAGTGTTTCCTTAAATCTGATGGAAGATTTGATTAATGATGCATTAATGATGTATTATCACAATGTTTGTATCGAAACAGTCACAAGTTAGTCAACTTTTGATAAACATTCATTGCATTGACATGAACACAACAACTGGTGTAAATAATTTATTTTCTTATTGTGATTTTGATGTGAAACAGAATGTTATTACCATCTCTCTTTTTGTCCCATAGGGAAAATTCTCTTCTGAATGTTCGATTAAAATCGAATACTGACAAAAATAGGCCTTTGCGCTTGTTTTCCCGATCGGAGAAATAGGAGGCAGCGACATAGTGGAGTTATTCAAATACCATAGGGAACAACTTCGTTTCTTCACATGTAGAACACGGACTTTTGTCCCCAAAACGTTTCAACGCGTTCCCGCGCGACGACCGCACCACAGAATAACGCCGCGACACTCAGCGGCCAAAAGCAACACCACCACCGCCAAGTAGTTCCGCGCGCGTCTGTCAGATGACAGGAGCAGCGTCTCGTAGTGCCCAATAGCAACACTGCCACCGCCAAGTAGTTCCCTGCGCGTGCGTCAGATGGAAGCGGCAGCGTGCGTCACACGGATATCTCCTGAATCTGCACACGCTTCTTCATGGTGCCAGGCGTTTGCGGACAGCCCTGTTGCCGCAGGATGCCGCCGCTGGCCCCGGCTTGGTTGCACAGCGTGGGCGGTTGGTGCTTGGGCGGCGGCGGCGGGTCAGGGATGGAGGGTGACGTCAGGCGGGCGGGGGCGGCGAACCGCGAGGCGACGGGCCCGGGTTCGCGAACTGCTGCTGCTGTTGCTGTTGTTGCTGCTGCTGATGCTGTTGATGCTGCTCCTGTTGCGCCTGCAACACACATCAGGGCTAGCACACGCGTGATCGAAAAATTAAATTTATTCATTTTGATTAAATGATCACAGGTGTGATCATTTGTGATCATCACCTGTGATCATTTAATTTTAAATGCCAACGACATTTCACCACTAAACCAATACCTTATTCACTTTGCTTATGTAAAACTGGAGCGATGTACGAAATAACCTCGACACCAATTCGGAAATGCGTTCTGGCAAATTGCTTTCCTTATGAGGCCCAAAAGCCTCAAGAATCCTATCATTACCTTGCTTCTTCTTTACGAAGCAATAGTTTTTGTCCAAAATAACTTTTTCGAGGATGGAAATTTAGATATATTTCTGCCCAATATATCTATAATTTTAACACACGACTG